>JAUMHL010000002.1:7452700-7503904 GCA_032362345.1 Sandelia bainsii | reverse complement strand
TATGTGGTTAGAGCGCAACTTAAAACTGACTTGCAAAAGTGCGCCCCCCCAAAAAATAATTTCACCAGCCGCCACTGGACAGGAGGTTAACCCATAAATAGTACACCAGCATTTTATTATTATATAATGATTTTCATAAGAATCTAATCCTGCAAAAAGTAACCAGTAATTAATGATGTTAAAATGAATGTAGTGGAGTAACAGTACAATATTTTCTTCTGATTATTGGAATAAAAGTAAAAGTAACATAAACAAGCTTAGTAAGGGTTAGGCTTTACATAGATAAGCTCTAGATGTTTGTATTTCCTCTTAGCCTCAAAATGAGATAGCAGCACAATTATGCCATTGAAGGATGTGTGTGGTATATGCAGCTCACCACAAAGATGTTATGATAATGTAATAAGAAAGCTAGTTCAATTAAAAAACAAACTGGACTTCAAACTAGATGTTCACTTTCCAGAGTAAAGCTGGCTTGTCTAAAATTAACAACAACAAAAAACCCATCTGAAACATTTCTATTATTTTGGCCTTAGATGCTACATTTTTGTTTTGTGCATACTCCGCTGTTTTTGATCATTTCATCTGAATTAAATTTCTATTGAACCTTTTGTTGATGTACTTTATTGATGCAAGAGACTATGATGAATTAACACAAAGTAATCAAAATAATTAATGTAAAATATTTTTACTTAAAAAACCGTACTGATATGTATACATTTACAATGTTGATGAAAATGTATCTAACCCACCTTCACAAAGTCGCAACCCTGTACAACTGGATCATGGGATAATTATGGCATAAACGTATTTATATTTTAAACCTACATTGAATGGCTCATTCTACTTACCGTTATTTCTCCCTGTGTGTCTGTGTCTATGTGGTGCAGCATAGACATCATCATATTTAAGAGATAAGGCTGACCACATCTGTATTTTCAACCATTACCATACATAGACTAAAACTATCAATGAATTGCCTCTGCTCACCATAATATCCACCAGTTGTGGTTTAGCTTATTCATCTGTGCCATCGACCAATGCTGTTGTCCCAAAATGATTAAAAAACACCATCAGTGAAACACTGCACTCACAAAAGTCCAACCTGAATATTTCTTTATTAAAAAGCAGTTCCAAATGCTAACAATGGCCATTGTTTCTTACAGCCTCTGAAGGGTACGGCCTTCTGAATGCTCACAACAATACGATGTTTCGTTCTTACTTCAGAAAATACTTAGGTCACATTTTTCACGAGGAACAAACATGCCACCCAGGTTTCGCTGGTGTGTTTTTTATTCATTTTCGGACAACTATGGAGATCTATTGCACAGACAAATAACCAAAATCAGGTTCAGGACTGACGGACATTATGGTGAGTAGAGGAAGTTGGTTTTAGTGTTTATGGGAATTGTTGTAAATAGTAAAAATATAGAGAGAGTGTACACAGTAGTGCACCCACCAATACACTATTTATTATATTTGCTTTGTCATTGCCCTTGATGACACATCAGATAGGTAAGATGTGAAGCAGACTTAACAGGAACCCTGTTTTGCCATGAACACATTTACAGCTCTGCACTATCTACCCGAGTGTATATATTTAAAATTTGGTAATGAAGGGGAAAGTTAAGATCTCAGTGTGCCAAACTGAAGGTTAAATGTTAGTCTCAACGGAAATGTAAGATTCAGATTTTATCAACACACGATCTCTCATGAGTTGACCCAAGTTTTTCCGCATTTGCAGTCAGCAGTCTCAGGTTCACCCACATTACATTTACTAGCAACATACAGGCCCCAGTCTGAGAGATCATTTGCAGACACAAACATTTTTCCATGAGCTAATACTGCACACACCAAGGTCTTTCCTTTGTGTATTTCTGCTGCACACAGGTGCAAACTGGGTGAAATGTTTCCCAGTTGAGCAGAAACCCCAACCACATACATCATCAGTGATGAGTGTGTGATGCTGATGTCAGTGGTCAGTGTTAACAAGCGTGGAGCATGCATTTGAGTTTCTCCACAGCCATTTCTCTAGATGGGTTAATGAAAGGGCCCATCATGTCTAATGGCGCATAAACCTGAACTTCTATGTGATATACGATACGTTAACATTCTGCGTTTGCAAAACACCTTCACTGGATGTCTCAACAAAGAAGTCATCTTGACTACTTCAAATATTGTAACTCTAGGGGTATGCCCTAAAGGACAGGGGGTCTGCGAGGCATCAGTGCCCAGGAGTCCATCATCTCATCGTCTGTTCAAGCCCTTCACAATGAATTCAACGCTGATAGCTTTTAGCAGCTCGCTGCAAGCTTTACCGGCTTTGTGATCGGATTAACAGCTCTCTAATCAACACTTGTAAACTCAGCATAACTAAAGCGAACAACATTATCGGGCATATTTCAGTTCGGAGTTAGTTGGTGAACTTGGGCTGGGAATTGTGACTGCAGACAATTTTTTTCCTGCCATTCTGCGATTTTCTGTGCAAAGCTTCCACTATGTGTGCACAGAACACAGATGTTCCCCTCAATCCTCCCCAAATTGACACCTGCACACTCATTGCTTCGACATCCACTGATGGTGTTACAGACAAAGCACCACAGTAGCTTCCATGATGACATCTGAAAAAGTTGCAACCACACCAGCACAGAGGATACAGCATGAGTCATGCATTTTCAGCTCCACAAAGATCTAAAAAGATACCACAGGTAACATTTAGGAGAAATGTATTTAATATATTATTCATCATGTTTTTTAAAAGAAATTGAGTAAAAATTTAAATCAACTGCTAGAAACTGTGGTTTCTGTTCTGATCTTGTGTCATCTATGTGTTCACCACAGCAGCACCTCATTTTTTTTACCGCCTGCATCTGACCACATTTAGATTCTCACTTAGACATGTCATTTTAAGTTTCATTGACACATAATTTGCTCTATTAAATGCTAACGTTAGCATTTCTTGCTTACAATGACGCTTACATGCTGATGTTTAACAGGTCTAATGTTTCATAATGGGCCCACAAAGCAACTGCTCCCTATATCCAAACACAGCTCACACAGTACTTGTGTGTGTGTAGGTTTTATCAGACTTTGCTACCATAAAGGCAACTTGAAGTTTATTGGAACAATGTCTAAAACCCCCCTCCCACTAAACTTTTCTGGTGTCAAATTTGAGGACACTGCAGCAACTTCTCTACCCTGGTGAATCAGCAAATCAACAAGTACGCCCACTGTACACAGCATTTGACCAGGTGTACAGACATGAGAAAGTAGGCAGTAGGCAGGAGTTAAAGTTTTTAAAAGGTGTTCACACAAATATTTTTGTCATTTTTTGTATATATACAACCAGTGCAAAATTAGGTCTTCGAAGAATGATTGTTTGAAAGCAAGCAGTTAACCACATTAACATCATAAGTGTGTCTCACCCCTGTCTGGCAAGCGCTTTAGCTCACCTTTGAGTGTTAGGGTTAGAATACTAAAAATACTTTAGCCATCAGATGTGGTGGGAAAACAAGTTGAGCATACCCTAGGTGTGAAGTGGGTATGGTTTAAAGAGTGTCAGGACCAATTTGCCAAGTGCTGGGTACTAAGATTCATAATGTTCATGTCACACTTAACTAAGTTACACGAAGTATAATAAGCAACTTAAAGTGTGATGTGAACATTATGTTGAAGTGGGAAATGACTTTTTTAAACAGTTAAACTTTTTACTAAACTAAAATTAATAATATTTACATTGATCTGAAACATTTCAATGAAAAACTTACGTCCTTTCATACATTTTTAAGGAGTTAAATGGGCTGTTTGGTGAAAAAATCATAGGAGACACGGTTTTAATTAGACAGTCCTCCTGTGCAAAATGAAAATTGTAGGCTGTAGCAGCAAAATATGACAATGTCTAGTGGCTGCAGTGAATATGACATGGTCACCAACAATAATACCCTCAAAATCTGCCAGGAGGAGGTTGGGATGGACAGGTGGCACGACAAAGCACATGACTTTCACACAGGAGACTGGAGTGCATGTTTGTCACGTGACAAATGTTGTACGAAGATAAGGAAACAGTTATTTTTAAGGCTAAAAAGTAACATTTTCAGTAACCTTACCATGTTTATTTAGTGCCTAAACCTTACAATGTGGGGCACTGGCAAAGATGTGTCAGTACTATACCCAATTCTTTTTGTTTTGATACATTTACAAAACACAGAGGAGAACAGATGGAGACAGGAGATGGAGGCTGCTATTGTTCTGACATTTACTGTATAGTGCAGAGCCACAACTGACCACACATTCATTCCACAAGTATGAAGATATTAGATTTATCGTGTGACGTGCAACATGCAGTACACTTACTAACGCATTTGTTTAGTTGCAGCCACATTTATGGGAAGTTACACAGTGTCTGTGCACAGCACACAGTGCAAGAGTCTGCTGGACTTGTATGTAGTTCCTACCACCTAACTCAAGTGAAGTGAGCCCAACAGCCCAACATAAGGCCTGCATGCTTTGCAACTGATTGCACAACTGAGGCCATATATTACACACAATATGTAGCTGGTATCGCCGCAAGCTTTGGTGTTAATAGATAAAACAAAAAAACATCTGTGGTGTGGAAGAATGATAACATAAATTGACTGTGGTGAGTTTTATTTCCTTGCAAAGAAAGGTTAACACATACACAGTGTCAGAGCAGTCTGCAGAGTGAAAACGTAAGATAATGAGTCTGTAACAAACAAATATACTTCTAATACTAGTAGGCTATGACCCTGAGTGCCAGAAAAAAAAGTACTGTCTGGGCTCCACTGAGATCTGGCTAAGGGGAGCCTGCTATCTTTGATAAATAAATAAATCACTCTACACATACCATCAAAGTTTCTTCCATACAAATGGTAAACATATGTTAATACACATTGAAAAGAAACAGGATAATCAGTATAAATAGTGAAATCTCTAGATTAGATAAGATCTAACTTCTTTTATTCAAGATTTCCATCACAGTAGTACCACTTGTGCTATGACATTATGTGTATATATCATTTATATTACAGATTCATTATCTTGTTTTCAGTGCTATAATCTTCTGTGTAAAATTTAATCCTGCACAAAATGTGCAAATATGTGTAACACTGACATTAACGTATCTACAGACACCAGCCTTGTTTAAAGGAAGTTTTCAGCAGCAATTAAACAGCAGTTGAACACACTGAACATATTTTTTAGTTTTTCCGAACTTTCTCAGTAAAACTTTGCCAACGTATACTTTATGTCATCACTGGCTGCAGCCTGTTGGGATTCTCCCTCATGCTTATGCCCTCAACCTCCTCTTCAGCTGCTTCATTAATAAGCCACTGGTATATTCATGAATCATCAACACTACTAATCAAGTGGACTGAGAGAAGTAAAACAGAAACTATGACATCATCCACAGTTATTATAGATACAAGAAAAAGTAGTGACTCTGCAGTGTCCTGGTTTCATAATATCATGAAGTTTGATCTGATCTTCATCAAAGTCACAAATATCATCAAACAGTGACAAGCTTTAATCTCTTTACTGAACACACCCATTAAACATACAGAGTGTTAATGGCAACACTAGACTTGTCACTAAACATCAACTGGAGTCAGCTGTTAGCAAACCTGGGGTCCAATCAATGAAATGAGAATGAAAGTTTGATCAAGAGTTGTTGATTTGCAGGTAGGAGGAAAATGTTACAGAGTTATCTCAATGCATTTAGATATTTAGATATCAGTTTACTGTTAGACATACTGTCTATAAATGTAGATTTGGTACTGTATCTTAGTGGTGTGCGATACCGCAAGCTTTGGTATCGATCCAAGTAAATACATGGCCAGTATTTCCAATACTGATACCGATCCGATACTATTACCTTATAAGGGCAGCCCAGCACAGAGCTCTGTCTCTGTACAACGGGGGTCTTGCTGAGGGATTTCCCTCCTCCTCCCTCCATTTATTTTGTAGCTTGCTGTTCTCTTTTTCATGTTTTTTCCAACCTCCTAAAGATTACATTTATTACCATATTTTTGTGAATGAATGTCGCACTACTATTACTAACCCAAAGCGATTTGCCGTTTACTGTGTATGATGGAGATGCAGGAGACCTGAGTTTCAGAGACCCGGCAAGTTTACTTTCTGATGGAACGGTCACACTGAAAGCAGAAGAGAGAAAGTATCGATCCCATCGTGCTAGTATCAATCCAATACCGATACTAACTTGGTATCGATACTATCGATATTTTGGATTGATCCGCCCACCACTTCTGTATCTACTCTTCATAGACGTGGGTCCAAAGGCACAACGCAGAATACTCAGTGAGATGAAAAAGGATTTTAGAGTAACAGCTTTATACTTCAATTCACTGGAGCTGGTTAACATTTCTGTCAACCATATGCAAAACATTGAACAGGCATGGTATCCAAGGCAGGACAAGGGAGGGATAGCAAGACAGGGAGTGTAGCATAGTTTGGTGAGAAAGGAGTGGAACATGATTCTGACAAATATCTGTGTAAGAGATAGTTCTGGATTCATTAGCTGAACCCTCTCATCAGTGTTGTGCTGTATAACTCAGTCATGTTTGTTCTACCTTCTTGACAGAAATTCAGGTTATTTCCACGACAGGCTGTCCGCAAGCTGAGGCTAAGAAGAGGTAGGGGGATAAACATTAAAGCAAATCTTGTACAGAATGGCTTCAGAGACACAAAATCTGTCTTTTGATAGTCAGAGCCCAAACCTTAACCTAATAGAGATGTAGTGGAATTATCTAAAGACAGCCATTTACACCAGACATCATAAAAATAAGGCTGAGCTGAGGCAGTTCTGTGTGTTGAAGAAATTCTTGTAGACAGGCTGCCCAATTAAAGTGCAAAGAGCTTGGGGTTCAGTGGTTTGTCCAGGAACACATGTGGCTAGGAATTAGGGGAACTGAGAGTTGAACCATCAACCCTGGGGTTCATAGATGATTGCCCTAGTAACTGAGCCACGGTCACACTAATCGAGCTACGGTCACCCCATCACTGTGTATGTTAAATGGTTGTTTTCAGTAAAGAGATGAAAGATCATGACTGTGTTTAATCAGCTTAGAAATTTTCTGTTAGTTGATATTTGTGACTTTGGCGAAGATCAGATCAAATTTTATGATCAATTTATGTATAAGAAGAAAAAAAGGGAATTCCTAACAGGGTCATTATGTTTTCTTGTGACTATACGTAATAGTCTCAAAGTAAATATTAACATTTCTTTACTGACCACAGAAACTGAGTCATGATGACTATAGGGAGTGTGTGTGTGGGGGGAGCAAAAGGGTTGTCCACTTCAGTTTCTTTACATACTTCCTTTTACTCTAAAATTACTCTCAGTCATGTTTTCCCTGGTCAACCAACCACCAATTCATGATCGTAATGTAGGCAAGTAGCATGAATAATGTTTGCAGCATGTGGGTCATTTATAATATTTGTTGTGCGATCTCACACTAATAACATAACTGAATCACCTTCAACACCAACAACTGAGAAAGTCTGAACAGCTCATATAGTTATTTTTTTATACAACATTAATGGAGGCTGCACCCACTTTCTTTTTGCAGTCTGCTTAAAAAAATGTCTATTAAAAATAGGGTGCAACCTAACGCTAAATATTTATAAATGAACAGCATCACTCTGGACCACGTGCAATACAGAGGTGTTTGTAATGTTCAGTTTTTGTGTCTAGGAAAGTTTAAGTGTACTGCTCTGGACAAAGTAGCAGCAATTTCCTAAGGTATAACACATCAAATCTAGAAAAACTTACATGGGGTAGCGAAAAGGAGGCAAGAGCAGGGTGGCATGGCATAGCGGAATCAGGGGTGGAGTGGGGAACTCCCGGTGAATTATGCACGTTCGTCACAGCTAGCTCATAGCAGCTAGGTTTTTTCTTCTTTTCTTTTTTTTTTTTTTCACATTGGTTTAACCTGATAGATTTAAGGTTACCAACGAGCAAGGCCTGGTCAAGATGGCAGCAAAAAGTTTCAGGCAGTAAAATCCATGAAACAGACACATGCACACGCACACACACACACACGTCAGCTAGGGGTAAACCCTACAGGGGAGGAGCAGCTGCCTCCCTCTTTCTAGGGGAACTGTGTTATGTTGTGTGTTTTATCTTCATGGGAAAATAACTTTACCATGCAATACAACACACAATACACAATAGGATACTGTTAAGCCCCCAAATTTAACATTATTAAGCTTTAAAATTGAACTGTTTGTGGGTGTTGTGTTCATTTTAATTACAGAAGGCTGTCTGTTACTATTTAAGTTTTTATTCTTCTTCTAGTGGAAAGCAGCTAGTGTCAGTTTCTAAATCTTTTGCCAAATGAGTTTCATTTTTAATATTATAAAATGGCCTAATTGGTGCTCATTACATTACATAAAAAAATGTACAGAATTTACATTTCCAGGTAGGTGTTTCATGCTGTCACCAGTGACTTCCTTTTCCTTGTTGACTTGACTCTATAAAAAAGAATGTGCAGCTAGTGATCATACCATTCACACAACACTTCGAAAAGAAGCTGTTAAGGAAGTGAGAGACAGACGACGCAGCAGTATGATGAAATTTGTGTTTGCCCTTGTTGTCCTTTGGCATCTTTGCTACAGCGCTCCAATAGACCCGAACTTGAACGACGAGATGATAGATAGACTGGAGGCACTCGGTGACACCAAAGTCATCAACTCCTCTGTGAGTATAATGCACAGATATTATAACATTTTACTTTATTTAATACTTAATACTACATTTTCATATGTGTCAGGTTTCTGTTGTCAAACCTTTCATGCTCAGTTAGTGTTAATGTTAATATTAATTAAATGAATATTGTGTTCTTCAGCAACACCGGGTCCCAACAAGACAAATGCGCCTAAATGCAGTGAGTATTGTATCTTTTCGCTGTCTGCACTTTGATTTGTCAAGACCAAGCTCAGTTTATTATGACATGCATTTTGTTTGACATTAGAGCCTGACAAGTCCCTGTCATTTTTTGTATTGTAGCCTTCCTGTGTGACTGTCTTTATCAGGGAGCTGAGGAAGCTTCTTAACAATGTCACGGTACCCGAAGGTAAAGAGAATATTCTTGATGAACTTCATGCAAACCTGGACGCACTGGAAGATCAACAGGTTAGTCAACAAAAATATGTATAATTTCAGTATTGATACTGAGTTCTGACTGTTGTAGTCACTACTGCATCAGTAGCAGGTATTGTCCAGATGACTCATAATCCCAAACCCTCTCTGCTCCTCTTCCAGGGAAACAGACAGAACACCAATGCCAATTGCAGAATGGAACGGAAGACAAAGACTTCATTAGCCTTTAAGCAGTACATTAATTTCATTAAGAAACTCAACAGCTCCAAAAAAAAATGAAGATTCTAGCCAGTATTCTGTTTTCTGTCAGGCAGCTTCAATTGATTAATTAGAGTTATTTTAATATGTTGTTGTTAAAATGACATGCACATGCACAAGGAATGTTTTTGTTATAGATTTGATTTATTTTTTACGCTGTTTCAAATTCACGATTTAAAAAACCGTCATCTACGTATTTAACAGTAATATTTATGCATATTTATTTCAGTAATTAATTTATTTATTTATTTGTATTCAGCTACCTGGATGGTGTGAAAGAATATTCACAATGTGAAAACTACTATTTCATCTCAGAAATGTTGTGCTGCTGTTGTGAAATAAATAAACTACTTTAATTTCATTCATTTCTTTCTGAGTATTTGCAAATCTGATTTAAGATCCAACTGAACTGCCACTATGTTTAGTGAACCATTGGGACGGGAAAAGGAAAACAGCACAGCGATACTCTATTCAGTTTTCATAAAGGAGAAATCTACAAATTTTATGCAAGCTACATAAAAATAAAGCAGCATTTTCAAATTCTGAACCCATCAAAAGTAGGTACAAATAAACTGTAATGAAACAGCGAGTTAAGAAGAAGAGGAAGTGTTGGTGAAGCAGACACAGTTAGAAAAGGCTCAAAGTCCCCCACCTCCTGTTTGAGCCAAATGTGTGGGGCAAACTGTGAAAGTACAAACTAACTCTGACAAGAGACTTTACAGGCTAGATAAAAACAAAACAGGCAGACAAAATGTGTCCATTTTATTTATTCTGCCCATTAGGTGAATAGGATAACTTTAAGTGTGCTTGCCAGTGTGATGAAAAATATTCCGAACTCAATAAAGAGGATGCAGGCAGATAACTGCTTGAGCAAGCAGTCTGTGCTACCTTCTCAGCAGCTTCTGTGGCAAACGGACTTCCACCTGTCTTATATAAAGCACTTTGAACTGCACTTACCTGTACGACACATTATCTAAAGTCAGGGGGTTCAAAGATGACTGCTCTACTGACTGAGCTACTGCCAGTCAGTAGAGCAGCCCCTCTCATTTTCCTGTTAGCTGCACACACAGTCAGGCTACATGTGATGAAATGTGTCAAATGGTAAAAATCAGTGGTTAAAACAACATTGTGTGAATGTGATCCATAATCTAATATCCTGAGCATACTGTGACATGCCAGTAGGAAATCATCTCAATGTAGATTTCCCCACTACAGCCAGCACACAACAAGACAAATGAAGTTATATTAATGTGCACAGGTATGAATGACTAAATATGCAGTACTGCACACACAAACATGCAGCAGCGAGCACAATAACAGAGCAGAGGATTTCTAACATTTTGGTTTCTATAACAATGTTTTGCTGTCTTACTCATAACACTGATGTGAAAATGATTGTAGATAAGCTTTTCATTAACTGGTCTCACACACCTTCTTAGTCACTTTTTACTGTCTGAAAGGTGAGTCACCCCCTTGTTAAAAAAAGCACATTTCAGAAGTTTGACAATCAGCACATCGGGAAACACTACACTGTACATGAAAAATGTGCCTCAGCTTGCCTGCATAGTCTCACCTCTGACCTCTGGACCCCATCAGGCTTCCAGGTCTTTGATGTCCTGAATTTAGAAGTTGTGCCACTGAAAAACACCATGGAAAAGTGAAGAATGAAGCACATGTGGAATGACAACAATAAAAACACAATCACAGTAAACAGAAGGAGAATTAAATTAAATTACACTGACATTTGACTAATGGCAGGTTTTTGGGTCAATTTTAGATTATTTTTGGAGGGAAGTGTTTAGCAGACAGTGAAATCGATTGGCTGACATGTTGAGCAATTAATGAAATGACAGACTCACCTTGAAATTTAAGGGATAGTTTGACATTTTTACAAGAAAGTGTTAACAAATGACTAAATGATTATCCAGTTTCAGTTTCTGATCAATTTTCTTCTGAATAGTTGACAAAGGTCTAGTGTCTCTTTCTTTCTTACAAAACATGAATCAACATTAAAAAAGTACTAAAACAGTTTTACAACTTAAATACTAAAACTGTAAAAAACAAAAGAAAACATATTTGTCATAATTTACTAATAAAATGTTCCCTATTATTACATATTTCTTTTGTAGTGTTTAATGTCTTTTCTTGTTCTATTTACTTATTTGCTTCATTCATTAAGGCTTAGATACTACAGAGTGGATGTTCCTGAAGGAAATGGGTAAAGGCTGTTTCTTTTTCTCCTGTCATAAGGACTAGGGTTGCATGCCACAATTTAGTCTATGCAATATACCAGCTTAGAGCTGGATCAGCTGAAGAGTGGATGATTTATTAGTCAGAACAAACAGACATGATTTTTGATTTAATATCTAGAAATAAATGTCATTCGTCATTCATCGAATCTCTATTTCATTCATTAAAATCCTGGCCAATAGCAGAAACCTTCCCCTCCTGCTTGATGCTACCTCACATACGTAATTATTCTCTTTCTCCTTTAGATGGCCTCAGTAACCCACTGCCCTGCAAGTTCTCTTGGCCCTTGTCCTCACTCCGTTTTATAACCTGCATCTTAATTTAATAAAATAAGACCCCAGTGCAGATTTAACTGGGTCAAATATAAAAACACTACTGATAACATGTGGATTAAATCAATATTACGATATTTTTAACCACTAATCCCTCCATAAAATGCCACTCACGGCAAGTTCAGCGTTACCTGCTGTTTTATAAAGTGCATTATGGGCAGTATAGGAGGACTGGTCGCCAAAGGGCCACAGTCACATGCTTTCATTCGTACTTCACTTTCTCTTGAATGGGACAACGTCAGAGCATCGGTGTGAGCTGCTGGAGCGCAGACTCTGGCGTTTGGCCACAGACACGCACTGATGCTGCAGGAGGACGCAGCAAAGAGCAGTGATAGCTGAGTGACATTTGAATCACGCTGTGTGTTTTTATTCATTTGTGCACAACAGTCAGGGACGTGGAACCCACTGAGCTTATCGGATAGATCTTTTCTTTTGACGGACATGTGGGGGTGAATGCCCTTTGGATGGATTTAACGCAGTGAAGTTATTACGGAAGCGATGGGACATTTGTTTTGAAATATAAAATCAGGCTACAGCTGACCGCGAGGTGAGTAAAATGAGATTATGATAGGCAAACGGCATTTGAGGAATATAGTACGTAGGGAGGCGTAGCTTTTGATTAGAGTCATACCTTAATAATTACAGTGCGCTCATGGGAAAAATCCTGTTTTGACAGTTACAGCCAATATTCTTAGTGCTTATATAAACAAGAGCGTACACAAGATAGCAAAATATAGCTGAAATATTTCAAACAATACTGAGTTTCATTACAGCTATTATTACATACATGTACATTACAAAATAAGTGCATAGATACAAATATGCAATGTTATATAATTTATTTCTTTAATCCACAGGACTGCTGATGACTTAAGTAAGCAGGCAGCGGATTTCTAAAGTTACGGTGGTTTGGGACCTAAAAACAGGGAAGGAATTAGAGCTCCAGCCATTACACCATTACACCAAGACTATTTCTGAGTCTTAAGTTACCACTACCTCTTCACCACTGCAGCTCAGATGATGTCAAATCTAATTTACAAAGTCAGAGGGCAAATCCGGCTCAGACAGAATTTGCCTCAAACACCTCACCTTTCATCATATACTGGAAGATATTATGATGGAGCCACAGAGGTTCTAATCCAGTGAATAAAACGTAGCAGGACTCGTCAATATGACTTAAGCAGACACTCTGCAGCCCACGCATGTTCAGGGATGGATCTCGTGAACTTCACAACTGTCATTGACAGCGGGTTTTTGGATGAGGCACCATCAAGCCGCGTCCTAACCGGCTGTTTCCTCTCGCTACTCATCCTCACCACCTTGCTGGGCAACACTCTAGTTTGCGCGGCTGTCACCAAATTTCGACATCTGCGCTCTAAAGTGACCAATTTTTTTATAATATCTTTGGCTGTGTCAGACCTTTTGGTTGCCATCTTGGTGATGCCATGGAAGGCAGTGACTGAGATAGCTGGGTTCTGGCCATTTGGCTCCTTCTGTGACACCTGGGTGGCCTTTGACATTATGTGCTCCACAGCATCTATCTTGAACCTTTGTGTAATAAGCTTAGACCGCTACTGGGCCATCTCTAGCCCCTTTCGCTATGAGAGGAAGATGACACGCAGAGTGGCATTCGTAATGATCAGCGTGGCCTGGACACTGTCTGTCCTCATTTCCTTTATCCCTGTGCAGCTGAACTGGCACAAAGCCCAAACTAAAACTTACACATCTCTAACTGGGCCCTCCGGGGCTTCAGGTTTAAATACTACATCGTACAGCATCCCAGAGAACTGTGACTCGAGCCTAAACAGGACCTACGCCATCTCAACATCTCTCATAAGCTTTTACATCCCTGTAGCCATCATGGTGGCCACCTACACCCAGATATACCGCATCGCCCACAGACAGATCAGGAGGATTTCTGCCCTAGAGCGGGCGGCCGAAGGTGCCAAGAACAGACATGACAGCATGAGTGGAGGGTCCAGCATCACAGAGTCTGAGAGCTCTTTCAAAATGACATTTAAGAGAGAGACCAAGGTGCTGAAGACGCTGTCTGTGATCATGGGGGTGTTTGTGTGCTGCTGGCTCCCATTCTTCATCCTGAACTGCATGGTGCCCTTCTGTGAGCAGTCGAGCAGAGGAGTAGCTTTCCCCTGCATCAGCCCCACCATGTTTGACGTGTTTGTGTGGTGCGGCTGGGCTAATTCCTCCCTCAACCCCATCATCTATGCCTTCAATGCAGATTTCCGCAAGGCCTTCTCCATCCTGCTGGGCTGCCACAGACTGTATCCTGGAGGCCACAACATAGAGACGGTCAGTCTAAACAAGAAATGAGTCATGATTCTCTCACAGCACTGACTCATCCTTAATGCTAAGAGTCCAAGTGTTCCTGTTAAAGCCGGTCTGATCAACTTCAAATGAGGACGCTGCTCTCTCTTCTAACTGTTAGTGTGACTGAGGGATGCAGTGACCCTATATGTACCCATGTTTGCATTAGGTGAGTGGCACGCCTGTGTTCAGACTGTCAAACGGAGCTTGCCATGTTCATTGTGTCTTCAGTTGGAAGAAGCTCCTGTAAGCGGGCAGGGGATTTAGAATATCTGCTGTTGTGCCAGGGAGCTGGGAGGGCAGCGGTGCTGACACGCCCCTGGGACAGCTAATCCCATGACTGGGCAGCACACACCCTAATACTGTCAGACACTGCTCTCTCCAATACTATCACACACGTACTCAAACACAAATACTGTCAAAACATACTGCCCTAAATACAGTGTAGCTGGCACCCAACATGCATACTGAAATACCGTAACTCATTATGATTCCTGAGGTAAACCATCAAACCAAATCATGAGATGAACATGTAGGTAATATTAAAGCTGGACTGAAAATTTGGACACTAATGAAAATGTGATCTGACTTACTTATGGATAGCAAGGTATACAATCCTGATAGATACTGCTTTCCAAACATCAGGCTATATGTCATTGTTGTTATTTATGTCTCATTCAAATGTCAGATCATACTAACTTGAAACCAAATTTACTCAATAGAACGCCTCATAAATTATTTGTTTTATTGTGTTAAAAAAGTAAAAGTGTTTAATGGATGAGTGTCTCACAATATTTATAATTTTTTCATAAATAGGTAATGTCCTCTTTTAAGGAAATAATTTTCACTGTCCTGTTTAGATAGATTAAATTTTTTTCCCATTGGACGGCGTTTTAAATTAAAGATGCAGCTGTAGTTCACATAGCTAGGGTAAATAATGTCAAAGTTTGATGAAGCTGTAACTATAAGTCCATTGTAAACTGGGTGTTTACAATGGACTTATAGTTTAGAGTTTGTGTAATCATTTTTACAGTTCACCTTTGTTTTATCTAATTATATGACTTCTCATGTTTCTTGTCTTGCCAAACAAATGTTTAGCAATTTCACTGTGTTCACAGATTGGAACAGATACAGTTCCACGTTTTGTAAAATTTGACTGTTAGCGATGTTACCTAAATTCCTGCAGCACCCAGTGACAACAAGAACTACACATGACCCAGCATGAATTCATCTTCTTGTTCTTCTTGTTCTCAACAAGAAACACGAAAACTTATTCATGTGAGTTTTAGAGATGCTAGTACATGTTTTTACCTTTGGCCAGAGCCAGGCTAGCTACCTCCTAACTATTAACATCTCCTGGAAGCTTCATATTTAACAAAGTGGTATTGATCTTCTAATTATGACTGATAGACGTTATGGCCAAATCCATGAAACTAAAACCCACAAATTATCCTATGAACTCATGTAGTACATCGTGAAGTATTAAGAACGTTGCATTTCCAACATCATCAACATTTACCTCTAATTTGGTGTGCTGTTTTTTTTGTGCTAACTTATTTCAGGTATCAGAGGAGCATTCATGATACACAAAAGTTGTAGGTGTTCGTACTTGGCTGAAAACAATGTCAGTGCAGCTGTTATAGAGGTTTGACCACTGCATACGTGTTGTTATGTTAAACACATAACGGCATAATCCATGAGAAGAAACAGTTGTCTGCCATGCCATGTGGAAAGAGAGCACAGCTTAATAAAAGTCTTTTGTCCGTTTTCATGAAATCAATTGTGTGGTGTATGTGTGTGTGTGTGTGTGTGTGTGTGTGTGTGTGTGTGTGTGTGTGTGTGTTGCTGGATGTTTGGCTTTGACCTCCACACATCAAACTTCCTGAAGCACATTTCACACCAGAGTCTGAAGAGTAAAACCCAACAGGACCAGCTGTGTCTCACATCTAAAAATTCACTCTTGTATAACTCTAGTATTCATGTGTCTGTTTAGTCTGTAGATATATTGCCTTACAAAAGCTCTAATCTAGTAGAGCAACCACTGTGGCAACCCTTAACCCCCACTGTTGTCTTTGTTTTCTACATTCATTGCATTAAATTAATGTTTCACCCTGAAGTGAAAGAGATTGGGAAGTCAAAAGCTACAGTACCTAACTTTTCTAAATCTTAAATCTAAATCTAAAATATTTTTTAGATTTTGTTTGTAGAGAAATGCTTGAGATCGCTGTCTCTGTGACACAGACTCAAACAGCATTATTAAGGAGATATTCCCATATAGAGGTTTTCATTGAGGAGTTTGAAACCCTGTGCATTACATACAGATGTAAAAGGGTACCTTGCTCAAGTTTCATGTTACAGCTAGCTTGCTTCCCAAAAGCTTTATACTGTAAGTGTGAAAAGGAAACAAAGCAGGAAAAAGGATGTGATGGTTTTAACTAAAGTTAAATATTCCCTCACACATCTGTTTGCTTTGTAAATGATAAATTAAACCAAAGTTGAATTTGGCTTGAAGTATTTGTTTAATAAAAAATGGGTTGTTATATCTGGTCTTTTGTAAGCATAAAATAATCAACAATAATAATCAATAATCAATTTATCTTTATGCTCATCAGAACTCTGAAAAAAACTGCACACAAATAGAGTTGTCCTTTAAAGCCTGCTTTCACTGGGACCTGGACTGTCCTTGCCCCTGTGAAACCTCCCCAAGCATGCCATGGAAAGGGAACAGCAATTAATTTGACTGACATCATTCAAAGTGATGGCTGAGGTGGCGATAAGACAGGGCGTGTGCATGTGTGCTTGAATGTGTGTATACGTGCGTGGCGCTGCGCAACTATCACCTGCTCCACCGCCCAATCTAGAGTCCATGCAATGTCAGCCGCACTCTGTAAACACAGAAAGTCTCTTTCCTTCCACTATCTTTTTTTTTCTTTTTCAGTGGAGCTTGCGAGATTCTCAAAGTGATACTGTCTTTTTAGATTGGCACATCGAAGAAATGATGTTAGATGTGGCAACTTCAGATGATGCTAATGACTGGCCCTAGGGAAATGATTTACTGAGACAGGGAGAGACAAAGAAAGGGGCAGGGAGATAGACAGAGTCTTATGTAAGTATCAAGCAATGGTAACTTAGAGACATAAAGGATCCTCTGTAAATGTCACATAAACTATCACCAAAGTCACTCCTGTCATGTCGGCCTGTGATCACATGCTGTGTTATTGTAGGCATTCATGCCTGGCTACTGTATGTGAAAGTGGATTTTTTATATACAGTAGTTAATAATTTCCTTGTCAACTTCTCTTTTCTGGTAGAATCATTGGAAAGTAAAATGCAATTAAACCGTTTCCAATAAACTGTACTGCTCTTAATTTAATATGCATTATTCACAACTGGCAGAGCTATCATAATTACACCACAGCCTTATGCATTTTTAATATCATATGACACCAAGACAGCATAATTGAGAGTGAGTGAGTTGGTGATTCCAGCCAAAGTGTATCAACACAGTTACATGCTGTCAGACATTTAGACCTTTAGTGTTCGTCCTCTGCAGCAAACCTCTCCATTCCACTTTCTCCTTCACTGTTGTTCTCCATTTCTTTTTCTTATCACACCCCTCCACTCTTCCGCCACCCTCTCTCTGTTTACTGTTTGTGCTGCGGGCCACCAGCAGTGCGGTGTTGCCATTCGTCACTCCAACTGGCTCCAGTGGAGAGGACAGGCCCTCTGACCCTACCACTGGGAAAGGAGCAAGGGAACAAGGAGAGAGGGAGAATCACAGCGGGCTTCTCAGAGAAAAACTGAGAGCAGAGAAAACGGAGGACAGAGAGAGCAACTTAATTGCTTTCTTGTGGAGAGTTCATATTTAAATATAAAGTTGGTTTAGCTTACATTAGCAAAAAGAATGGAAACATGGGGAAGCAGTAAGTGGATCTTTCCAAACATTATAAATTCTGGCTCCTGGCACCTCCAAAACTCAATTAATTAATATGTCATGTCTTGTTTTCTCAGTTTGTTTAATCTATACAGAAATGTAAAAATGGTATTTTGCCATTTTACAATGCAGTTATGTATGTGTGCAACACTATATCTTGTTTTGTACACTTTATATTTTAAAAATTTGATTAAATAAGTACATTATGAGCTTTAGAGGTGTTGGTAGACTGATATTTTTCTTAGTTTCCCTTTGCCTCTAGTCTTTATGCTGAACTAAGCTAACCATCTCCTAGTACGAGGTTAATATTTCAAGTTACATTGTGTAACATAAGCTAGTGCTACCGTGAGACTCAAAATCAATCCAATCTCCCTGCTCCACTATGCCCTTTATGCATTATCAATCACAATAATAAGAAGGTGCAAAACTTTCCAACCAAGTGGAAATACTTGACACACAGGAGGCATCAACAGCACCTCTCCAGAATAAGATAAGTTTTAGAACATACATCTACTAAAAAGTATCTGTAAAAATGTTACAAACTGCAGACATATAAATATCCTATAAGCCTATTTCCCAAAATGTCAAATTCTATTTAAAAACTGATAAAGAAATAAAGTCAAAATCAAATGAACAAAATTATTATGGAGGGACTAACACCGTTCTCCAAACGAAACTCAAAACCATTCACCTTTTGTGTTACATCTGGATGCATCTGCATTCCTTATGTTGCTTAAGTCATTTAATCAGGTTTTCCTTTAATTTGTCACTAGTCTGTAAGTGGCAGGAAGTGAGAATGAGTGAAAGCAAGTAATGATTCTGGAGAACACGGCAGAGTAGAAGCAGCAGGCGTCCTTATAAGAAGAACACAGAAACTGTTCAGTAAACATCCTCATTAATCCATTTATCTAACTACAACTTTCACATCTCACTACACTCCCTCTCAGTGCACCACTGCTCATTGATGTGTATTTTTATTTTGTATGATGCAGCTTGCAGTGTCTTATTGTATCATGGAGTGACCTCTACTCAAGATGGGCCAGATGAGTTGGGCCAGTATCATTGCTAAAATTGACCCAAATCCTCCATAGAAATAAAAACAGATTCATGTTGTTTATATCACCAATATCTGCGACCTATCACAGACTGTCAGTGAGGCCAAGTAGAAAACACCACTGATGTAAAATGACTACTAACAGTGAATCCAGATGAAATGATACAATGAATAATAATCTGTATTCACATGATGCATATTGTTTTCAACAGTAGTGAAGGCTCTGAGTGGAGATCCTGCGATCAGTGATGCCAATGTGAATGCTCATACTGGTATGATGCCCATTGGGTGAATTGGGACGATGCTTATGCTAATCAGCTAGCTTGTCAGGGAGAGCAGATGTGTCTTATCTCTTTAAGAACACAATATCAGCAGCAGGAATTGACACAGACAGAGCAGCAGAGTGAGTATGGACAACTATGCAGGGAAACTGAGATAGGTGTCCCTTCCAGCTGGGATGAAGATAGCTGATAGGGTGCATTTCACTGCGTGTTGTACTTGTATGACTATGCATGTGACAAATAAAGAATCTTGATAAACAGCTGGTAAACAATGCTGAGAGGATAGGATTGAAGTTAACTTAATGAACTTAATATTTTAAATGTAAAATGTTAAACTGTAAAGATATATATTTTTTGTACAACGTTATAGACATTATTGAGTTTCAACGGCCATTAAGGGGCCTCTCAGTCATTTGATATCACTGAATGAAATTTACAAATAAAACATGATTAGTGATGCTCTTTTGCTTGATACTGATTAGGAAACACAATGCACCATTATTTACACATCGTTGCAGTTTCAGTTCCCAGATAAACATGCAGTTTACCAACTAAATGTTCCAAATTCTAGCTTCATTGATTGGCTGAATCTCATAGAGTCCCACCTCCATATTTTAAGCTCACACACAATATGTCTGAAGAAAACCTTATCAAAACACAACCTCTGAGTTTCTGGGGCTTCTGAGTTGACAGTGTCAGGTTGTCCAGTGTTTGTGCTGTTCATACAATTTATGATAAACGGTAAAAAAAATTTTTAACTGCAATAAATATAAAATACAGTAAAATAGGGACGTATGAAAAACAGAGGGGGTAGGGAGAATAAACCCTAACTAAAACCATTTCTGGCATCTCCTGGGAGAATATAAAAGCCAGGCATATTCTCTAGGTTCTGAGCTGTGCATCTGAAAAGGGGATTAACAGAGCAGGAGTATTGTACAGTACCACTAAGCAACAGACATCCCGCTCGAGCGATGGCACAGTGACAAGCTGAACAAACATTCCCAGCGGAGAGACATAGAAAGAGCAGGAAGTCGGAGAGGAGAGAAGAGGGGCGGGAGATGAGGACAGCGGGGCAGAAAGACTGCAAGAGAGTTTAGAAAGACAATGAGTACAGATGTGACAAGGTGAATGATAAGAAATTTTTAATTTAAATCAGTTCCCTCTCTTATTAAAAGAACAAAAACTGAATCTTTGAAGAAAAAAAAAGACACTTTATTTTTGGATTTTCTCAGTGCTGATTTAGTAAGTAGAGGTCATGTTTAGGAAGGACAACAATTTTGCTGAGATTGTTTCCAACTATGTGTGATTATATAATGAGACATATTGTACATAGAGATTGTATCATTTTCTTTCTTTTGGTTCAACTAGATAGTTATTCAAGATAAAAACTGAAATTTGAATATAAATAATATCGATAACTGTTAACAGGAGAACAGTATTTTATATATTCATAACTTGATTACAGAGTAATTTTTTGAGCGATTGAGTAGATTTAATCAATAAGTCTTTCTCGGTCTGTTTTTACAAACTCTACACACTAGCTGACTCTTTCATAGCAGCAAAAGTGATGGCATACTTCTGAATCACAAACATCGAGGCCAAATCTCCAGGGTGCGTTCCTTGTCTGTCATGCATGAAATTATGAAATGCAGCATTTGTACTTTTCAGTGTGCTGACCAAGAGGATCTTATTCTTTCAAAATAATAAGAGCAACATAGCACAGGCGTGTTCTGTGAAGGTAATAAAGTCTTACCTTCCTCACAGAGAAGAATCCCAATGAATTGGTGATGATGAAGCATAGAAAACTCAAGTGTACGTTAGTACTTCAGCTTGTTATTTTCGACAATCAAGTAATTTGACTTGTCAACTGAAGCCAAGTGGTTTCTTCCATTTCTTTTACTAGACCAGTGCATCTGGTAAAAATCAAATAATATTTAATGCAGTGAGTCATTAGAGGAATAATAATGAGCAGACGTAAAGACATGACCAAACAGGAGAGTCAGGACAACAACTGTGCATTTATGCTCATTTTTCAATTCCATAGGGTGGAAGCAGACAGCAGACACAATTTGGTCTATTTTAGGAAAGGACTTGTCAAATAAGAGCACAGCAGGAGAGTCTTTTACCCTCTGGAAAGTTCAGATTGGACCACACGAGCGAGAACAGATGCAAACGTGCTCAAACACACACACATTTGCATGCACACACACACACACACACACACACAGATATACACAAGAGAGACACAGCTGTGAGACTGTGGGAACAAGAAATCTGGAGCCTTCATTTGACCATACCAGAACTGAAAAACATTTTACCACTTCTGTTTCTTCCACTTAACTAAGCATCTCGCTCCAACCAGCTGAAAAAAATCAAGCAATTCTCCTCACCTTCAGTGATATTATTAAGAGAAAAATGGCTGGCAGCTTCTCTGTAGCGCTTGAAATATACTGAGTAACCAACAGCATGGCAACATGAGAAGAGTCCATAAATCTGTTCTCTACACTTTCATACAGCAGCAACATGACAGGAGACAAAGCAGTGAATGAAAAAAATTGCAAGCCAACCAAATGCTGCTATAAACAGTGTAACCTGCTTTAGGGCGTACTGTGAATGTTACAATGTAATCTGACTCCCATAGGGAAAAAAAAAATCTTTCCCTGCTGCTCTTCCGCACAGAGGTCCAAGATTGAGGTCAGCTAAAGAGCGGCCTCCCTGCAGCTGGTAGGACTACGGCATGTTACTCAAGGACACCACAGCAGGGTATATCTAGGTGGCTTGAACCCAGCTTTCTCCTCTCTTTACACCACCCTGCATCCATATTACCCCATGCATCAGCTCTAGTGAATGATGAAAGAGTCTGTTTGTTAGTGCGCAGTTCTCACTTCAGTTGCATCTGCAAACACACTGGGGACATGGGGGAAGTCACATATCTATACAGAACCTCATAGAGAGCTGAAGTGAAACCAAGACCTCTAGATCAGATTGAATGACTACAGACAGAAATGTTAAAAGGATGAGTTCAGACAAGAGCGTTGGTGAGTTTTATGCATGTGAACAAAACCATGTTACATTGATGCAAGTACCCACTTTGCCACAGTTGTAGTTTTATTTCATGGGAGTTGTTGTTTTACAGATGCTAAAAACTAAAATGTTAATCAACTTTCTTAAACTCACAAAAGATCCAAGTTGTAATAGCTTATGCTCTAGTTGTTGATAATATGTCAGAATATGGAACAAAATCCTGAGGAACATACTTTTTTTATAAAGAGTGATGAAATGCTTAATGGGGGATTGCACTGAGTTGCTGGTTCTAATGGAAGGGAGGCTATCCCAGATGTGAGGCTGTGACTGGCTCTCAAACGCTTGATGGACAGCTAGACCATCTATCGTGATGCGATCATTCAAACCACTTATTGAGGGGGTCTGGGATGCATTTGACCATATATCTTTCATAGTGTAAACGATAATGCTTCCTGATGCATCTCCGATAGAGACCTTAAAGAAAAATACACGAGAGAATGCTGACAGCCTGGTTTGATGTTGTATGTTAGCGGAAGTGACCATCAGTAATAATATCTGAACACCAGTGGTCTGCTGGACACGTTGGAGATGCATGTATAAGGACAGTGTGAACAGTGTTGTCTCTTTGCTGTTCATATGTGAGCCGATCATCTAAGATGCATGTTAAAAGCAAGTGTAAACTGGCTCTAAGATTCTGCAGCCATGCGAGTGACTCTGTGAGGCTGTACTTACACCCAGGAGTACCTTGAACTAAATCTGAATGCTAGCATGCTAACATATTCATAATGTTTGGCATGTTTACCAGCTTAGTTTGACATGTTAGCATACCAGCATATATTAATTAACATAACATGCAAAGGACAGCTGAAGCTGTGGTCAATTCAGTCACAATCCAAAGTATTGGTCAAATCAAAATTATCTGTATATAGCAATATACAAAGAAGTATTACAATTCAGCTTAAGGAGGGCATGCATAAATATCTGTACCAAATTTCATGGCAATCCATCTTACTGTTCTGGAGACATATACTCTAAAGCACAACTATTAAACGGAATTTGCTTTCAAATGGATTTTACATCAACATTAGGGTGACAGAGTGCAGGATAGGAAGTGGGGATGAATAAAAAACATGTTAATCTTCTTTAATTGTGTGTGCTCCCCTGCCTAGACCACCTTCTGTTTATCAATAATTCAATATGTAAGCAGACAGGGGGCCAAGTCTGCTTTACTGAATTATACACCTCACAAGACTGGCCACTGAGGCACATTAACCAGTATTACATGTGTTATAATATATATATAATATATGCAATAAAATTAGGCACAAACTACTCACAGTCCTTTCATGATGTTTTTTGAAGGGTCTAATTATGGAACACATTGGCTAAATGACTTCTTCAAGCTGGGCTCTAAAGTAAGTTGACTTCAAGTAAAGCCAAAACATCATAGATAAAACAGTCTTATCTTTAATTCTTGTGTTCTCCATATAAAAGATAAATATCTTGACAGACGAACTTTGTGAACATCATGAATGTTGACATATGCAGATTTTAAGTAAAAATCAGAAACAGGTGACACCATCAAATTTCCTTTTGTCTTTGCCATTTTGCACTTTGAAAAAAACCAGGTGGTTCAAACGTTCAAATCAATAAATATGCTATAAACATGAAAACAAACAAACAAACAAAAACCTTGTGTGCGTTTTGTAGCGTGATGCAATGACCAGCAATTAGATTTCAGTATGCATTCACGCAGCCTGTCTTTTTGACATCATCACATTTCCTCAACAGTTTCTCCAAAAAAAAAAAAAATGCAAACATGGTGACAAACTCTACAGAGAGTTATAAAGAAGTTGTACTTCACCATATTCACCATCACCCAGATTGCAGTCTTCAAACTATTCGTGGAATTTAATCCATCTCATGTGTCCGTGTGAATCAGTGTTTGTATTTCGGAGTACTTGGGTGCATAAGTAAGTCAGCGAGTGTGTTATTAAGTTACCAGAAAGTGTTGGAGGACTAGCGTTCCTTCAGTACAATAGAGGCCAGGGGGAAGATTGATGACTCATAGGATCCCAGGAGACAGATTGGATGCACAGATCTGTGAGGAGACATGGACAACGGTGAAGGCTACAGATGGCACCGCTCTGAAAAAGCACAGACGGAATGAATAAACCTCCCACAGGGCAATGTATGCATGCCACTATTTTGACACTATTTTATTTGACATTGGTGTGTCATCCTATGTGGAAGAGACACTTCAGAAGAACAAAACAAGATCTGATCTCAGAGGTATAGTGCTTGTTGGATTATGGTGAAACTAATCTGGGGAAAAGAGGAGAGGATGTACTGACAGCACGGTACTACACACTGTAAATAACATGTAACTTCATACTGTTTTTTACTTTACTTTTTCAACAGCAATGTTGAGCCCAGGTATGTTCATCTTAGGCCTTCATAGGATCATCAGGGCTCCAGAGGAGTAGACACAAATGCAATCATGTCAGTGTACATAAAACTGGGCCAGTGCTTTGAAGAGGCTGAGAGCAGATCTCCTACAACAGCACGCTGGGGGGAAAAAAATCCACAGGGGTTAAGAGTTAGAGAAAGAGACAGAAAAACACACAGGGTGAGAGAAATAAGGAGAGAAAAATACATGTGGTTCAAGCCTTAAACTTTAGAACAAACATAAAAATTAATGGAGTGTACTGTTCTAATTTCTGTGATGTCTTCTTATCCTTGGTGTCATCGTTGCCCTAGAGCTCACAAAATGAATAAATAAAACAGACAATACCTCAGACAAAGCTTTCTGTCTTATAACCTCAAAGCCAAAGCTTTTAGGTGTGTCTTTATGTTTAAATAGGTCATTCTGTTTGGCTGACCTGATTGAGGGAAACTTCTCTTGAAAACCAGTTGAAAGAACTAAACAAAAGAAAGAAACTGCTGGAGGTGGTTACTTTGAGCACAGAAGACGAGGTATGTCTGTGTGTGTGTGTGTGTGTGTGTTTGACAATGTGTGTTGCAGTTAAGCTCCAGTCCTACCACTGAGGAATCTGTCAAATTGTTTCTGCATCTAAGCCTGGGGTCACAGTTTATGCAGACTGGTTCCAGGCCAAAACAATCAGCTCATGAATTGAATTAAAAGTGAGGTTTTGAAGGGTGACTGGCGAATTATATTGTTAATTCTATTATTTAATAGGCAGAGAGAAAAAAAAGTTTGGAAAACCTGAAAATCCACAACAGAGATAGAGGATAGAGCAGGGATTGTTCTGGGACACACACCTGCTTCACAGCTTTGAAGACGAGATGAAAGCGTGTCCTCTAATTACAGCACTTCGAACAACACATTCGGTGCTTTGCTCTGCTGGCCTCTGAGGTGTGCGGAGAAAAAGAAATCTACTTTCACTCTCACACAAGCCCACACTTCTTTTGTTTGTCATATATACAGTAAATATCACATTACTGCCACCCTTATGAGACATTTCTGTGCTTTTCTGCTGTGAGACAAAGTGGGTACTGTGTCTCAGCTTTGCTCCTGCGTGCAGTTAGTTTTTGAAGTGTTTGTCAAAATCTCAGTTTTGCTTAACAGGCTGGGACAGGAGTGAAGAGGGGCAGTGAGCAATCCCAAACTGGCCCTTGTTCTCTTTTAGCACAATGGCTCCGACTGCTTCGCTTTGCCTGAAATGCAATTTTAAAATATTAAATTGATTCATAAATTATGTGCAGTCATACTCAATAAAATCAGTATGACAGACACAATCAGACTGGCTCTTTATTATTGTAAATATCTATATTTATCACAATAAATAAAAGGAGACAAAAGCTACTTATTTGAGCAGAACTGATTGTTTTCCAAACACCTAACTCTAGAAATCCCCAAATCCCAAACCTGTGCCCTTTACCACAGGCAGAATGTGACAACACATAAGAGTTTCATCTTTTATTCAACATTTGTTATTTATTAAACAGACATTATCTAAGAGATAACATGTAAATCTCTACCTAACATGATATGTTGTTACCTAAAGTGTCCTTTAAATACCAAGAATAATCCTATTAATACCAGAGCAGTGAGGATTTGATGGGCTAGTTGAAATCAGACCAGCAATAGATGGGAAGGTGCTACACCTTGTGGATTTATGACATAACTGCACGATGTTGTGGTTAAGAAGAAGACTTACATGCTTATTATCCAGTGGCGCTTGAAAGTTCAGGTGATAATAAGGACTTTAATAACTTTGATTGCCCAGACACCAGAGCTTCCAGTTTCTGATGTTTTGAGTGGGAAACCTTTTTGCAGGAAGTGATCCAAGCCAAAGGTGGATCAGCTGGCCTCTGATAAAAAAAGAGTGACTGCATAAATATAAAAGCATGCAAAAGGAATCAAAATTACACAGAATAGATGTGCAAATGTGACATAATTTTATGGTAATGTAGTAAGTTATTTAAATACTGAGTTAGCTAATCAGGGTTTCATAGGCAGCACAGTCGTGGGTTCAAGTCATGTATGTTTTAAATTATACTCAGCACAGAGAATTCACTTAGCTTTATTGGACAATTTCACACAGTCCTCATCATAGTCCTTTAGAAATGCTGTGGAAGAAGCTAAGCATGAAGTTCATGCAAGAAAGCCATCCCCATCCAATTCCTAAGTAAAGCTGAAACTGTTCTGCAAGGAGAAATGGGCAAAAATACCTCCAAGCCAATGAGCAGGACTAATAAACAGTTGCTGAAAAAGTTAAGTTGAAGTTACTGCTGCAAGATACTGTTGCTCATTGGTTAAGTATGGTTCCCTTCATCTAGTCTTGGACTTAAATCAAAATCTGATGACATTTTAGGTCATTTATGCAAAATTAGAAAAAATTAAAAAGGGTTCACACTTTTAAGCACCACAGTACCATTTCAAAATCAAACCAGTGATACAAAGATAGAAATGAAAATAAATGCAAGAATCCTACCTTTAAAACACTGTTGTTGTTTTTTTCAATACACATGCCACATAAACAACAACATGTGTTTTTTCCTCATCGCTTTGAATCAAGTTAGTAACGTATCTATTCATGAGTAGAATGAAGAGGAGGAATGATTACTGCAACTAAAAGCTGTTTCAGTGTAAATATGGCCATGTGATTGTTACATAAAAACTGCTTTGAGAAAATGTGAATTTATCCTTAAGGCCGAAGTCAGCTCTTCTGGTTCCTTTGCTCACTTGGCTGAGGATATTATAAAGCATCCATGACTTGAACCCTCATTGACTGTTCTGCCTGAGAAACCCTGATTAGCTCAGTCTGTATTAACTTACATCATTACCATAAAATGATGTCAAATTTGCACGTCTATTTATCTACACATATTTACATGTGTGATTTTTATTACTTTCACGCGGTTTTATATGTATTTATTTAATCATTATAAGCGTGAAAACATCTGAAACTGGAGGCTGTGGTTATTAGGCAATCAAAGCTATTAAAGACCTCACTATCAGCTTAATGCTGGCTTTAATTTCAAAATGCATGGGAGCAAATGGGCTGTGAAATATGTGTTAATGGTAACAAGCTTTTTCCAAGTTTATACAAGGAGAAAGTGACAAAGAAAAAGAAAGAGAGCCCATATAATGCACTGTTCTGTTATCACTTGTCTACACATATAATTTCACAGTGTTTTGGAGTCAAAATTAGGGCACAAGGACAATTAAACCACTGACGACAAAGGGACAGCTGCTATAATGCTGTGTTACAAAGTTCACAGTTTAAAATTACAGCTCACATCAAAGAGCAATATGTAAACACAATCAAGATGTGACGAGACGAGAGAGGTTGTGATGAGACGTGGTCTTTGCAGAAAAGATTTTTTTAATTTGATTTCCCGACTTTAGAGGAATTTCGGCTGGAGAAATAACCTCTTAGGGTAGAGATGCTTCTTCAATGGGACCACCCAGTTAAGAATCCACCACACACTTGTAAGTTGCAGAAAGGTTGATAAGTACAGTAAATAATTCAGTGGTTTTCACTAATATGTTTGGTTCTTCACTGCACAGCTCCTTTGCTTCATAAGTTCTACAAAGACAGACACGCAACGTACATTTTCAAAAGGATACTAATTTCAATACCCAGATGAAACCTTTTCTGAACTGCAATATGTAAATTTCCCCAACATTTTTTTTATTGTCCTAGACAAAGTTTCCTTGAACTTTTTTAATTTAAGTTCAACTTGAGGGCACTATCATAAAATTCAAGATTGCTTGAGTATTATTATGCCCAAATTATTTCTGTTCTAATGTAGATAACTAATAATTTTATATCATGTAAAATACAAATGGGTTTTTTATAAATTTGTATGATTCAACAGGCTCTAAACTAAAAATGGTAAGTCTTGCATATTTTGTTCTAAACACAAAACAGAGCAGGAGAGGCAGGAAAAATGACCAGTCTGTGCAGTAGTAACCAAAACAGTCTCTTTTGTCACCCATTTGTGCATATCTAAAAAACTACACGCAATCGAGGCTGGTGTTAGCCAACGCAAATCAAATCAACCGCTGGTATTGAATATGCCACAAACAAGCAAAGAGAACAAAACAGAGGGTTAATAAAAAGTTTAATTTAATGTCAGTCACATAAAATATTAGAAAAAAATGCTGATTTGCATCATGAAATATCTGATTCTCTATATTTTTATTATAAATAAATATGCATCACTGAGGAACACTTATTCTAAGACTCTATATCTGCGTATTCAAGGCTACAAAGAACAACATTCCTGTTGCTGGAATAAAAAAAGATCAATCAATCAATAATCATAAGTCTACAATATATCCAATCTGGTATTTGGGACAAAAATGAGATACACATCGCCTCATGGTATGGCATCATGGGCCCCTGCAGCCTCAATGGACCGAGTCAGGACTGGCAAACAGAAAAGAACAGTGTTGATGCTGTATCCTCGACCTTCAATAGAGTCTCTTTCAAAAAGTAAAAAGGACGTTTTTTTAAAATCCCCTTGTAACTAAAGACAATGAAAAAGCTGCAGCTGCACATCAGGTCCATTGCAGACAATTCTCTAAGAACGTACATTTCATCAAACACTCTCATCATTCCTTTTCACACATATCTAGATCCAGTCCCAGCAATTTGTCTTGATAATGCTGCTTCCCCTCAGGAGAGGTGGAACAGGCTGTAGCCAACCTGTGAGGCATAGATGCTCAGATGTGCAGCTGGAATAATGGGGCTGCAGCTGTATGAGGAGCTCAGTCCGTAGAGTGCTGCTGATCCACTCTGCAGGTTAACACTGAGGGGAAAACCTAAGGACAAGAAGCCTGGGTGGAGTACAGCTTTGGGTCCAACTCCACCTGCTATTTTGTGTTTCTCCACCTCAGCCTCCTGAAGCCTCTTTGCCTTAGCCCGTCGGTTTTGGAACCAGATTTTGACCTGGGTCTCGGACAACGACAGGGACGAGGAGAACTCGGCCCGCTCTGCAATAGATAGGTACTGTTTCTGACAAAACTTTCTCTCCAGGGCCAGGAGCTGTGTGGTGGTGAAGGGAGTACGAGGCTTGCGGTTTGTTTTGTGCTTCCTCAGGGAGCAGACTGCTGGACTGAGTCCTAAAGGAGATGATAAAAATGTGAGGCTAAAATTTGGCAGAGTAGAAAACACTTCAGTTGTGACATACTATGTCATTGGTTTGATATACAGATACTTGTATGTTTAGACATTTACTTATTTTGTCAATTAATTGACATAAATGATGAAAATCAATTGATTAATTTATCAAGGGAAAATATTAAACCTTTGCTGAAATGAAAAGTGTTGCTTTCTTGCCAATTTTAATTTTATATCTATGTAAACTGTTTATTTGTCTAGACTAGACACTAGAGACTAGACTCTAGACTTTGGACAGTTGATCACTTTAAGCTCTAAAGAAGCATGATTGGCACTTGTGATTAATTATTTTCTGATTGCTTTTTTAGAGTAAATGATGGATTAATTATTAAAATATTCAGATTCAAAATTGATTAAATTATTATAAAACTGAATAGTGACAAAAAAGAAAATAGAGAAAAAAGAAAGTGTTTTTTAGCTTTAAAATTTGTATAAATTACTGTTTTATAAAATAGTTTATTGTGTATCCCTTTACATTGAAAATTATCTATATATGGATTTAAAAGTGTAACGTGTTTTTCCCCTTCAAACTTTTCCAAAAACATTTTCCCTGGATGATTGGAGATCGTAAATATATAACGACTGTTAACAAGTAAACATATTTTGACAAGTAATTCGAACAATATCCCAGAAAACTCACGGGGTGATATGGGCATCATTACGGGGTTAGATATCCAAGACGCACTGTCTCCTTCCGTTAGCTCATCCGGCCTGTGTCCTGGATCATCATTAAAAACGTTATTTTTCTTTTCTCTATCCGCCCTGTTTGCTCGCCTCATGTCCGACATCAGTGCATTGACGCTGAAGGGCAGACAGGACACCTGCGCCGTGCGCTCCTTCAGCCGCAGCGGTTGTACATCCTCGTTTGTTAAAAGCTTACTTCTCCCGTCTCCAGGGGAAGACATGCTTTCTTTTTCGGACCCGAATCGATAACTAATTCCAAACCAGAAAACACATAACGCTGTGTCACGGAGTCCACGCGGAGAAAGTCGGAACCACTTCTGCAACCTCGCAAAGTTTGAACTTGGAAAACTGCGGCAGGGAGTCGCCACTTTCAGCCAATGATGCATCCTGATCCCGGGGTGGGGAAACTTGTGATTGGATGGTGTCTTTTGGGATCCCTGTGGTGCCACGCCCCCATCTTACACGGGGACAGGGTTTTATCATAATTACTGACAGCAACAAACCTGAACCGCTCTGCAAACTGCAGACCTTTATTTGAGACTGAAAGCACGTAGAAAAATAATAAAAAATAAAATAAAATACATATGAATGTCTCGAACTGATGCATATGCATTTTAGACCCGTCTTAGGCCTGTTATTTTGTTCATAAAACCCTAATCATAGATGTATATCAATCCAAAGTCTGCTAAACTCTTTCCCATCCTGCAATTAGGCTGATGGCATCAGAAGCAACAGAAAAGCACCACTGACATCTGAAGAGCTGCATTTCCACTCAACAAGATCTGACAGAGCTCCTGATTCAAGCCCTAACTCGTTTGACCCGACACACCGATTGTGTGAGTAATCACAATGGTAATCAATAAGCATCAAGGTGCCTTTAAATTTCAGGCATCACTGTACAGTAAGCGTATGCTTAAATATGAGAGTCAGTTGGGAGATGGATTATGGATTTGGGCAGGCTTTAAAATGACTGTCATTACATTGTTATTATTAACACCTTGTAATTAGGTTTGTGGAATCCGGTTCTTTTGAGCAGGATTTAACGGTAATGATGGAAAATTGCTACCTTCCTGAGGTGTGTGGCGCCCGCTGCGATTAGTCCCAGTCTCTGCTCTGTTGGTGGAGACAGAGGCGTCTCGTGCCTGTTTGAAGCACATACCTGTAGGGCTCAAGAGTATTAGGAAACATCATGAGACATACAACAGAAGCTCTAGCCTTCCTAAACACTGCCTTTAACTGCTCACTGATGGGATAAAGTGATGCAGAGTCCTGAACGCCAAACAAGTGCATGGATGTTAAAGCATGAACATGACATGAACAGGTGAACAGCACATGGTTTAATGTCATCCTGACTGAGATTTAGTGCTCGAGACCTGCCCAGCAGCTGACGCAAAATGAATGTGCTGATTCAATTGAAGTCAGTTTATTTATATAGCGCCAAATCACAACAAAAGTCATCTCATCTACACTTTACAGTGTAAGGTTTTGTAAGGTAAGACCTTACGGAATATAACTACAGAATGATACAGAAAACCCAACAGTCCCACTTGAGCAAGCACTAGGAGACAATGGAGAGGAAAAACTCCTTTAACAAAAGAAACCTCCAGAATAACCAGGCTCAGGGTGGGTGGCCATCTGCCTCGACTGGCTGGGGTGAGTAGAGAGAAAACAACAGAGCGAAAGAACAACAATAACAACAACAACAAGCAGCAGACTAAACACTGGGCATGCTTGTAGAGCCAGTAACTGCAAACTGGAATCATATAGCTCCAGAGCCAGGGATACCTGCAGAAAGGTACAGAGAGAAGGAGACAGAGAGGACGAAGCAGAACTACAGGCGAGAGAAAACACAAACTTAATGACATGCAATGACTGTGTGCTATGTCCTATAGTCTGCTCCCAGTTTACATCAGTACTTTCCAGTCTGTCTCCTTGTCTGTGTGTCTCTCATATACAGATGCCCACACATGCACAGGCCACCTGTGAAGTGACTGGAGTGTGTTGTCCAGAGCTCTGTGATCAGTCCTCAGAGAGACTGCATGCTCTCTGTAATCAGCAGGATTACAGTTGCACCAGGGCCTCAACTCTCAAGTGCATCAACATCATTAGTTCCTATATGAAGCAAAGTGCTCACGCAGCATGCAGCCACTCTCTTGTAAACACATGCAAATCAATTAAGAGCCCTCTTCCATTCCAGTGTGCTTCTTACAGATCTGTCGGTGGTCTGTTGGTCTGCGGAGTGTGAGAGTGTGTGCACATGTTTGGAATTAAAGAAAGCTGAAGAGTACAATATACTTATAGGACTTATAAGACTTATAGGAAACATTTAACCACTGGCTGATAACAACATGTCTGTAGACCACATGAGACCATGTCACCATGTTGCATGTTTTTGAAAAATAACCAGATTTCTGACCATTAAAATAATATTAAATTAATCAGAAATACAGAGTAGATATTGTTAATGGAATAACTACACATAGATACCAAAGCTTAGTCCTGCGTTCCAGTCGCACATTGTATTTGCTAATGCAAGTTTATCAGTTCAAACGGCCAACTGATCTTGAGAAATTATGTTAGCACAGCTGAAAAGTGTGTTGATTAAAGAAGCAACAAAACTGGTTTTCTTTATACTAGTTGAGTATCCGTAGCATCAGCAATTGTGGGTTCAATTACAGACTCAAAATGAGCAGAAACAAAGAACTTTCTTCTGAAACTCATCAGACCATTCTTGTTCTGAGAAATGAAGGCTGTGCCATGTGAGAAACTGCCAAGAAACTAAAGATCTCATACAACACTGCTGCAAAGCAGTGCGATTCTTTGCTGAAGGAGTGCTTGACGCTATCTGTCAAGCAAAGGTGGAGGATACGTGAGGACTGCTTTGGTGGTGGTAAAGTGGCAGATAAGTACAGGGTAAAAGGTATCACTTCATTCTGCGCTATATGTCTGATTCATTTTGGAATATTTAATATTTTAACTATGTATGTTTTCATGGAAAACAAGGACATTTCTAAGTGACCCCACCACAGCAGTGTAATTTAATCTCATTCTCATCAAGTATAAGTGGAACATACCTCCTGTGAAAACGTGTGTACGCACTAATGAACTAGTGGTAGTGGCTATAGTAGTTACAGTTGCAGGAACCATAGTAGCAACAGGAGAGACGGCAGCAGTAGAAGCATCCAACCAAAGGTTACATAGTCAATCACAATACAGGGCAGAGCAGCAACAGACCACAAAGCTACTGTCCCCAACTCAACTGATCGCCCCAAACACCTATTAGCACTCTTCTCTCTTCTGTCTAACTTCACCTGCATCGGTTTTGCTGGCACTAATGTTAAGTATAATGTTACACGCACATTCTCACATAAATGTACACACACACACAGCAAGAATTTTAAAAAGTCTCAAGGACCTGCAGAATTACATTCCAAGCTGAGTGAAACACAATACCGCACACCAAACCCACAGACTTTAAGACTGCAGCCATCACAGGCCAATCAAGACCAAATCAATATTTCATTTGGAGACAGTCAAAATAAACTACCCGTAAAAAAAGAACCACTCAACCACAAACAACTTCAAGATAAGTGATGTTTAATGTTGTTATAAGTATAGGGTGGGATAGATTACAACAAAAAGTAAAATGAGCTCCTTAGATGTTTTTTTCCCCAAATCTAAGGACAGGAGGTTATTTGGGGTGCATTTTGACCTGCATGCCTTCACATACAGTAAGTCCTATTATAAACCTGACACCATCCACTCCCAAAACTGCAGCACAGTGGTTAGAGTGTACTTTCTTAAACTGCAGCCCTGTTCTACATATTAATGACTATATTAATGACTATATTAATGTGTAAGACAGTACCTCTCTACTTTGCAATAACACATCTCCACTGTGACAACAATCAAAAACACAGAAAATGACCACAAATTGGGACCCATAAGGCTGATTGAAATGAGTGTTTAATCAATGTCACAGTTTGCTCCCTATATGAAGTGGTGGTGAGAACCAATTAGGCTTTTGTAAATATAATTTTCCTGGACTTGGCCATAAAAATGTAGCTGTAGATGGTTTGTCTGGCAGTATCACAATGAAACTGAAGTAACCAAAGTTGATAGTTTTGAGTTTTGGAGTAATTCTACACAGCAGAAGACATTACATCTTGCAACTTACAAGGACAAAGTGAAAAACAGCTTCAGTGTAAGAGGGTGATTTTGTCCTGAGATACTGAAGGTAGTCAGATGTGTTTTCTTATTATTCAACAGACCCTTCAGTCATTACTTCATGGTTAATTAATGGATCTTTCAGAGGCTCCATGTTTCCACACATTGTTGTTTTAAGTAAGTCACTTCATAATATAACAAAACTAAGCAAATTAAGCAAATCCCCTGACTAGTAAAAGCTCTGCAGCTACAGTAAATCCCCTTCTGCGCAATGTATCTCTCGTATAGCCTGAGAGACAGCAAGTTATGTTTTCTCTTAACTTAAAAAAATATTCAGTCATATGATCTCACAGATTTGTTGTTGTGATTTGTGAATCTTCACACTTTAACAATTGGGAAATATTAGTCATCATACAACAGCTTGTCTTAATTCCTCACGCACAAATACAAGGACTTTCGCCTTCCACCTTCTGCCTTCTTTCCACATAGCTCTGCTGACAGAATAATTACACTTTAGCACAGTTACAACCAGGTAATCCTGTTGTAAAGCAGCATTGATCGTGGCCTGTGGAGGTGATTTTAAAAATGACAGAGAACACTCACATCTATACAACTTTAAAATATCAGTCTACCAGTAGCTATAATTACTGGTATGCATTCTATGCTGGTTAGAAAAGTGTTTTATGTGATCTATTGGATACTAAGAGCATAGGACCATTTTCATGATGTACAACACTGCATTATAGGTTGTACTAAATGCTAACATTAGCATGCCAACACATACACAAATAAACACATAAAATCAGGCTTATGTGTGTCATATGTGATGGTATATGTTTTTCCATGTTCATCCTGTTTACACTCTACACCTCAGACCGCTTTAACTCAGGAACCTGCCACCTTCAAAAGTTCTCTGATGACTCCTCAATCGTTGGCTGCATTAATAATGTTAACGATGAGGAGTACAGACAGTTAATAGAAAGCTTTGTTGAGTGGTGTAACAACAACTGCCTAAAGCTCAATATCAATAAAACCACAGAACTGGTAGTAGACTTCAGGAAGAGCAGGCGGACTTCAGGAAGAGCAGGAAGATCCCAGTCCCCCTCACCATCCTGGGAGAGAAAGTAGAGATTCTGGACTCATACAAATATCTTGGAGTCCACATCAATAACAAACTGGACTGGTCAAATAATATAGATGACCTATACAAAAAAAGGGCAGAGTAGACTGTTCTTCCTCAGGAAGCTGTGTTCTTTTGATGTGTGCAACAGGCTACTGAAGATGTCAGTCTACAGTTACCAGTGCTCTGATCTTTGCAGTTGTGTGCTGGGGAGGTGGTCATCAAGGTTGGTGAGGGCAACCTTGGTGTGTGTGGGAAGCTCATTCAGCCACAGAGTAATTCCACCGAAAAGCAGGACGGAACGTTTTAGGCAGTCTTTTGTGCCCACTGCCATAAGACTGTACAACAGGATCTATGCACCATCTCAAGATTAATATACACATTTATATGTGTACCAATGTACATACTGTATATATGTATATATTTAATGTCAGCTCTGTACTATTACTTTTATTATTTTATTATTAATACTTAAATTTAGACATTTCTTTTAATACTATATTTACCTTTGTTATTACTTTGTTGTTACTTTATTGTTAATGTCACATAGTCCTATTCTTTTGTATCGTGTTCTATTGTGTTACTGATATTCTCCTTATGTTGCTATAACAAAATTTCCCCCTTGGAGATTATTAAAGTGTTATCTTATCTTATGCTCATCTAAGAGTATTAGCATCCTAACTTTTGCTAATCAGTAACCTGCTGGTGTTGCTGGATCAAACTCCAGAGGTTCAACAATTATATTACAATTTATCCCATTACAAAATGCAAGTATTTTTGTTCAGATATTTTAGCCTAGACCAGAGCTGTGGGCTAACAGACTGATAGTCACTGGTATCCCTACAGCCCTATGCTTATTTGCTTAAGATAAATTATAACATTTTTTTCAGCTGCAGAAGTGTAGGGTCAGTGTGACAATTTTAAAATGTACAATAGCTCAATCTGAACTGATTATCACTAAAAATGAAGTTGAATTAATTAATTAAAATTATCTTCTTGTAACATGAACCCACCTGTACATAAAATAACAAAGAATATACTACCTACTGTATCTACCAACTAACTTATCATGCAACAGACACACATACTCCGTCTGAGAAATCAAGTCTTAGTCTGTTCTGAAGAGATACAGTATATAGTGTAAATGTATGTATGATTATGACCTTTATCTGGAGGACAGACCAGCTGGTTAATTTATCTTCTGTTTCTCTGCAGATACCACAAGATCTTTAAAAGACATATTTCACTTTGCAGCACTTTGCTCTTGGCTTACAAAAGGATGCTAACTGTTTACTCAATTTAGTCACAAACACACAGCTTCTGCAAATTTCAACACCCTGAACTCTGACTGAAAATGAGTATAATTAAATGCTCTTAGGGTGTTGGTATCTATGTAAAACACACGTGGCACCATAATCATATTGTGGTGTAACAAATGTCATGGTAATAATTTTTGCTTGTAATTTTTTTAAATTTACAGGCATCAATATGAATAATATATGATACTAATAATAATTATAATTATAATTGTATATAATAATAATAAATGAACATGGTGGAGCATTCAGCAGCACACATTTCTATCAGGAGTTTGTGGAGACCAAAGCTTGAAGGAGACTGAAATACAGTTTTGTCTTGCTATCTCACGCTTCAACATAATGAAATAACTTTCTATTTAACACCATTTTCCTATGGAACATGACTTCCATCACAAAGACAAGTGGTTTTTGTCTGATTATCAACATCAAGTGAGAAAATTGCTTTTGCAACAGTCTTTTATTGACACTCCAAACATTTTTTAACTCTGTTGCATGATTAATCACTCATTCACCTTGCATGTGGGTGCAGAAACATGCCGCTCTGCTTAACCACCAAACCACTGTACAGTAACAATTGTACTATATATGCTTAATAAATAAATGTACACATTTGTGAACATTCACAAAAACAATATTCAGTATTTTGTCTATTTATTGGATAGGTGGGGTTTATAATGTTCTCTTTTGGGGTAGAAATATATAAATTAGGCAACTTATTTCATAATGCGCTTTTGAGAATAAGTCAATGGGAGGTTCATGAAGCCCAGTGACTGCGCTATGGCTAAGTTGAAGTGTGTGCTGTAACAACTTTATTATACGAAATGTTTTACGACAATATGTCAGTGTTGTGTCAATTGCTTGTTGCATTTCCCCCAAGAGGCCAAAAATGCAGGATGCGGTCAATGTTTACGAATAGAAATAATTGTACACATCTGTACTCATCGACAGTTTGTAGCTCAAAAAGATCAAACCAAAAAAGATGAACTCAATGTAGATGGAGATTTTGGACATTGTTTTTGGTTTGAGACTTGTGTAACAAGTTATCAAAACCAAAATGAACTAACATAAACCAAAGTGACACAGCGCTGAGGATGTGACTGAGTAAAATAGATAAAACAATTATTTTGCTCTAAGTCAACAGATGGGTAGCATTCTAATTAAAAATGAGTTTGTCCTGACAAAGTGCAGTGAAACAGCACAGCTCTCAAATGTGCTGACAGTACCAGGTCCTCTTTCTCACACTGAGCCATTTCAGTCAGGATGTGGTACAGTAGGTGTTAAAATATAGTGAATCATCTGAAACAGAAGTATCACCCCACTGCTATCTAGGATACCTAAATTTGAATACACCAATCACACACTCTAGCCTCAGAAAGCTGCTGCATAGGGTTCAAAGAGAGGTTTAGCATTTCAGAGTTGCAACAACAAAAGGCAACTTTATGAAAAAATGATTTCACAGCTGGGCCTACACAGTATTAAATGAGCAACATACTTTATTACTGTACATTACAGTTTACAGCTCAGCTCAGTCCTCTCTCCAACACACCACCTTCTTCTGCTGACTACAATAACTTCAGAACCAGGTCTAACAACAAAACTAGCTTGTTTCAAACTGCATAACATCCTAGGGCCTCTGTCCATGTAAACAATGCAACAAACTGTATGTCAGCAGGCTCAGCGGTGTGGTCTGGAGGTATAGTCACCACAGTCAGCCAGTCTCCTTGCAGACCACAGCTCTGATTAAAAAGCCTGCTTAACTGCTAATTATCACCCCAACAGTCATTTATCCTCAATGCTGTAAAAACACACTCAGTAAACCACCTGTTTACTGGTGTAAAACTGCCAGATGTACTCTGCAGCAAACTCTATATGCTGCTTAGTACATCATAGTATAAACTTAAGGAGCTGAAGTATTTACCATGTTCTGTGTTCACATAAGGTGAATCTAAGATGGTATTATTATCATACATGCTCAGTATATCCAAGTTGCTTTCGCCATTAATTTCAGTGTAGTAATATATTTAACAATCCTTTAAAAACTCAAATCTACAACAAAAATTAAATTTAAAATACTAAAATAGTCACAGCTGCAGTATATGAATATATGGGTTGTACACTAATTCTATAGACAGTGAGTTGTCTACTGTATATTACAACATTTACTTGTCTGAACTTTAATGAGAACTCTGATAAGGCTGCTATGTTGTGTTCAAGGCAGAAAAGGGTAAAACAACTGGCCTCCAAAAGCAGAGGCAATGAGGCTCATCAATCAAAACATTAAGGAAACTGCAAAACAATTTAAAGTAAATTGTCCGTGGTTTAACAACAGCTATTTCACAGTTAAAATAATCACAGCCATATGTTGTTCTCAAGTTGATTTACTAAATCCTGATAAAAGCCCTGAAACCTTTGGTGACAAATTCTTCACTGAAACCGTTGGTGAACCACTTCAGGTCAGTATCCTTATTTCACCACTTGATGTTACTAAATAAAAATAATACTTTTACTTAAATAACAAAAAAAAGTATGAAGCCCTTTTCTATTTTCATGTTTTTTATCAACTCATAAAGTAGCGTCTATTATTTTAGCCTTTAAGCTGCATTGTTTCTGTCTACCTCACTGTGTTTTTGGAAACACTGACATTTCCATATGGGATTAATAAAGTACTGTCTATTGATACTGAAAAATACAGTATTACTATGCATCATTAACACAACAGCAAGGATGTTTCTCTGCAAACAAGTACAGATATTTGTTTCCTGATGTTGGCGTTAAACTGGCTGGTGAAACTTCTGCAAGAAGGTGGTAAAAAGTTAGACGACAGTGTCTGATTATAGTGTTGTGTGCAGAGGAAACTAAAAACCACCACAGCAAACATTGATCTGAGATAAAATGGTGCCCTCTGGTGGATGAAAGAGTTATATCTGAGATCATGTGAAGATAATTCCAGCAACATGCTGTATTTTTAAGTTATTTGTAGTGTTATTATTAAATTAATGTGTATTTCAAATTTTGTCTACCAACTATAACTGAGGGAGTATTACACTACAATAATAAAGTACTGTACGTTTCTTAATAGAGTTTCAACATATGTATTGTAAAACTCTAAAACACCAGACTAATTCACATAAAAACATAAGCACAAACATTTGAATATGGACTATTTTAATAAGATAACACTGTTCACTGAACTCTGTGTAAAAGACTGTTCTCTCTGACAAATACACTCTAATAAAACACTGATGATGTCTTTCGACAGGGTACAGGTAAATGATTAGCAACGGCTGTGAGACATTTCATTCAATCAGTGCAGCCTGAGTTGGCCTGGCTGAGGGCAGCCAGTCTCTGTCTGATAAGCTGGTTCTCCTCCAGCATCTTGTAGATGGTCCTAAGAATGGAAAGCTTGGCCTATATCCAGAACAGGTGACATGTTCCCAGGAAAAGAAAGAAGGATAAATGAAAGCGCTGGATGGTCTGAGTCATGGGTACAGAGCAAACAATGTAATGTGTGTCTGTACGGTAGATGATCAGCTGCAGATTAAGCAGTTTTATCAACAGGCCTTTATCTCAGTGACCATTGGCTAGACATAAAGAGAATAGAGATGCCATTTCTCTCTGATCCCGGTGTTGACAGATAAATAAATAAATAATAACCAGAACTCAATGTGTAGACAGTATAGAAGCTAAAAGACAGTATATAAGCAAAACACAATATGTAAAGGTAAAAACAGTGTATAAACAGAACACAATATGTTTATACACTAAACGCTGCTTATTGTTGTTGCCCATACTGCAAACTTTGCATAAGGCCTACCTTGTCCTTCTTGTTTGTTGCTTTGCTGCTGGGGCTTTGAGAGAAAAACAAAACACTTCCACCAACAGATTGAGAACCTGTGTCAACACCTGGTAAAAAAATAAAAAATAAACCCCACATGTGAATATGCAGCTTCTCCTGACAGATTAGCTATAATATTTTTGTTCTTTGCTTATGTAGGTTTACAGTATCTTCATCAACTGTGACCTTTGGAAGCTGATCTTAAAAGTGTTTTTATGGGAATGAAGTAGCAGTCCCTCATCTGTGTGGTCAACTTAATAAAAACAACAACAACTTTATAAAAACAATTTTACGCAGTCCTCTGCAAAACAAAAAAGTTATTCAGATGAATAAAAAATCTAATCAAAAAAGAAGATTATTATATTATGTTGTATCCAAAATATGTTTGTTCCCAGCCTTTATAGCTTTTAGCCTTAGACATGAGTAATATTACTGTAAATATGTTAAAATGACACACTTTTTGCTTATATCATTTAGTGACCCCTCAGTTATCAATGGCTGGGAACCGCCGTCTTAAAGTGTGTCTAGTCTCAGTCCACCAAGGTGAGCTAGGTTGGTGCTAAGTTTGTTTCTCTGTTCCACATGTAGAAATAACAGCTAGTGCTAGTGCTACAGCTAACCTAACTAGCTAACTTAAACTATTTTAATTAACACATAAAGACCAACATACACTTCTCTTCTTTTCTGCTTAATGTTGCACCAGTTTTATTTGCGGGGAGCTCACTCCATCCCATCGATGTTTTGTCCCCATTTGTCGCCCTCTTGGTCAAAGTGTTGCTGCTGAGGTTTGGTAATTTGACTTTTAGGACGGACCGCGGTTTTTTTTCACCTCCAGCCCGCTTGTTCCCGCGCTGGCTCGGCCACAGACACTGAGAGCGGGGCTCAGTCTGGTCCATGGTCCGGTCCCCTCTTTGACTGGAGCTTTGCTGTGAACCAAACTGAGGCACGTACACAGACTTCACTGGCGACATCTTTTCACCTGTCAAACGATACACTACTGAGAGAAAAATGAAACGCCTGGTTTCAACCTGTTGAGCTCTCGTGAGGAGTTTTTTTTCTTAACTACGGTGTTTGTAGCACTGTCATCCAGCAGGGGGCAGTATTATCCCAGGCGACTCCCTGTCTGTGGAGTCTGTGGAGGTGCAGAAAGCCACATTTCTGTAGCCTAAGTAAATAATTATTTTCATATAAACCACCTATCTATAAGCACAAAACGTAACTATAAGCCCCACGTACGTGTAAGGTCTAAGAAATTCCCACTAAATTCCCAGTACTGCGAATTTATGTGTTTTAAGTATAGAAAAACACGATCTATTAGTATATTCCAATTATTAGGTTATTATTGCAACATAGCACTGGAGTTGGTTGAGGTAATTTTAAGTTTTCTATATGCTACTGCTAAATTTATAAACAATGCATTATCTTTTGTTTTTCAGATGTTAATTTGAGAGGATTTTTTTTTTTTTTTTTTTAAAGTTACACATTGTACTCTTTTATGTAGTCTTAACATTTCTTTTTGGAAAGTCAAACAACCATGAAAAAGCACACAAAAATAAATACTACACATAAAATTATTCTAAAGACATGCAAAACAACATCATACCCATAAAATAAAAAGTATTTCAAGGAGATATAAAATTACGACAAACAGATGGAAAAAACACAACATAATTTAAAACACTGGAGCACAAAATAATTATAAAGTGATGAAAAACTACCTCATAGCATCTCATCATGTTGGAGGGGTGTTTTTTGTATGTTTTTTTTTAATGCCCCAATTGTCTCATAACCCATGATTGTACTGTAGAGTATGCCTTCAGTAGCTATATCACTGCTAAGAAGTAATTTACCATCTATCTACTGGGCATAAAATAAATCAACTAAATAAAATTAAATAAAAGTCAGATTGTTATTAGAAAACTACCCTGTAAATGCCAATTATTGAACTTAGTAAGGAAACAAGTCGCCTTAAGTAAATTGAACCAGGAATTGTATTTTGTCCTAACAAGCTTATTTAGTGTAGTACACTTACAGTTGAGTTTGAATAACTTGATAACTTACTTTAGATGTACCCTTGATTTAGTTTAGACTACCCAGAATAATTATTTAAAAAAACTAAGGCATTTGAAGTGAAATGTGCTGTGTTTATTCTAAATAAAACATGTATCCTCACAGGGCTAACTGATGTGACAACTTAGAATTTGTAAGTTATGTTAAGCTGATCAGCAAACAGGTTTACTCGTTGAAACAGCCGCTAAGCATGATTTTCCATTTCATTCACATTCCCTTTAGTCAAGGTTTCACTGCTAAAGCGCTGAGTAACCATGAAATATTTTACTAGCAGCAGTGCACTGTGGGAAAAAAATTAGTTTTCCTTTCCTCACTGACAAATACCAGCAGTGGTCTAAGAGCAAGTGAAGAAAACAAGGTCAGTGTTCTTGGATTTTCAACTTGGGTCGGTGAAGCACTAGATTCTAATTGTACCTGATCCCGACTGTTATTAGCTTGGAAGTTTTTCACTTTTCTAGATTAGGCACAGTTGCATTACTGCCTCCCGCTGGTCTAGTAATGCAATTGCTTCCTTTGTTGCTACTGGACTTGACTGACTCAAGTTAGGTTCACTTAAAACCGTAGGCACTTTTTTTTTACCCTGCATTTGCAAATACCTAACTTGATAAAAACTAGTACATATTGTTGCTAAAAGAGTAAAGGTAATTGATTTATGTAAATTAGGACAGCTATTACAATTCACTGTGTAATCTTTCAGGACAACCACCACCAATTATGCGAGGAGAACGTGTGTTCTCTCTGAGCCCATTGACATCATTGTGCTGCTTATTTGTGTACCTCTCATTTAGAGAAAAAATTGTTATTAGACTAGAAAAGGCTCTTAATGAGACAAAAGTCAGGAGAATTAGCTGCAATAAAAATAACTCACTAAGGCCCAAAAGAAGCTTCAGTCTATAAATAAGTCTGACCTGATTCAACTTATCTTGCCAGATGTGCCAAAAAAGTGCTCTCACTCAACAACAGCATCCAGTATGAGACTCCCATTTACTAAAAGAAAATTGTTGTGAATTAACATTATACATATAACTCTTCCTGACAGCTGTTTTATTCGTTCAACATCTCACATTACAAATACTTCAAATGTATGCATACAGTTACAAACAGTTGGCAGCAAATGAATATATGACATTAGATATTTCTTTTACTTCATTACTACAAACCAACTATAAAAACTGACGTCCGTTTGTAGCGTAAATTAAACAGGAAGAAAATATAAAAATTGGAACTTACGTATAAATGTGAAATGACTTAATAAAAATCAAAATGATATCAGGTAAAAAAAAAAGTTAATAAATATAACCTTCCCAGCATACAATTAAAAACTATTGAAATTTTGCAATCAAGTAATACTAACAGACATAATATTCTTTTCATCTGGAAATGGGGAGCACAATACGGCAATTAGAAAAACTAGACACAACAAATTTAACACATCACCTCAAAAATATAACAAAAAATCTGATCAAAATGATAGTTATACATTTCAATTGAAAATAGAGCAAATGCTAAATACATTATTGACCTAGTATATACAATGTTTTCAATCACAGTAGCATGGTAGTAGCAAAATAAGTAAATAAGCACAAAACTAATGTTTAAAAATAAATTCAGGTATAAATTAGTCTTTTTTTTCTTGCAGACATCAGCATGAATAGGAAACAAATAATGTGTAAATGACTGCATGATTCATATGGATTAAATGACTTACACTGCGGAGACTTGTTTCTGGAAAGAATAAGTATTGCACATAATGGCTCAAAGTTAACTTGCAACATTAAATCACATTCAGGTTATGTCCCAAAGCATGCCACATCACAAAGGGGGGGTCAAGTGATCAAGTCTCCTACTGAGTGTCCTCTACATTGCAAAACGCATCCAAAGTGTTGTCACTGTGTAGATTGCATAAACATCATGTCTGTGTAAGGAAGGCAGACTCCATCATTTAAAGAGAGGCTACAAGAGAGGTGATCTCAAAGAGAGAAGAAAAAGAAAGTTAAAAAAGGAAAAAGGAGATCTAGTGCATTACATTAGGTCCTGCATTAACACTAGCCATGTTATTTTTGTATTACATTATGCATGCCAAGAATAAGTAGAACTTACAGGCAGTCCCAGAAAGAGGATCTAAATATTCAAACAGCTGATATCCACTCCGGTGATAGAAGGGAAGATTTCACATTGACCAAAGCCAAAACATGTACCCTATTGATAATGTTACTGATTACACCTAGGAGTGAAATATCAGAATATATTTTCAAGACTATCAAAATCAGTTTAGAAAGGTCTTGTCATGCCTTAGGATCCTGTAATTATGTTATTAGAACAGAGGAGAACCCATATATGACCGGCTAATGATAGCCTTTGTTTGTTTTTTTTAATCTACAGAATCACACTGATGCACCAGACGATTTTCAGATTTACCAGCACTTAAATATATAAAAGCTAATTGAAAATTATATTAATATCATTCATTTTTTTTAAATTAAGTTTACCATAAATGCAGATCTCTTAGTAACAAAGGTACAAAATTATTTTTCACCAAGTGAAAAAAATGAGGTATTGCAAAAGGAGTTCTCCCATCTGTGAAAAATGTGCCTAAAATGACTATTGAAAAAAATATTTAGAAAAGTAGTGCATAATAAATGTATATATGTTCATGACAAAATAATCAGCTATAAAACACTGTACAAAAATCAGCAGGCCATGTATAAAATAATATATTTATCTCTGTGACAGCAAATTCTAGCTACTACCATATCCAACCACAACACTTGTGATAGAAGCTCCAGTCATGGTAGAGCGTGCAGTGGTACATCATGAAGACAGCTTGGGGAGACTGGACTGTGCATTCCCATTAGTTTGTACTACATTAGCATGTTAGCTTCCAGTGCTAATATCCCTGACAATATACAGTGAGCAAATACTACTGCCAATACCTGAGCCCTGAGGGCTGTCTTTATTAGCTGAAACCTACCAACTGAAACGTCAGCCTTTCCCCTGTCATATGACAAGAGGACGTTACATGCTGAAAACCCTCAGACCAACATCTGCTTTTGATTATGTATTTTTAGACCAATCTTTGGTTTGCTCTTTCTGGTTGCAAAGTGTCGACTTCTAAACCAAGACCTAAAAACACATGCCAGCAATCTAAACTCGTGTGCCAGACTGAGGGGAGATTTTGTTTTGCGACGTGGCCAGAAGCTATCTGACAATCTGAAACGGCGTTCCTCCTCCATTCAACCCAACCTTTTGCACTCAACCTTTGGTAAACGGTACAGTTGTTCACTAATCCTGCAAGCAAAAAGTAAGAAAACGCACCCTTCTTAAACTCAACTTCCATAGTACACTGATTTAGGTATGATGAAACTCACTTAAATTTTATGTTACTCTTGACAACAAATGTAAGCAGCTTTGCCAGCTAGCACAAAAAAAGTACAGTCAAGTCAGAAAACATCTAAATCCAAATCTAATGCATCCAAATGCTCATGCACACAAGTCAAAACATAAATGGGATTTCACTCTCTTAGTATTAACGTCTTTTTGAAGGCCCAATTAAAAAAAATAAAAAATAAATTAAGTATTCTGTTTTTAACTTAAAAGAAAAGTGCATTTATTTTTCATATCCCATACCCTTTCCCTAACTACCCCTTTCTCGCAATCCCTCCCCGATCATGTGTTGTCTCCCTCCCTTGCCCTCTCGCCTCAGTTCCAGCGGAAGGAGATGTGTCGTGGTCGGTCCCCTCCCTCCTTCACAAGTGGCTTATGGAACTCACGACCAGCACGGGAGTGGATGGCTGCCCAGCAGTACTCGCAGTAGTACTGAAGACAGGTCACGTTGGCGCAGAAGAAAGGAGCAAACTTCCCTCCACAGCGGGTGCCCTGGCACTCATCACACAGCTGGTCGTCCAGGACATATGGCTTGACTTCCACCTGAGAGGGATAGGTGAAATGGATGACATGAAAACTGGGTTAAAATGGCAGTTGAGAAAAACTTGAGGCACAGCAGTATGTTGAATAGGTGGACATTAATATTTCATGAACATTTGCTTTTAATTTTTCCAAGACCTGAATAGCTACGAACATCAGATCAACCTACCCGTTTATCAATTTCCCCATGCTGCAGTTGAACAAATCGGGCACTAATGGCTGCAATGTAGCTTTGCTGATTGGAGAAGGCCACTCGCCCTGCCCCTTTAGGATACTTGAGTTCAGGGTCCGTGTCAATCCCAGCATAACACACTCCCCCATACAGACGGTCCATGATCATGGCAAGCTCCACTGCAATAGTGATGCACAATGCAAGTTAAGGGGGCTAAATATTTGCAGTGATCAAAATGCCGTGAAAACAGTGGTTACCACACACATACCTGCACGTAGGGGACGAGGGACACCTCCTACAAAGATAGTCTTCCTCGGGTCCAATGGCTGAGAGCCGTCCATTACAAAGTCACTGTCATTTAGGTTCCAGGGCCTGATCTGGACCTACCCAAACCAAGAGAAAAAGAACAGAAACAAAAAACACATTAATTTTCTCTTAGTCAACCTACTCTCCTTTATAAGCATGCAACAACTTGGAATAAAATCAAACTGAAAATTAAAGTGGCTTGCTGCTTATTTAATATGGATTAACACATTTCTTTGGTTAAATTTCGTGCCACTGTAGGATGTCATCGGTTGTGGCCAGGGATTTTTGCAGAAAGCCTCTTGAGTGAAGTCACCTTCTGTGTTGTGGGCGCACAACATGGAAAGACATCAGTACCCCAAAAATATTTTACTTCCATACATGGTTATTAATCAGGCTCTGAGAGAAAAACAATAAACAGCACAAAACCAAAATGTCTGATGGATTATCACAGTAAAGCCCTCATTTGGCCAAAATAAGGGAGCTGTACTGAACTAACTAGTTTTCTGAAATGTGACCATATAACACCATGACAAAGAGTGTCTATGATGCCCTGTGTTACTTTTGTACTTTGGACAAGCAGAACAGCAAGCATGTGGCAGATGTGGAACAAAAACATACTTACAGGCTTGTCTTTGATAGTGGGGCTGGAGACACACAGGTAAAGTTTGCCATCCTCCTGAATGCAGGCATCAATTAAAGCCTGAACAGAGCTCTCGTCTTGGAACAGCAGGAATGCATATCCTGGAAAGGTTGCACATATGCACACACACACAAACACACCCAGAAAACGTGCATTGTTATTATTCTGTGGAGCCAACACACTGGAGCATATATGTTTTTGACTCTGGTTTGACTTACCCTTTGGAGGAAAATAGGACTTGCTCTCTGCCTTGTGAGGCCAGTCAACAAACAAATGACCAAACCGACGGAAACTGGCAGTAATTTCATCTGAAAAATGAAACTCACTTATAAAAATCAGTAAGTAATGAATCAGTAGTACACTACCATTCAAATGTATGGGGTCACTTATACATTTATTTTTCCTTAACATAAAAGTTGCCTTTCATCATATCATCAAATTGGTCAGTTGATGTTTGTAGACACTGTTAATGTATAGGACTTCTGTAGCTGGAAACAATATTTTTTAATGGAATAACTACACAAGCATACAGAGGAACCATTATCATTATTATTAACATTGTGTTTGCTAATGCACATTTATCAGTTTAAAAGGCTAATCGATCAAAAACCTTTTGCAATTATGTTAACACTGAAAAGTGTTAAAGAAGCAATGAAACTGGCCTTGTTTAGACTAGTTGAGTATTGGGAGCGTCAGCCATTGTCAGAGGTGGGTAGAGTAGCCAGAAATTGTACTCGAGTAAGAGTAGCGTTACTCCAAAATAATATTACTCAAGTAAGAGTAAAAAAGTATTCGGTGAAAAGACTACTCAAGTACTGAGTAACTGTTTGATTGTAATGTCTGATTTATTTATTTTTTAAATGATGTAATCAGAAAGACAAAAATATAAAATAATGTGCAAATTCTGGTATTTCTGAAAAATTAAATAAAATCAGTAAAGATAAATTACATCTTTACAAAATAAATTAAGGCACAAGAAACACAAATTTCCAAATCTTACTTTCTCCCAACATAAAGCTTTTGAAACCAATACCTACACAGTAGGTAACTTATGTATGTTTGAACTGCACCATTTCTCATGTGTTTATTCATTCACTGTCTGCTACGTCACATAGCACGAAGACTACTGTGAAATATTGATTATAATTTAATTTGACATGTGTGGACTAGATTTCAATGTCTGATCTGAATTCATACAAACATTTCGCAAGGTCTGCTTTGACAGTGAGATCACTATTTTGGATTTTTAACAATACAGAAAAACCTTTCAAGTGGTGTAAATGACATCAATACACTGTGTGAGCAATATATAACTTGTTTATGTTTTTGCTTAGATAATTTAGGTGATCGCTTTTATTTTGTAATTTCCTACTAAAACGGAAGTTTTATTTTGAAAGGATGGCCAACAATCGCGGTACATCCACTTGACGCTAAAAAGTAAACAAGAGAAACGGTAAAGGAGATAAAAAGTGTTACGTTAGACAAAACTCTGCTTATACTTAGCTTGTTATGATTGAAATACAGCCCTACATGGTTTTAATTGGTTCTCTTGTCCTTTATTTGCCTTCTTCTAGCTCTTGATTGGTTGGTTGGTTTGATAGCAAGTTATGTGCATGTGAAACAACAACAAAAAAGAACGGCTACCAAGCGCGACTGGGCTCCCATCGTTCGTGGTAAAACGCTGTTCAATAGATTCGGTTTGTTCGTGAATGTCACAACCCTAGACGGCGTCTCTCTGGTAGAATAAATGGTAAAAAAAAAAAAAAAAAAAAAAAAAAACAGTAACGAGTCGACTGTTGTCAAATGTAGCGGAGTAAGAGTAGCGTCCCTTCTTCTCAAATCTACTTCTGGCCATTGTGGGTTTGATTAAAATCTCAACATGGGTGGAAACAAAGAACTTTCTTCTGAAACTCACCAATCTATTCTTATTCTGAGAAAATAAGGTTGTACTATGCAAGAAATTGCAGAGAAACTGAAGATCTTATTAAACACTGTACTACTGCCTTCTCAGAACAGCACAAACTGGCTCTTACTAGAATAGAAGGAGGAGTGGGAGGACCCAGTGCAAAACAGAGTAAGAGGTCAAATACATTAGTGTCTAGTTTAAGAAACTCAACTAGCAATGCAAATTCATTAAATGGTGCCTGCAAAAGACCAGTCTCAACATGAGTGTTGACTATGGGATGCTGGCCTTCTAAGTAGAGTTGCAAAGAAGAAGACACATCTCAGGACTGGTCAATAAAAAGAAAAGATTAAGAAGTAGAAAAGAAAACCGACGATGGACAGAGGAAGATTGGAAAATAGTGTTGTCGACACATTCATCTTAGTTTAAGGAGTCAGGATCACAAAGAAGAACATTCGTGAGATGCGGACTCAGGCATCAAGCATGGATGAGGCAATGTAAGGGGTGAGGGAAATATGTTCACAGTAAAAGGGATCTTGAAAAAGGAAGGTTATCATTCCACTTTGCAACACCCTACCATACCCTGTGGATGGTGCTTGATTGGAGCCAATTTCATTTTACAGAGGAGGAGAATGACCCCAAGTGCAGATCCAAAAAAAATAATGTATATATATATATATATACACACACACACACACACACACATATATACACACTACTCACAAAAAGTTAGGGATATCTGGCTTTCGGGTGAAATTTCAGGATGAATCTAAAATGCACTATAACCTTTACAGGTGAACTTAATGTGACCTTCCCTA
>JAUMHL010000002.1:7432534-7452600 GCA_032362345.1 Sandelia bainsii | reverse complement strand
CTGTAGTGTGAACTTTTTACGTTTTCCATAAATTTCACCCGAAAGCCAAATATCCCTAACTTTTTGTGAGTAGCGTATATATATATATATGCTTGAACATATGGTACGTAAGAAGTGTGGACGTACTGAGTCAAATCTCCATAGTCTGCCAGTCTGTAATTGCTGCAAATAGAGGATTCTTTGACAAAAGCAAAGTTTGAAGGGGACAATTATTACATTAATTAAAATTTATCATTTCCAACTTGGTCTATTTCCTAATTGTGCAATATTTCTTATTAAAACTCGTTTCATGTATGTTTTCATACAAACAAGGACAGGAAAAGTGACCCCAAACTTTTGAAGAGTAGTGTCAATGCAGTTGTTTCTTTTTTGCAATTCAAACATTATCTATACCATAGGACAAGATGTGTAAAATTGTTTGATTGCTATAGCATGTGATCTACAGCAATGTAGAAGAAAACTGGGTTGAGTGAAGCATCTTCTGTAGCTGTGATGTCTTTACCTTCATCTATATCTGGGGGGAGCCCTCCAACAAACACCTTGCGAGAATATCGCTCCACACGTTCACCATTGAGGTGGTGGAAACAGTGGGCAGAGCCAAGGCCAGGAAGCCCCTGGTCACTTGACTCATCATCTCCAAAAGAGCGTTCATCCTCCATGGGGAACAGAGAGGAATGGCCTAGTGGAGAGAATGATCTAGATTACACATACTGACTCACCACTATGGAGGTTAAAAAGAACTTTGTTGAGATTTGAACTACAAAAAGTTTAAATATAATTAGAAGGGGGTTGATTGGATGTAAATAAATAATGTAAAAGAATATGCATAACAAAAATGATTGATTGCTATTTTTATGAGAGGAAAAGCTGTATTATAGCTACAAGGTTTAGAACTATCTGCAGAAAAAAGGGGGTTAAATGCTAACAGCATTGAAGGTAGAATAATCAGTGACAATGACAAAACTGAGCAGACAGAAAGAACCAAAATCAAGTCTTCATTTCCAGTGTCATTATTGCTTTCTACATAAAAGAGGGAAAAAAATGATAACACATAGATAAACTTTACCTCGTCTTCTGCCATAACTTCTCGCTGCATGTAAAACAACACAAAACACTCTTGAGATGGGTTTTTATAAAAGGCAAATGGTACAAAAAAGGGCATCTAGGGCAATTCAGCAAACAATGTGGCTTCTACAACCACCATCCTGAGTTGGCCTGTGCCAATCTCTAGACAGCAGGGAGGCCGATAGGTATTTGTTTGTTTTTCCCCTCTTCTTGCCTCAGATAAAAATACTATTTAAAAATCACAAATGGAACAAATATGCTGAACTTAAATATGTATTTAGTGAATTATGAAAGTCTATCAAAATTTTTTAAAACCTTCAGAAACACAGATGACCTACACTCCACACGTACTTAGATGCCTCGAACAAGAATGGAAATAGCTGATATCTGGGAGATTTTATTTCATTTGTGCAGTCAGGGAGCCACTATTAAAATGCAAGAGACTCTTGGAACAACCATGAGGCATGGGATGTTTGTTATTTTGAGAGTCTAACACTGGTTTCTATTTTATTGGCTCTTCACTCACTTTTAATCATGCAGGTCAGGTCTTAAACTAGTGAAGTCTCCCCTCACCTGGGTTCCCCCTGTTCTCCTGGTTGCCATCCGCTCTGTGTGGAGCAGAGGCTGAAGCATAATCACCTTAACTGTATTTTCAGATCTCCTAACCTCACTCACTGCTCTTTTCACCTGCTACTAAAAGGCCCCTCGGTGAGTCACTCACACTGGTGCACCCAAATAATTTTACACATTCATACTTGCTCATTTCCTTTTGCATGTACATGTGAATTGTTCCCAGTGTAGGCTGCTGATGTGTCTGCAAACATTTTCTTTTATTAACCAGCCAGCATGAGCGCAGACATCGGCCAATGAAATGTCAAAGATCGGCCCAAGTAATCATCCGACGGTTCAATCAGTCGAACACTACTACAAACATAAATTTCACCAACAACATATTTTTCTAGAAGCCTCTCTGGTCTCATTTCATTTTGATAACCCATTTTGTTCATGTACCACAGTGACTAGCACAGCAGTTTAGACTAGGGATGTCACCAGAACTGATATCAAAATTCTGAAAAGGTGCTTTTTTTCCCCATCTATGGTAGCAAAGGTACAAAAGCACCTCAGTAGTTGTCATAGAATGTGATTTCTCCAGCACTGATGAGCTCAGCAAATAACTTTACAAGTGTAGTCTAACCTTAAATGCTAAGAGAAGACGAACTTTAATGTTAACATCTGGCATGGTGCAGGTCCACATGTCCACCCGACTGCAGCGACTTGTAAGGAAAAAAAACTAAGTTGCGTATGGAGATATTTAAGCAGATTCCTAACACCTTCTTCTAAATGGCCACGTTTTCTTTGCATCTGCATTTGGCAGACCTTAATTTCAAGCCCTAACCTCTCCTACAGCACACCATATGCATGCATGCATGTCATTTACATAACATTGATAGGTAGAAGCCCAACTCCACCCTGGTGAGAGAAGCTGTAACCTCAGCAGAGGCTCAGTACAGCAAGTCCTGAAATTATTCCTTACTGGACAAATAATTATATTAACTCATTTCCCTTATAAATAGCTTCCCAACACACTGATGTTACAATGGGATGGTTTGGGGTGATGTATTCTGTTCTATATCTACGGTTCACAGTCTCTTGATAGCACACATTTAGGGAAAGCGTGAAGAATTTCAACAAGTCGAATACTGAAATAAGTCAAAAAATGTGTGCTTGACTTGACAACTATGCAAATTAATGAATTTTTTATTTATGCAGAAGCAAACTTCAACCAAGTGATGGAAAACAACCTCATGACGAATGGTAGGAAGACTTCGTAAACAGGCAAGGAGAAGTTTCTAAAAATCAGCTGGCCCAAAATAACATTAGTAGAGCTGGCTGTGAAGGAAAAAGGGGCTCTGGCAGCCAGAAAACTAAAGTGAAATGTTTAATGTTAATGAGAGAAAGTGACACTGCAAAAATGCCTCAGGTAATTATTTTTATGAATTATGGAGTGTAAAACAAATGTGACTGCTTCTCATTCACATTATGTTCATACAACCGATTTGATTTCACTGGACAAAAAGAAGCTATATTTCTCAACCGTGAGTCGTTCAAACTAAAGCAGCTGAGTTTTTCTTACAAATGAGGAACTATCTCATCAAACGATCTTTCCAGGCATGCAATCCCAGCTAATTATCATTATCTAACTAGGTTATGTTGCATGATAAAAAAAAAAACATGAAAATAAACATATGCAACTGCAATAACAAAGATGTCAGGCTCTCTTAAAGTCTTGACATAAACACTCTGATCACCAAACTTGTATTTACCCAGTCTCCGTTATCTATACAACACCATTCACGTTTAAACTTAAACCCTGTCATCAACACAATCAGTCAACAATATTAATAACTGATTTCTACTTGATGTCAAATAACGTGACAACAGCTGTATTTATCTACAGTGTAGAACTATCCCCTTTCTTACTATTGATAGTGTGTGAACTAACCTTTCAAGGAATCCTGCTCAGCCCTCATTATGTCAATCAGAGAGTTCTCCAGAGAGTGCATACTGAAACCATCAAAGGACCGTGTCCTCTCCTGCTGAAAGAAAGGAAGACAACAATTAGCCTCCTCACTTCCCACAACACCATCTAAAGCAACACAAGCTGCAAGATCCCTGACACAGTTTGCTACAATGCTAATAGCCAATACAAAACTGCAGAATATCCCCGCAAAGACCTTAAACAGAAAGCACTGTAAACAGAAAATGGAGCCCAGAAGCCAAAACACAAAATCGCCTGCATATCTCTGCCATCAAAAAACATCTTTCCAGATTCTAACAGTACAAGATACGCTATGTAAGTAACTTAAAAAAAGCCCATGGTAAAGATGCAAATTTAAATTTGAAACAATACCAAAAACTAAGAACAGCTATAATGAGTAATACATAACACAAGTGAGGTAGCATCACTTTGTATTTAAATAGGCTGAGAGCATGCAAAGCTGCAGTAGAGCACAAGACTTCTCAAATCAGGACAAGAGGAAAACCATGTGATCAGAGCAGATGATAAGGCTGCTCTCACACAAGCCAATGATCTAGATAAGACCTAAGGCGTAAGTAAACACAATAAGTTTCAATTCACCCATTTAGCTGGCTTAACTCCAACATATTGTATCCTGCTTTGCTCAGTGGCTTAACGGTTACATCTGATACAGATGAGCATGTTTCAAAGAATTAACATGATCTGAACTTGAAGGACACACTAAATATATTTTGTTATACTGAAGGACCTTAGTTCAAGTCTGTTGCTGTTTCCAAGTAAAATCAGCTGAGGTTAATATACGAGAAATGACTTTGTCTGATGCTTAAAAGAGTTGAGATTTGCTGACCATATACTCATGTGACATGCTTACCTGGAAAGGGTAGACGCTGTCACTGCGGCTCATACTGTCTTCAACCCAGCCTTTGTGAGCGAAGCCAGAGCTATTTCTGGGAAACTTCTGAGATGGGACCTGGAGGACAGATGATGAGTTTTATTGTGTGCTATCATATCAAGTCATGCAAAGTCTGCTTTATATCTGCTTTATATTTAACAGTGTCTAAGATAGTCGTGACAATCTCATCTACCTGGTTGTTAGGGAAGGACTTCTTCAGCGGAGAGATGGAGTTAAGGCCTGTCATGCCTCCACCTACCCCCCGCCGGTACTCTCGAACCCCCTGCGTGCCTCCCCAGCCACTATAGCCACCAGGGCTCCAGGAGGTGGATGTGGGAGTTGAAGGGCTCTGGTAGCTTCCCCAAGGTGAGGGTGGTTTGTTCTGGGCAGGAGTGAGGTGGAGCAGCTGGGTGAACGGTCCAGTGCGATGGGGATGTGGAGGAAAGGAGGGCTGGGGTGGATGAGGGCTAGCTGGGGAACGCCGGTGCTGCTGTGGTACCCCCTGACCGTGGGGGTGGTAATGCTGGGGGTGAGGCGTGGGTGGGTGGTGCTGGGAGACCGGTCCAATCTGAGGGGAGAAACTACCCCCTGCTCCAAAGCCAGGCCCGCCATGGTGGGAGAAGTTCTGGAAAAGCAGGGGAGGTCCGTTGGTGTTTGAGCCAGCCGGACCGAAGAACCCTCCAACATCTTCCCCTACCACTGGAGACTGGCTGGATGGGACAGCAGGGGACCAGTTGTTAAAGCTGGTCAGCGAGGATGAGGAGGAGGTGGATTGTGCACAGCTAGTACCCATTCCAAGGCTGTCCTGGTAGTCAAACCCACTTAGCACTGGAGACTCCACCCTCAGCTTCTCCTTCCCACCGCTGCTCTCTAAAGAACCCTTCTCCAGTGAACCATCTTCAGGCAGAGCTCCCTCAAGCTCTCCTAGGCCTCCGCCAGCCTCCTGTTGGCTCGGAGACAGGGCCTGTGGCTGGGTCTGGACCTGAGACTTCTCCTGCATGTCCTGGAGGTCCAACGCCTTGGACTTGTCTGACTCCAGAATCTCATCTTGCATGTTAGTGTGCTGGGCTACAGCAGGGAACAGCCAAGCACTGCCCCCATTGGTGGAGCAGGTGTTGTTTACGAAGGAAGGGGGGCTGGGAGGATTGGAGGGGTGGTGAGGGTGCTGGGGTTGGAGGTGAGGAGGGATCCTTACAGGGAAAGCAGATTTGTTACCACTGCTGTTCTTCACCAGAACTCCAAACCCGTAGTCCCCCATTTAGGACACCCAGTAAAGCTTCAGTTGACTTTTGGCTTTCACCTTCTTATCCTAAAATGTGAGTTGGGGAGGGGTAGAGAAGGCAAGGGGGAGGGAAAAAAAAACACAAGGCCGTTACACCTCAAGCTGATCTGGCCTTCAGAAAAACATAAGCCTCGCCAAACGCAGTGAATGTGCTTGGGCTGCACCCTGCCTGGTCTCGTGATGCAATCAGTGAGATTAAATCATTGACTCGTTTGGCCACGGGAGGCCTGGATGGCATGTAACACTCGGGATAGCAGGCAGGCGAGCACGGATAACACCCAGCCTAACCAGCGCAGACTGCTAACAGCTTGAGCTGGTGAAACTGACGTCTCCAAAGGTCGTTTACGCAGCTAGCAGCGAGCTAACAGCTGCTCCGCCACCTTCCATGTGCCCTATTAATCATGCAGATCCCAGCAGTCATTTTCAAAGTACGTTCATGCGTTATAGTTTCTATGAATGCCCAAGCGCTGAGATGACTTACAGCAATACACTTACCGAGTAATCTTCCCTTTTCAGCAATGACCTCCTCATACGCGACCATTTAAATACAGGAAAATGTTGATGACGTCTCACGTCTGTTCTAAATCTGGGGTAGTTCCCTTCACCAAGCCGCTAGGCTAGGATAATAGCCGACAACCGCAGAGACGTTGTAGCATATTTGCAAACCCAGCCGCGAGGCAATAAACGCCGTCAACGGCTACGACGTCGCTCAAAGTTTCGTTAACGTACACGGCAACGTTATCGTCAACAAGCACGACAGAATTTTCCAGGACAATGACAGCTAAAAGTTAGAAATGGTGTATGGCTCTTTAAACGACCTCGTCTGTTTCGTGTCCTGTATGCTCAATGTCACACAGCCTACTAACCCTTATCATTTTCACATTTTGAAATAACGCAACCGCAGTTTTAACCTGTCGATAAACATGTGTAGTTAGTGATATGTCAGGCATAGCTACCTTCACTTCGGCGTCATGACCTTATCGTTTTGATGTTGCCATATTTTAGCGTTTTTCCTTTTTCTGCATCTCTTAGGCAGCCGGCGTAAATGGTCTCCTCTCTCTTCTAGATGACAGCTGGGCCAGTCGGGAGACACTTCCGTCTACAAGCCCCGCCCGCACATCAGCCACCAGCCAATAGGTGTCAGGATTTCACTATTAGCCACGCCCACTGGAGTCCGACTTTAACGTGTGATTGGATGATTGCTGTGAGGTCACGCTGACAGCACTCCTTTTCAATGAATGGTACATGGACTCGAGATGTTCTGTTACTGGGACGCCTTGAATCATCGAGAGGAGTTATTATAAAGAAAATATATTGATGATTGAAATTTCTATCTGAACCCTAAATCAAGACTGAATTTTTTTTTTAAATACAAGTGTACTGTAAAGCAACGGACTGCAAATGGTTAAAATCCAAGCAACCAATTCTTCCAAATGCTTTCACTATATCAGCCTTTTGCAGCCGTTTAGGCCCTGTATTTTACCAGCATAGATAGACAGATAGATAATTAAATAGGCTAGATGGTAGGGGTTGGATTTTGTTGCACTTGTTATAATGAGTAATAAGTCCACAGCAAAGTACAGCAAAGCAATCTCATTAAAATAGTCTGCTGCTATTTTCAGCACATAATGGAGTTTGAGAGCTTGATTAATTTTGCTTTGGTCAGATCTGTGTTGTGTGCTAATCATAACATCATATCATACTTTAACTTACTGGGATACAGGTGACACCCTTATATTTTTTTATGTGGTCTCCCTCATCTAATATCAACCTGCACGCCCCAACAGTTTGTTTGCATTTCTCTTTGTTAAAACAACAACCTTAATGATCATTCACCACAAGAGGAAAGAGTATCCTATTCAAAAGAAGTACACCTACTAGACCCATAGTAGTGTACATAATGCAAGTAGGGTGAAATAATTTGTCTTTTAGACCCACTCAAATGAAAGCATCTTTTAAATTGTTCTAGTAAACACCACACGTGGTATTCTAACCAAATCTATATTAATATGAATACTCCAACCACAAATTCCTGTGCAGTTTCTCTTGTTATGACTGCACCTCTCTCAGCAAAAGTATTAAGGAAACCTTATGAGGTTCAAAGCAAACTAAAATACAATTTCTTTATGAACATGCCATTAAAAAAACTAGAGAATGTATTTTTCTAGCTTGAAATCTTTCCTAAAAATTAGCTTTTACTTAATGGTTTTAGAATTTACTTAAAGCACTAGAAATACCAGAAAGAGAAAAAAACTACAGTTAAAACTTCCTTTCACTGCTTGTTTGTTTGAGTGTTGTTACCCCTGAAGGCAGACCCGCCCCATTTGAATTCATCACAGACATTGCAAAGGAAACTACCCCATACAATGAATAAACAATACCTAAAAACCAGGTAACAGTTTACAGTGTGGAGGTTCAAGTAAGTATCCTGTAGTTGCTGCACCACCCAACTCCCATGTGCTGCAGGGCCTGTCGGGGTGGTTTGACAACACCGCATTGGTCTTGAGTTTCTGGTTTCTTGTTAAAAATAGCAGACTGTTGCTCCAGGTGTTACTGGTTTGATACTCTTAGGCCAGTATCTAAGAACTGAGTGAGGTAGCCACGACACTGGTGTGGTCCCCCATCTTAAAGTATACTGCCCTAAGCCTCACACAATGAGTTGTGTCAGCATTTTCTGCCCAGGGAGCAACAACCTCTATTTCCCCTCATGAAACATAGCTGTGCTGCAGAGGTTCCACTTGTTTTATACTGTCAAACAAGAAGACATAATTATTCTGTGCATTGTAAATTAAAATTGTATAGGACCACCTTTAGGTTGATAAGGGACCATCCACCTTTCTGAGCCCAACAGGACACAGAAGTGGGGTGCACCCATTCACCCTGAAAGGCTCTTAAATGATTCATTCATGGAACCTAGACACCCAGTCATTAATTCATTAGTTCACGCTAAAGCACAGGGACGACGTTCACAAAGCACCCGCAGCCGACTATCTCAGGTTTCTCTGCTAAGAGGCACAGTTTCTCTGTGCTGCTCAGCCTTTTCTCAGATGTGATGCTGCTGCCACCACACTGATACTGGTATTGGAAGCCATTGCTTGGGCAGGACGGTATCTATACCAATGTATCGTTGCTACATACTGAGTGACACAGCATATACAGCATTTCTCCCACATCCTGTTGTCCCAGAGAATGTATCACAACATGCTGTGTGGCCTTGCTTAATAGCTCCCTGCTAGCCCCTGTGACTACAGTGTGATGTTGAATATTAAGATTGATGTAAATGGATTAAAATGCAGCTAAACCCAGTCATTCTTTTCTGTTCTGCCTAAACAAGCAATGTTGTTGAGTAGTTTGAGACAAGGTCTTTGCTATGTTCCAAGCACATAATGAGGAATCCGATTAAGATGTCCTATGAGGGAGTTACAAGAAACAGATTAAATAAGATAACAGGAGGACAAGCTATTTCAACTAATAGGAGTCAAGAACTGTAAACATCGTTGTCATAGCACCTTTCATTAGACTGTTCCTGTCTCCTAAATACACATTTCTTCCACAAGACACACAGGCTTTTGTTAAAAAATGTAAGACTTAGGCAACTGAGATAACCCCAGTGATATCATCACAGTTATTTTTTCTCCAAAGTTGGAATCAGATCTTTCTCAGAGCACACTATTTTCACAAAATTGTAGAGTTGTAGTCATTGTGATGATCAAAGTGAGTTTTATCAGTGGAGATATTCTTTAATATAAAACACAACAAAATCCATCTGTTAATCCCTGTCTGCATGTGTTCTTGGTATCCTCCTCTTAGAAAAGAGGATAAAAGGACATTAAGACACGTTAGATTCCAAAACCAAACGAAACTTAGATATTAAATACATACCTAACTATTCATATAAGCTTTACAAGCATTTGCTGCATCATTTAAGTAAATTAAACACTCTGGCCTGCTCCCACCATCTGCTCTTATGAGCAGAGACACGTCACCACCCAGTGGACATTTCACATCACTACACACTCAGTGTTGAGCACTGTGGCAGTCAGTGCAATGCAGATTCACAGTGATCCGCAGAGGTGCTGATATCGTAGAAGCAGTAGGATATGTTATGACATGGCATGTGACCTTCTTTCTTCCCCATTACACTGTAAACAAACTGGAACTAATTAGAGCGCGAGCTGTGCGTCCAGCTCCGGCCACAAATACATCTCAATGTATTCAGCTTGAATCTAGAACAACTTAAAGCTCACACACAAAACTTTTGGAAGTATGCCTTTCATATCAGAGCACTGTCTAAATGTTTAGTGAGGCAACGTATGTTGGGACAAGTCATAAAAACTGACACCCTGAACCCACCCCCAAGTATTGCAGACAATCCAGAGCTGCTGACATCAATGTTTAGGTCTTTCAATAGGGAAGATATTTCCAATTCTTGAAACTTTAAACACAGGCCATATTTCAATGTCAAATGGAGGTGGCAAGCCAAGCGAGAATACGGTGTCTTTTAACCTGTGTGTATACCTGAGACATCAGGGCCTTCTCTGACAGCCTGCTTAAAAGTGTTTGAACGTTTGACCTCTTGTGATTGGATTCTTCATCTTTTGCTGTGCCACGAAACTGTATCTGGTCACACTGCTTAGATATAAATAAAAACTATATTGAAAGATACAAGATGTACAAAATACAGACAAAAATATTTTAATGATGACAAGATACATCTGACTTCATGAGTCTAAAGATATTTATAAGATCATAAGCGCAATGTCTTACAGGTGAGTTACAAACTTCTGTTTTCTACTTTCAACAGCTAAAGCAGAATCCTGCTTTAAGAGGACAACACAGAGTGTGGTGATGAAGCACTAACAATACAGGAAAAATGGTTAGTTTTATTTTACTCTGAATACATACAGAAAGCCCATTCAGAAACACATTACAAAAAAAGCCATATCAAACTTAATGACAGAGAGCTGAACAGATTGTCACTTTACACACAAACAGTACATTCTCAAAAGGATTAGCTTATGTCTCGGGCTGGGATGTCACAAAAATCCCAACTTCCATACAGAATAAAAAAATAAAAGCCTGAAAGCCTCATTGATGCTTCAAACTGATGGAGCTTAAAAAAAAACCAACCTCTAAACGACTGGCTGGAAAAACATTATCTCACTGTAAGTACATCAGGAAATAAAGTGACGAGTCCTAAACTGAGCCACGAAATCTGAGTACTTTTTTTTGCACCAAGTGCTTCCCAGCATGTGGTGTAAAGTGTGTGTGCCTGAAATGGTCAAAGCCTGTGTCTGTGACCTAAAGGTGGAGGAAAAAGAAGAACACCAGGAGAAGTAAAGACAAGAGGGAATCATCACATTAAAAGAAGAGTCGGGAATGTCTCTCTCTCTCCTTCGTGCTCCGCTGCTCTTGGCCTCTCACTGTGTTGCTGGCTCTTGGCTGTGGCCCAGAGGAATTCTCTGGTGGCCTCGGTAAATATAACATTTGGAATAACAGTGCCAGAGCCCCCGTGTGTGGACTTAACCCAGTTCCTGGGTCCTCGCTGTGTTGCCTGCGGCTTTAACAGGCAGAATAACAGGTCTTCATGTCTCTCCTGACCTAGGTAAGGGACCAGAGAGGGATAAGAGCTATTTTAGAGAGGCTGGAGATCTGGAGGGTCTCTGTTAAGTCTTCTTCCTGTCCAATTGGACACCAGAGCATGGCTCTTCTTAAGAAGAGGCTCAATCTAGTCATAAGGACAACGAGGGGACACAGGACTTGGTGCTATGGTTGATAAAGAGAGCCAGGCTCAAAATGTGTTTGAGTAAGGTCTGATTAGAGACCTGCAGCTTATCGTCTACCTGCAACAGCCAACACAAACTGACAATCATCCAAAGTGCAAAATCTAAGACTTTCATGGCTCAACATCTTTGTAAAATAGCTTGATGTTTAATCTACCCATAATGAAGTATCAGCCATTCACTTAAATCACAGATAAGCGGTCAGTGTGGACAATAACAAGTTTAGGCACCTTGATGTGTGTGATTTTTACATTTGAAATGACTTATCAAAACTTGATAGAGCATCCTCACATTGCTGCAGTTATCTGATAGCTGAGAGATTGAAAATCAACGCAAAGAGAGTTTAACATTTGACAGTGAAACAACAACGATTTCTCCTGAAGCTGTACACATTCATATGTAATGTTGCTAAAACACATTTCTGAAGCCATTTTAACAATGAATGTGACACATTTTGCATCCAAATGAGACATTTCAGAGTAGCACTAATACTTATGAAACAAAGAGTCCATAAAACTGAGTCTGCTATTTTAGTCCCCCATTCATTTAGTCGCCCAGACAGCAGTGCTCGATGATGTCAGAGATCAGTCTTAGCTGTCTTATTTCTAGCTTTATGAGAGACTTTTCAATACATACAAGTATGAAAGAAATGTCCATATTCATAGTATTACATTTGCATCCTCTTTAGAGTGGATTTTCACTTTCAGAATGCACTAGTTTGTTGGCTTCATTGCCATCATGCACTAAAATTCATATGTGCCAGAACTGGACTTGAAACCTGTACAATTTGTATTTATTCATCAAGTATCTATAATTATAACACACATTCCCACTTTGAAACAACAAATAGTGTATGTTACATATCTACAGACCGATGTGTAATGGGTGCAATACTGTGAGGAGAACAACAGACAGCACACCATAGTGTATGTCAGTATTGCATATTGTAACTATATTTATACATGTTTATATAAATATAGATAAGTATATTTCTATGTACATTTTGATATTCCAACATTTCATAAAGAATAAAATAAATAATACAAATATAATCAAATCGTACAGTAAGTATGATTTGACAAATGCTATATTAGAGCCAAATCACTCCTAACAGTTGAAATAATGATGATAGCAATTATTATTAAATTTTAAAAAATCATGGCCTACTGTCTGGCATTACAGTATAAGCTACACCACAATTACCCTGCAAGATTACCATGTGGGACTGCTGGAATGACTGGAGAGGGTGGAATAAGGACAGGAAAAGTTGGGGCTTGTTTCCTTCTGCTCTGTCTGGGAATTAGTATGTGTGTGGACAAGTGTGTGTGTGTTATTGTATAGAAGTATGCATAAGTCTGCAAGTGTGATTTTTAAATGATATAAGTGGGTCATAGGTTGGGATAGTCTCCTGTGCTTTCACCTCCGGATGTCAGTCGCCTCTGGGTCTTCTTGCTCAGCCGCCACCCTGGCTTCTGGACTCTGGCGACGCGATCCCTGACTGCGATTGCGTGGGTGAGTACTGAAGCCCGCTTTGCCAGCTTTGTCCTTGTCACCTTGCCGTGTTGAGCGGGGTTGCACCGGCTCCGGATGGGAAGGCAACGGGCGGCGGACGTGTTCAACTGCGGAGCTTGCGGAAGATGGGGCGAGGGAGGAGCAGAGGCTCAGGCTGTCGCACAGAGCCCCCCAGTTTTGCTCACACTGTAGCCGCACGCTCCGTGTCAATGCCTCCTTCACCTCCTCTCCACAGCTCAGGAGAATATTCACCAACTCCACATATGGACTGGGCAGAGAGAGGCAGATTACTCACATGAAGCCTGTGATTTAATGTTTGGAAGCACAATACATCAGGGTCTTGCAAATGGCAGGAATAAATGTGATTGTACTATTACTATACATTGAAGAATAGAACAAACTGGCATAAGAATCCAGGGAAGGTAAACAATCAGATAAAAGAGAAGGGACAGGCCTACAGACAATATATTTCAACATACTGTCCAGACCAGCTACTCACCCTTTAGGGAAGAGATCTTGAAAGTGGATCATCTCCACCATGACAGCCACATTCTCTTTAGCAGCAGAGCACAGGTTGTGTTTGATGTAACACTCTCTCTGGAGCTGAAACACCATCTCCTTAATGGACACACATTTCCTACTGATACAGCTGAACTTGTGCCGTAGCCCGTGTGCCATACATTTTAGAGCGTCCTTGATGAATGATTTCCCCTGTGTACACACAGAGACACATCTGTAAAATGAACTCTCAAGTTGCTTGTTGATGCTGATGAAACTTAGGAGCTCATTCATCAGTCATAGGGAGCATTTATTACTTACAGATAATTTTTATACTTTGGAGATGCTGTTATGACCTGTTATAGTAGCATCAGATTGTAATGTGTGGTTGTTTCAGAGGATACATTAAGCTTGTAGCATTTAAAGGTATGAAGAAATTCTGCATGAATAGCTGTGAAGGGTATTATTCCTCTTATGAAATACTTTGGGCTTGTCTGCCAAGCTAATGTAAAGTCCTAGTATGTGACCCTATAGACATATTAAGAGACCAGTCAGGACCATCTTGGCAGGGTCTCAGGCTCTGCTATGTATGAAAAAGGAGCTAACTGGGCTAGTGGCCAGCTGGCTCATGACCCCACGGTGCCAACTGTACAGGTCTGTGGGAGAGTATTTACCCCCTTTTTGTCTATTTTTCACACTTACATGATTCAGATCATCAAACAAATTTTTATCTTACACAAAGATAACCTGAGCTAATACAAAATGCAGTTCTTAAATGATGATTTCATTTATTAAGGGAAAAAAAGCTGTCCAAACCTGCCAAGCCATATGTGAAAAAGTCATTGCTCCCCCCTTGCTAAATCATGAATGAACTGTGATTAACCACATTTTTTGGAAAGTTGAGTTCACTTGCCACATCCAGGCCTGATTACTGACAGACCTGTTGAATCAAGAAATCACTTAAATAGAAGCTGTCTGACAAAGTGAAGCACACTAAAAGATCTCAAACAGCAGCACACTTTGCCGCGACCAAAAATGGCATCAATGGGAGAGTTCCAAGGTGAAAACCACTGCACAAAGAACACAAATGCTGTACTAAACTATTTGGAAGGTGTGAGTTCTGTTACATCTGGCATAAAACTAACACAGCATTTCATAATAAGAACATCATACCAACTGTCAAACATGGTGGTGGTAGTGTGATGTCTGGGGCTGCTTTGCTGCTTCAGGGCCTGAGCAACTTTCCATAATTGATGGAACTGGAATTCTGCCCTCTACCAGAAAATCATGAAGGAGAATGTCCTGCCATCAGTGCATGACCTCAAGCTCAAGCACACTTGGGTTATGCAGTAGGATGATGATACAAAACACACCAACAAGTCCACCTATGAATGGCTCAAAAAAACGTAGGGTTTTGATTGGCCATGTCAAAGTCCAGACTTTTTGTCCAGTTGTTCTGGCCAAGGGTGGCACAACCAGTTATTAGGTTTAGGGGGCAATTACTTTTTCACATAGGGCCAGGCAGGTTTGGACAGCTTTTTTCCCTTGAATAATAAAATCATCCTCTAAAAACTGCATTTTGTATTTACTTGGGTTATCTTTGTGTAATATTAAAATCAGTTTTTGATTATCTGAATTAAGTGACAAATATGCAAATAAATAATAATAACACAAATATATATATATATATATATATTTATATATAATAATAATAATCAAGGGTGCAAATACTTTTTCACAGCACTGTACATGCATCAGTCTAGTAAGGGGGAAGTTCACTTCCTAAGAGAGGAAAATAGATTACGAGATGAGTGTATGTTTGATTGCACTTCTTCAAAAACTGATATGTTTTAAGTATGTCAAAAAAACAACAACAGCACAAGTAAACACATCTGTTCATGGGTGATGATTGTGAAGCAGTAAACCAGTGAAAAGGAAAATGAATGTTGCCAGTTGTACCGTTTTTGCAGACAGACAGACACACTAGTTTAGTACCTGAGAGTCAAATTTGCCAGCGTTGTGCAGGAACGTCATGCAGATTTCCTGTAGCCCTCGTATCTCGCAGGAGTTATTCTCAAAGCACTCAAACACACCACAGCCGACATCGCCTGCACTCACCAGGCAGTGCTGGATCTCAGCTGGAAAGAGAGAGCAGGTTAGGGGGGGACCTTGTCATCTGTTCACAGCAGAGACAGCAGCAGATTGTTACAGGGGTGCTGGTAATGAAGATCACACTCAAAGGCACAACTCCACTTTCACACCAAATGCTGCACTAATGACAAAGCTGGCATTTAACTATTTGCACAGTTTGTGTGTTCACAGCCTACAGCTTGTTTCAGATACCCTGTGCCTGAAAGGCAAATTATGTAGGGTAGGGAGGAAAGAAGTATAATTTCCCGAGCTGAGGGGTTCCTGCAGAGGAACAATTGGTGACAGAGATATTACTGTGTCATTCTGCACCACAATCCATCTGCACTGCCTACCATTGAGACGGGATGGTGCATTGCAGATACAGCCTTGACTACTTGCAGGGGGAACACAAACTGTCAAACTTGTCACATAAAGTTGCATCAACAAGTCTCCCATTTATACATTCATAGACAGGCTGAGACAGCATAGTAAAAATCACAATATCGGGGGTGCATCATTCACTACATGAGAGGGTACAACGGCAGCAATGCAGGCAAAAAACCTGGGATATGTTTCAGTACATGTCAGGTAAATACAGTATCTGCTCCTGCACGCCACTGGCTGGCTTTCAAGTGCCTTTTATCTTTACTGTACCCATGAAAGACAGGAAGAAAAAAATGACAGAAAGTGAAGGTTTCTGTTCTAACCCGAAATAGCTGTAGAGCCTGTATCATGAGACATCTAACTGCCAGCTGTGAAGCTGTCACATAAACTGCCGCTTCCCCTATGTGACAGTCACACGTGCGTTTTATTTTTAAGTTAATATGACAAATTTCAGGTTATGTTGGAAGCCAACAGGTCGTATACAGTTTTAGTTTAGCCATGAAAACCCCAACTGTTGACCTATGTAAAACATACGCGTGATTTGCCTTGGAGCTGATAGTGTGAGAACATTTTCCCTTTAATCGGAAGTGCGCACCACTTGTTTAAAGAAGACTTAGTGTCGACTACAGCATTAAATGTGACTTATTAGAAATCTGGCTTGTCAACAAAGAGCCTCTGTTGGGGGGCAGGGGAGGGGGGAAAGAAGCAGAGCTGCTGCAGGATTTGTAGGCACTGAGTTGAACTTTGGTGCGCAGGAAAAGTGAGCTGCTGTCAGCAGTGCTTGTTTTGGCATCACGGGAATGTGCTTGGATCGTACGAGCTTTGGCCGCAACGTGAATTGAATTACACAGTAGTGTTGCCGGGGTCTCCGCTGTGAAACCCGCATTGGAGTGCGTGTCCCCATTTTTCAGCGCGGACGCAAGATGACAATTATGCGCTAATAATCCGACACAAGTTCACATAGTGGGGTTGCAAGTCATGCTGTGGATGAGGACAAATCAGTCGATATAAATTACCAAATTTCAGAGTGAAGGCTGAAATCAAACGTGGCATTAGTGCTTTGTGTTAATTAGGCACAGCAGACGTGTTTTTTATGTTATTTAAGCACAATGATCTTTACTATATGAACCCCCAGCGCTGACCAACCATCGCACCGCCACAGTCATTACTGCTCTACTAACCTGCTTAAACACATCACCCCAAATTCATTTGAACAGACAGCCTACATAGCGCATGCAAAACCCTGATCCCACTCCCAAAAAAAGCACACGTACTAAAAGTATTACCTCCAAGGCCAGTACACACTACCGCACACCTAGCCGCTGTGCTGCCGTATACGTTACCTAGGCTATTACCTTGTGCTGTTCTATAAATAGTTTACCAACATATTGAATTTCTGTCTGAGAGTATTTACAAGATATCGTCTTTCTGGGTAATCGAAAAGGGTCACTGGTGTGCACCGCAGTGCCTGGATTTGAATTAAAAACAGCGGATTGCTCAGATCACCGGGACGTGTCTCCTGCGTGATTTGATTTGCAGCCACACAAACACGTGTCCGGACAAACCCCACGTAGATGTTGAAGCTCTTGCCACGAGCAGGAATCTCTTAATTCTTATCTCTGCTGGCAAATATTTCCTACCTGTATTCTGCAGTGAGAGGCGTCCTTTCTGGCTCGCAGGTTTCTCCGGTGGGCTGTCATGAATATCAATATTATCCGATCCCACTACTTGCTCCAACACTGACAAAACCAGCAGTGCCACAGCCAGTTTGACCAACATCGCTTCTCCGACAGCGCGCTTCGATTCCCAGTAAAGATCCAGCAGCGTGTGTGAGTGTGTGTGAGGGTTCACCTTGGATCAGTGATCAGCGCAGCTGCGGCTTGAGGCAGCTGTGGGACTGAATGCATGAGCTGGAAGAGATGCTGCCTATATTTCTCTGAGCCCTGGGTGTCAATTTGGATGAAGGAGTTAAGCAGGTGTTGTCGGTCGGGGCTTCACAACCAATCAGAGACTCAGACATCCACGCCCAAGGTCTTAGGGGAGTGTCCAGTGAAAGTCCTCTTTTTTGCCATAAAACTGGTGCTATAAAATAATATTCATGAGTGAGTTTTCTGTGATAGTTCTGGGATGATCAAGCATCCTTCACAAATCACATCTGCAAAAGTCAATCACAAAATATCACCTGTAGACCCCCAATAACCCACACAGACACTGCAATGGTCTTTAAACATGATTTGCATATAGTCAGATAATTTTATAGTTCATGTTTGTTGTTGTACGGTCAGCAGTGACAAGTCAACACAAAGTCTGCTTTTGCCATAAAACAGCCACACTTATTTAGGCTACAAGGCTAGAGAAGTGGGAGGATCAAGAAATGCCAAGCTTGCCAACAGACTGGAGAAAATTGAAGCATATGATGTCCAAGCACTCTACATAAAATAGGCTTAGCTCGTGGCTCTACAAGCTACTAAGTCATTAATGCAAGGTAGTAATTACATTAACTACAGCCTCCAAGATGTCCTGCTTTCACAGAAAGTGACTGAAAAGTTAGAACACAGACACAGTCAATAAAAATTAATTATACACTGAAATTGTGCAATTAATACTCCAATAACAAAGATACACAAACAAAGGGATAACAGGAGCATATGTGATGTCATGTAGTCTATTAATATTATATTGATTGTGAGATCCTATAATTGGACTGCCTTTAACTTTTTTATGAAGTGAGTATGAAGAGGTCTGTCACACAATGCCCAGTTTAGTCATTGACAATGAGGTCTGCTAACCACTACTACAGGGAGTGATCTAAGAATAGAGGGCCAACACTGGCAGGGCTGCACATTTGGAGACGTTAGAGGAATCTTTTTCAAGGGCAACACTTGGGGATGCCATGTGGAATAACTGCAAGCAGACTGAGCAGACTGCAGAAGGAACATAAAGTCTCTGTCTTCAAAATGTTTCCAGTGACCTAATGGTGTTAGTACTTTCAGGTAAAGGTCTCTATAGGAGCCAGCGTTGCGATGCACACTTGCACGCTCTCACTCCTGTCCACTCTCCTGCCGGTGGACAGGAGATGGGACTGATTGGCGCAGGATGATTATCAGTGTGCGGGATGGGCAAGTGCACTTGGGTTTCAAGCCTCCAGAGGGACCACTGATACTAATTGTTTCTCCATTTTCTTAATTACAACATAGCAAAGGTCACAGAATGCAAGCAGATACACTATAGAGATTACATGCAAATTTCCCAAACCACAGCCAGCAGTTTTCTTATCACTGGTGCTTTAAGGTTCACATTCGGAGGGTTGAAACACACTTCTGGGTGCCAGTAAATGAGGGACAAAGAAGTGGTTTAGTGTCTGTGTATGATGGGATGGGGGTAAGGACCCAACTGAAACCCAGACCAGAGACAAATACATTACGCCACTGCTCAGGCGCCCCATAAACAAACATGGGGAAGTGATTGGTGGCCATGTGTGTGTGAAAGACAGACAGACAGAGGAATAGACAGACAAACAGGCATCTAATTGTGGCTGGCCAAATTTCATAGATCTGTGAGTTTGAAATCTGTTTATCATAACATTTCATTTATTTTCATAAAAGACTTTTTCATGGGAAGCTCTGGCTCTGTCTCCTGGAAAAACTTTAAAACACAGACTATATTTAGACCATCAATGAAATTAGCCTAGAGCAGGAATTGGAGTCCTACTCTTACCTAACCAAAATAACAATCACTTATAGCTCTAAATTTAAATAATTAGTATCTTGAGACTGCAGTATCTATCGTTTTAATTGAGGTTTTTTGTCAATGGAATGAATTTAGGAAAAGTCACCACAGCTGAGAAATGAAGGGCATTTTGGCCTAGACTTGGTGCAGAAACCCTCAACATTTCAATATTCCCATTCAATTCAATTCAATTCAGTTTTATTTATATAGCGCCAAATCACAACAAAAGTAATCTCGAGGCACTTTACATTG
>JAUMHL010000002.1:7416951-7430422 GCA_032362345.1 Sandelia bainsii | reverse complement strand
CCTGGCTACAGTGCTGAAAAGAAACCTGGGGTTGTTCTTATTTGCCTCAACTAATGAGGAATAATATGTGGTTCTAGGTAACCATTATATTCCTAATTTGGATGTGGTAGACTTTGTTTTGCCATTTATTTTAATGGTAATTTTGTCCTACTTCTTTTTTCTGTCCTTATACAGCACCGTATGAAGCTAAAAGTTATGTTATCATTTTTACACTCAGCAATAAACCTATCCATGTGATTGACATACTTCAACAATAAAATATCAGTTGTTTGTCCTTTATGGTAATGTTATTTGGAATTAGAGGATCAGTTCAGACCGCTTCTAGATATGGTCACAAAATGATATGATGAAAATGCTGCAATATTAAGTTTTGCAGTGTAAACATAATTTATAAAAGTACTCGTAAAGAGCGCGATAAGCAATGTTGGGCTGTGAAAAGAAGAAGCCATGATATATCCATACTGAAATCTTCGAGGAACTTGAAAATGATACCTTAGTTTCTAAATTTGGCTCGGTGTATGACTGTGTGCATTTGTGTGTGTGCATGTGTATGTGTATGGTGTCAAGTGAAAACCTTGTATCTCCTACATACTGACCTCTTGTGAGGTGCGCTTGGGAAAAACAATCTTGATTTAGCAGGGTGACAGTGCATTTGCAGCTTTATCCAAGTGGGTTTTATGAGAGTAGGAGGTGAAAAACAGTAATTTCATTAAGAGGCATGCAAACTGCACTGTAAGCATGTGTGCTGCAACAGACAAACATGTCGTTTTGTAACACCTAGATGCAAAGCCTTTCTCCCTCCCTATTAATGCACTCTTTGGTGTGTAAACTCACCTGACTCGTGAAACGAAGGTTTTACTAGACTAGCTCAGCAGGCCAACTCCGGGCTCTGACTCCAACCAGTGTGAAAGCGCCACATCTCAGACCCTCACTTAACTTGCCTCAAACAATGTGCTATTATAGAGTTCTCTCTGTATGGGTTATATTGCTACAGTGCTGGCAGATTACAAAGTGCTCCATCTCATTACTGTCCATATAAGCCCACAGACCTCGCCAGCACAAAGGAGTGATTGAGTGATAAGGGGAAAGAGATGGACTGTAGCTGCCCATGAGAGCCCTCACCTTGGCTGCTCCAGTCTCGATGAGGGCAGAGGTGATGTCATCATGGCTAGAGACACAGGGGTCGACCTATCTGATAGGTGGGCACGAAGGGACAAAAGAGAGCAGTTGGGAAACAAAGGTCCCATTTAATGAGAGTTAGACATGAGGCCAGAGCGGACTCCGTGGGTGGCACATAGTGTCATAGCTGCTGAAAAGACCAGTGAGCAATTAATCATCTGATTCAAGAACTGGGCAAAGGGCTTATTATGTAAGGTCAGTTTAGACAACATCATCAGAACAAAGGGAGACTTACACTTCTATTTGATCACACTGATCCCCCACCTTTGCCTTCATCCCATAGTATTGGATCCAGGGATGCTATATTTATCATGATGGTCAGGTCCAACAATTGTGCAACATAATATGACACACTTATCCCTCATTAGAGATGAAGGGTCCTTTGTGGCAGCCTGACAATCATTAAAACTTCTCCCCTGGCTTGGCTTGTTTACTCTTTGGTAATTACCAGGTGATTGCATAGCCTGTGACCCACATTCAGAGTCAGGTCAGCCAAGACATGGGGGATAATTGACAATATTCAGAGAAGTGCACGTAGAGAAAGAGTGTTAGAGTGGATAGTCATTTGTTCCTGCCTCATTAGACTGTGTTAGAAGACAAGCTGGCTCACAGTATTCTTACAATGGAACAATACCTCTTTCCACTGTAGGACCAAAACGTGGGCTCTGGTGTGCAAATGTCTTTGAGAGGGCATATGGCAGCCTCATATTTCCATTTATGCATTAATTTATTCACTCACTGGTAATATGGAAAATAAACGAAGAAATTGACTGTATAATGTATATGTCTTAGGGGTGAGCTCATTTTGACCGAATATAGCCTCTGAAGCATTTTTTGAACCACTTGGCTCTTCAGCTCTACCCATTTCACCTGTCCAAGTGAGTGCACCACTTCTCCTGGCAGCACTCCTACCATGACAGAAACAAGTGACTGAGTGCCTGCCTTAAATACACACATAAACAACCTCTACCTGTAGAGCTGTGTTTTGTTGCATACACAACACTTTGAGGTTGAGCCTGCTGGATTTGAATCCAGGTTTGTTTGTTTAAGGGTGTCCACACATGAAGGTAGACCTTAATGGTTAAGTCAGGGACAGACCAAACTCTTTAGCTCATCTAAACATGAAGGAAACAACCGTGAGTAAGCTCAAAAGAGTGAATGTAGTAAAATATAGCGTGTCACATGACATTTTTGACCAATTACAGGTGAGAGCTTGTAGTGGAATTGTTAGTTTAGGTGAGCACAGCCAAGTGGAACTCTTGTTTTTGGTTGCAAGCCTGCACTGTGCCAGTGGAAACACACCAGGTTTGATTGATTTTGACCATTTGAATTGCTGTTGACACAGAGCTTCTTCAACTTTGATCTAATGCTATACTAGCTGGCATGCAGAAAAGTGCAATTCTTAAAATAGAAACAACAAAACAACATGTTTCTAATTTAAAAATGACCACCATATTAAGGTGGGAAAAATATCCATTCATCCATTATTTAAACTGCCTATTCTAATAAGGGTCGTGGGGATGTTGGACCCAATTGCAGCTGTTGTTGTATGAGAGTTGGGACAGATCAGCAGAGAGATGCTCACATTCACACCTAAAGGCAATTTAGTGTCATGAAACTGTATGCCTTTAAATGTGGGAGAAAACTGGAGCACCCGAAGTTAACCCACCAGTGTTACCAGATGTACGATAATTATCATATTTGTACGATAATTATCGTATTTGTACGATAATTTTACCCTCTGTACGATGTACGATCAATAATTCCAAAAATCCCATAATGTGCGATAATTTGACCCCTTCATTTTATGGCATTTCATTAGCACGACAAGGTACAGATCTTTTTTCTTTCATCCTGCGCAGACACACCTGGTTTGTTTATGCGCAATCGCGAGTGGTTTGAGCGCGGAGGGACACATCCTGCACACCACACAGGTAGAGACACTGTTCTGCCCAGAGGTGGTTTTTACAATCGTTCTGTAGGTAAAAATTGCATTATAGACTATAATATGCACAGTCTATGATACTGTGTTATTGAAGCTGATTGTCTGAGCCACTTCAGAATGCAAATTACGTGTTTACGATAATTTTCCTCAAAATACGATAATTTTAAGCTCCTGGTACGATACTTCAACATTTAATATCTGGCAACACTGTAACCCACACAGGCACTGGGGAACATGCAAACTCCACACAGACAAACCACAGTCGGCCCTCAGGTTCAAACCTATGAACCTTCTAGCTGTGAGGCAGAAGGAGAAACAAACCCACTGTTGTTCAGTTTCCGATCATTGCAAAATTCTCCAAAATTCACAAACCATATATTTAATGATCTGTTTCACTTCAAAATGAAGCAAGAAACTGAGTTAAACTTGTGTTAACCACCAACATAATTTCAGGCTTTTAACCAAAGCCCCACTGAAATTGTAAACCAGCTGCTAAAAATGGCTAAAATAGCTGACTCATGCGCCAAACCCTCAAAGTAACAATATTTTATTTCCATTTCACTAACTCATCAACTTGGTTTCATGTGGTTGTTTGGGATTAATGGAGTAAAGGCAGTCAGAAAGAGAAAGACTTTTATTTGCATCAGTGATGAGCCAGCGCTCTTCAAATACAGTATATTTTGGACACGCAGAACTGTGCATTGGTGAGCAATAATAATCCTGTTAGGTAGCTCATTATAAAAGTGTTGTTTGACATGGCTTAATTGAAAACCATTGTTTCTATACTGGCGCCTGTGTTTACAGAAAACAGCATTAGACTATTATGCTGAAAATGTAATAGCCTTATATCAGACTACCTGTCTGTAAAGAATAAAGCATTTTATTGTTGGGATGAAGAGTACCATGTGCATTCAGCATTTTTTCCTTGTTTGGTAACTGCCAGGAGAGAAACTATTTTCTGATAGTGGTATAAATAAAGCACATGATATATTTAGAATAGTTGAGGTTAATTAGCCAGCTCATGAATTAGTGGTTGGGTCCACATCAAACCAACATGTCACAGATGCTTGTGAACCTCAGTGCCATGAGGTTACAATTGTAGGATGTTTTGGGATATTTGTTGTTTACGACGTGTGTTCTACAGTTAGCGGTGACTGATTGCTGTGATGGTGTGTGTTGGAACATGTTGTATTTTTCCGTAAGGCCAGCGGCTGAGAGGGGGCTGGGCCACTTCAGCAGATGAAAAGCCTTCTAGGACCGTCCAACCTTCCCAGGAATGCCCAGAATTCCAGTTCCTAATTATGACATCCATGGAGCAGAGGCCCAACACCCCCCTCTGCCACCACAACATCACTTACAAACACACACTTGTTGAACACATGCACACACGCACAAACGTGCACACATTCCGACTACCCCTCTGCGAGCATCAACAGATGAGAGGCAGAAAGCGATGGGGATATGGAGGGAGACGATGGAGAGTGCAGGGCAGAGAGAGGTAGATAAGAAGGAGGAAGAGGAGCTAATATGACACAGAATTACTTAAAGTTGCTAGTTCAGCCATTGCTATTTGCCTTTCTGTCTCTGCAGGCATTTCAAAGCTACAGTATGGCTTGGTGAAGTTTCTGGAGGTGTTCAGGGTCAATTAACAGGTACGGCTTAAAGGTCAAAGTAAAGGTAAGGCAATAGACAGCATTTTGGGGTTTAATAGCTTAAAAGCCTATATCTTAGATAACCACTGTTCATTCAAAAGTTATTACCTCAACTTACAAATCTACAACACATGAGCATTGGAATTTTTTTTAAATAAGCATGATTTTATTCATGCTTCAAAATACTTACTGTAAATTCCATACAACGCACACATAATAATTTAAAAGACTGCTAAACATTCTTTTTCATTTTGTTAAACCTGAAGTGACTCAATAGAAAAGAAGCAAAAAAAGAAGCTCTAAGCACAACACTGGTAAATCATTTAGCTTAATATGGTGGCTAAAGAGTTGTCAATTTTGTACATTCAGCAGATATATAACAGCATTCATTAGGAGTCATATTTCAGGTCACCCTAATGAGTAAGCCCAGTATTCACTCTCTCTTTTTAGCTCTACTTTTGGTCTCTGAGCACTCTTGGCTAAAATATCTGGCTCTTTAGATGCTCAATGCATTGCTATTTTCACCAGATATTTGCTAACTTTGTGCACCAGCTCTTTGACAGAAAGTGCAAAGTCAATTTTCAGAGCATCTTTGCTGCCTTGTGAGGGACAAATGATACAAAAGTCAAGACACTGAACCAAATGTTAAAGTTGTGAACAAAAACCTGGAAAACCAGATCAAGAGTTGAAAGATACAAAAATGCTCTAGATCATAGGGTACCTGCAAAGTCAGTTGATAATTCTCAGCAACCTCTTTCACACACCAGTAGTAGGAGAAATAGAGGTATTCTTTAATAAACTTACTTTCTAACTATCAAGTCTCTTGCTTCCACTTTTCCATTTAGATCGAGCAGCACAGAGCTGGTTAACTGTGTCATCAGGGAGGATTTATATACAGCCTCTTCGTTGGGACACAACTTCTGTGGTGTGAGTTGTGGGAGGTATGAACATGGGTGTCTCTATTTGCTCTGTACATTTTGTTCCTTGGGGAAATCTCCCTGATTAAGTGCTACTATTTTGACAATATGTCAACTCATGGGGAGTGAAGATGAATTTATGTGCTTGGCTGTTCTGTAAACAGCTTTGCTGACCAACATGTTCCCAACCTCATCCCAGTGCCTTCTGAAAAAAAAGGTCAGAAGACTGCTTATTTTAATGCCGCTGTCAGACTGTAAAACTGTAATGAATCGTTTTAATTAAAAGCCATGAAATGCCCTCTCATTTTTCTTTTTATCTTCTAAACAAATCTGTGGTGTAGCATCAGTTTGCTGCGACAAAAATATACCAATACCTAATATTCAAATGTATGTTTTTTTTATTTTTAGGATTGAGCCCCTGGCCAGACAACTCTGTGAGTCACTGTGGGAATAAAAGGGCCCTTTACTAGAAATGGCACACAAGGGTCCTTCATAAGCCCCACATGGGCACTTCATAACATCTGACATAAGCATTTGTAAGTGTGGTTGTGGTTCCATCTCTGCATAGCTGATTGTGTGACAAAACACTGAGAAGATGTCAAGGTAATTCTTTGAATAATAATTTGAAAACTGAGAAAACAAAGAGAATCGTTAAAGTTTTTAGAGCCATCCTCTGGGGACCATGAATGGTACAAAAAAGGCAGTCCATCTTGTGCTTGTCTGCATTCATGCTGAACAAAAGTGGTGCACCGACTAACCAACGGATTGGCACTGCCATCTCCGGAGCCCAGTCGTTCCAGAGATGGCAGTATGACTAAAACTGTATTGGTTAAAGTTAGAAAACGATTGTGGTTTGGGTTATGAAAAAACAATGTGGTTAAGTTTAGGAAAAGATCTTGGCCATGGTTAAATAAAAGAACAACCAATACTGGTAGTAAAAGGGATGCAAACAGCGGTCAGTGGTGTCACATTTACCCAAACATCCACTCAGATCTCTTCCCTAAGAGCGTTTGTTGTACTCTAACAACATCACACTGCTTCCACCTTTGCTTCTGACAAACAACAGTCATAATCCGCACAACCACACCAGGTCCTTGTCAGAAAAAAAAATCAACATATATCATTTAGGGCATTTGAACAAACAACCAGCTTTTCTAGTGAGTACCAGTCTCCAATTTTAGCCAATGTCTTCCAGGTAAGGAATGTTAGATAACCTGCTACCAGTTTTCAGGCCTTGCCTGAGTGTTTGTGTTTGTAACCATATGTGTGAACATTCCTTGCAAGGCCAAGCATTAGTTGAGTTGAGTGCACAGAGGGGGGTCAGTAGAGTGCTCGTAGATCAACTCAGTGAACCCTGGTGGCTTAGTTCATCCTTCATCATTAACTTGTGCTGAAAGATCACAGTAAGAGAGAGAGTGAGAGAGAGTAGACTGCCTTCAGTCATTTAGGCACACACAAAACACACTTTTATCCAACTCACAATCCTTTATCTATCCCTTAAACCCATACTTATCCATTGCCTATGAGCACCTTTTATTAATAAATCTGTTCTCTGTGTGGTTGGTTGACATTCAAGACAAGTTATTTCTTATGTCTGAACCAGGGTTTCTCAACTTTTTGACCCAGTTTAAGGTCAACATGTTATAATACTCTTATATTATAATTCTGCTTACAAAAGCATAGCAAAGAAATCATACAGACATTTTAATGTATTTAAGGTGTTTTTTTCTTTTTTATCCAAATATATCAAACATTCATATATCAGTTTGACAAAACTCCCGTGACTCTGTTTCCATAATAAAGAACCACAAATAGCATCTCGACCCTAAGGTTGAGAACTCTGGTATAAATATTTGAAGCTCTGCTGCTCTTGTGCAACAAGTTGAAATAAACTAGAACCGTAAGTACTTGTTGCAATGTTGATGTCTTCCTCTAGTGTGAACCTCTTTTTTGGCTCTGAACTCTTGATTAACGGAGACAGCATGGCAGAGTGAGACATTTTAAAAGTCCAGGGAGCCTCAGCGCAACGAGGTGCAGCTTAGTTTCCATGACATTGTGATGGTGGGCGCCACTCATCTTCATGCTTGCGGACTCTAACCCCCAATCTGATGATTACACTGTCTTGGCCATTCCAGGGTGCGTAGTCATACCTGTGGGTTGGATAGAAGCTGCAGACAGCTAGTGAATTGAAGTTGAGCATTTATGGTGTGAGAAGCAGCCCTGGGGTCTAATCGTGGTCTTAGTGGAGTCTGTCACAGTAGGTTTGGTGAGAGAGGCAGACAGTGGCTTCTCTGGTGTCTCTGTGAGTATAGGCTTCTGTGGTCGGAGCTGATCCCGAATGTGGCATCACATGATTTGAGTTAGCTTAAACCTATATGTCTGTGGGATAATGCATCTGGTTAACTGGCTAGCCAGTTTATATGTGTTGAGAGTTAGATGTAGCTGCTAACCCGAAGCCAGGCTCCTTTATGAGAAGCTGGATGACGTTGCTGTGTGGGCTCTTTGCTGGCCAAATGTGCGCCGTTGGTTTGGGTTAGAGGGAGTTGGCCTGAGGAGCTGAGGATGTAGCAGACATGCACAGTGGTGGGAAGTATGTGGTAATTATTGTGTTCAGGGCTGCCATATGTCAATTCTTCCCTTCTAGATATTTACTGGACCCACATTCCTCTTGCTGGGTTGGTGGATGGGATGCACTATGTGCGCATGTGTGTGTGTGTGGTAAATCCATGCATACTGAATACAAAGTCATGCATATGGTGTGTGCACCAGATTCGGTGCCCTGGGCCATCTTCCATCCTAATACCTCACTATCTAATTCTTCTTCTCTCCCTCACTCTCTCACTGTCTTATTTTTTCATAGTTTATATCCCCTCTACAGATTCAGTTTGTCTTTTTGAGTTATTTACATTTTTCAGAGATGCAGTTATTCATCGAATACACAAATATAACTCCGTCTGTTTATGTGTTGTGTATATGTTAGATTCCAAACATTCTCCTTATAATGATGTGCAAAGAATTAGGTGCATTAGTTGTGTCTGTCTGCAGATTGAAGGAGGTGAAAGCTCTTCATTAAAAAAACAAAACCCTTTTTGCATTTTTGAATTTGTATAGTCCCCCACACTGCAGTCCTTCCAACAAAAGCAAATAGAAAAATCTGCTATCTTGAGTTTTTCCACACTCTTTGCTTTCAGTGTACCTGTCATGGTATGAGCTAGATTCACCTCCACAGATATAATATGAGCAGAGCTCTTGGTTACACATGGGCATTTGAATTTTCTATTTGTGCTCTGTAGCTGGTAGGAAGTGATGAAAAAAAGTTTATGTTTGAACTGATTTGACTCTGCAGGGAGTGATGAATAAATTAATACAGATGAATAGAGACTTCCTTCCTCTCTGTCACTTTTTGGCTCTATCTCTGTTCTGTCTGATAAAGAAACTGTGGTCCTGGTCTCAGGAGGGAGTAGCTTTCGTGGCATTGCCTGTGGAGCTAGAGCTGATTTGGAGGATTATTATAATCCAGTAAACTAACAAAGATATTATTTTACCAAGAGCTCAAGGAGCCTGTAAAATGGTTGCAATGCAAAAACTGATACACGAAAGAGACATATGGGAGAGAAGAAAAGACAGAAAGGAACAGGCTGAAAGTCATGCAAAACAGGCACGGCAAATTTCACTAAACTTGTGCTACCTGTCTAGACACCATAGATTCAACTGCAACATAGTGGCTGTGGTCTGATGATGTTTTACGGCCCATAACTCTGCACAGGCCTACCTACCATGCCTTCGCAAGTTGAGAGGTGTGGTCAGAGGAACAACTTATACCCCAGATCTTCCCTCGGTAACTGGCCAGACAGGTCGGTCAGTAAACACAGCACAAGTCCACTGTACTGTGTATGATGCTTGAAGTATACAGCAGGCAAGACTTGAGCAGTGGTCTTGGCTGTCATAGTGGGACCCTCAAAAGAGTCTGTGTTGTTATAGGAAGGGTCCCAAGCCACGGCATTAGCTCTTATTCCTCACAGCCACTCATGACAAACCAGCAGGCTTCAGATGTGGCTTTTCCACACACAGAAGAGCAGAGTGGTTGAAACTAATATTTTATAGACTAGTAAAAACAGCACCATAAACAGAGGTCTCACTGAGTAGCACATGGGGGTCTTGTCCTGTAAACTAACAAGTCAAAGTGGCAATGATTGTTGTGTATGTGTGTGCATGTTTATGTAGCCATTAAAATGTAGTCATTATGATGTTTTTTTCACCCCCTTTTGTAAAATTAGGTGTGTGATTCTATGTGAGTGACCTCGGCAATTTTAACACCTGACAGTAGTCTTCTTAGCACTATGTCAACCACGACTTTACTGACAGCTCAGCTTTTCCTTGAGGGTCTGTGTTTCTCGTGACAATAAACTTTATTTGTTGGCTGCCTCTCAAACTGGCTTGACTTGCAAAATCTCACTTTCCTAAATCAAAAATTCCAGTGAAATATAGTTCTCTGAAGTGCTGTATGGTGGAGTGTTCCCAGAATTTGATGTTCCTAGAAAACTGGGTGCTAAATCTCAGGAATGCATATGAAACCAAAATGTGGGCCAAATGGTTTCTACGAAAGTCAAACTTGGAAACAAAGTGACACCAAGGCTTTCTGGCCTATCAATAGACTGCTTTATGGTGGGAGATAGGATTCGCAGGAGGAGGGAAGGTGTCTTATAATGATCATGTTGCTTATGATATGGAGTACTGAAGTGACTGATCCACTGAGCAAAAACTCCCTCTCTGCAGCCTTAAAGGATTAGGTGGTGGGTACTGAGATCGACATTGTTTTCTGAGTCACACACAAGCACACACACACACACACACATATTGCAGTGCAAAACCAGACGTGAGTGCCACCACACATGAATGGAGATAAATGCAGTGAGTGCCTGAGGTTTCCATCGTGGCTGTGTTATATGAGTAAATGATTAAACTGCATAGTTGGACCCTGTCTCCCGTCCGCAGCAGCATACTCCAAGGCCACACAGCTGGTACCAATTTGCGTGCCCCCGCCACATCGTGATCCAACTGCATGTGTAGGAATCATGGCTTATCGCGGCAGTAATTCACTCCTTCCTCTCATGCCGAAGCTATTCTTGGCTTTTCTGCCTCTTTATTTTTAGTCACGGCTGCTTCTCTGGATCATTGAAGTGGTCTTGATGTTGTGTGTCAGCTAAAAGCGATGAACCCCAGGTCCTAAACTGTCATGAATCACCTTAGGGATGCATGCTTCATGGCAGTCACAACCTCACTGACCAAAACAAAACCTTGTTGCTTTGTTCCTTTTAAAAGTTGCAGCTGTTACCAGTCACCTGGATATTGTGGAACCAAGAATGTCCCCTTTGTTTTTTTTATCTTTGTGTGACTGTTCATGTTTGGGTGTACATTTACATTTAAGAGTGTGTGCATGTTTGACTATGCCCCTCAGTGCATCATGTTTAAATGGTGTCTTGCGCAAAAGAATCTGGGCCCTATTAAAGCTTTGGCAAATGAACACAAATGAAGATTCAAATAAAAATAGACTGGACTCTGATAATTCTTTGTTTGAGTGTGTCTAAGAGATCAAAGTGGTCACTCATAGGACATGTGTTTTATTTTCAGGCTATGTCAGACTCTGAGGTGACCACACAGGAGGACGGGTGGCCCCTGGGCTCCTCATTTGATGACCTCATTCACCGTTTGGCGGGAAATGAACTCGTCTCCCTGTCCTTTGTGTCTTGTCTCATCCCCGAGTTCCTGGGTGGACTGAGAGCCACAGGGAACATGGAGTGCATCCCAGATAGCAACATAATGGCGTTAATTGATCAACTAAAGTTCAGTTGGCGGACAGTCCTTGAATGCACTCACTCCTTTTCTGTTTGTGACTCACTGAGGTCCAAGATTACCTCACTCGATTCGTCGCTTCACACCTGAATCTGAGCTCTCAGGTCACACTGATAATAATGACAGCTCCCTTTGTCTGTTTCTGTTGCCTTGTCTTTATTCAGCCCTCTTATTTCAGTTGGACTCAATCTGGACATTGAGAACAGTTTGCTCAAGTTCTTGAGATTAATGAAGCATTTATAACGATAATAAAGAAATAGCGTCATACCTTGATAAATAGGCTCTTGCTGAGAGTTAGATAAGAAGATTGATACCATAACTGTGTTCATATGCTAAAAATAAAGCTATATTCAGGACAAGTTAGCTTAGCATAAAGACAGCTTAGCATAAAGAATCTCTCATAAAGAATGCAGCTTAGCATAAAGAATCTCTAATAAAGTTCTATAAAGTAACTGTGCCTGGCCAAGAAAAAGTTCAGCATATAATCACCCATTAAACTTCAACTTCTCATTTTTACTCCTGGAGTTTTGTACAAATTCACAGAATGTGTTAATTGGTGAGCTTTAGAGGTGCTGGTTGTTATATGTGGACAAACACAGGCAACTGTAGCTGCTTCCAGCCTTTTGCTAGAGTAAGCATCTGCTGACAGGCTTTGCTGAGAAATTATTTTTCCTTCAGTCATTACTATGTCCTTTATGATAGAGAGAGAAAATGATCTTTCGTGTTAGATCCTGACTATAACCTAGACACCATTAAATCCCCAGTCCTTGACTTAATAGTTGACGCCTAATTTAATGTTAGGCGCAGAGGGTGCACAACACACTCCAGACATTTAAGCCTCACAGTGAAGTTGCAAGGTTCACACATGTTCCATGTCAAATCTCAGCAAAGCCCAACTGATTGTTGAATATAGGCAAAGTTGCTGTCAATGCCTCAGGTGAAGTCAGACTCATGAGCAACACTGGCAGAGAGGGTTGCACTTCTGCAAAGCATAGCGTAACATCGTGATGGTAGAAGAGCACAGCAGAGCAGGAAAAGAGAGGGCAAGAGGAGCAGAGTGTATTGATATTGTATTGTAACTTTAATGCCAACCATCTCATCTAAGTCCTGGCCTTTTACTGGGGTATTTAACTGAAAGGTAACTGCTAAACCTGGAATTGTAATGACTTAAAGTTCTGAAAAAAGTAATCAAGTTACTAAAAAGAATGATCCAACCATCATCTTAACTGCTTGTCTTCATAAGGGTTGTGGAACTGCTGGAGTCTATCCCTTCTGCCATTGGGCGAGAGGCAGGGCACACCTGCGACAGGTTGCTAATCTATCACAGGGCTGACATATAGAAACAAATAACTATTCATACTCACATTCACCTCTATGGGCAATTTAGAGTCACCAATTAACCTAATATGCATGTCTTTGGAAGGCGGGAGGAAGCCGGAGTACCCGGAGGGAACCCACGTAGACACGGAGAGAACATGCAAACTCCATGCCTAACCACTGCACCACCGTGCCACGTTTCATGATCCAATGAAACAATAAAATATGAGTTGGAGAGAATGCTTAAAAACTTATCAGATGCCAAAACACAGCACTTAATGCCAGATAACATCTGTAAAGTTATCCTGGTAGCAACTGTTTCATCTTTGGTTCAGAGTATAATGAAGATTACTGAGACTTCTTTGGGGGTGACAAAATAATTATATGTCATTATAATTATAGGTCATGTACATAAGAGCATATGCTGCAGCTTTAATTGTCCTAGTGTAAGCCTCTGCAATATTAATTGTCCATATTAATAATGTTATATGGCTTATGAAGTAAAGACTGGCCTTTAGAGCTTAACAGTGGTGTGAAAAAGTGTTTGCCCCTTCCTGATTTTTTACTTTTTTGCATATTTGTCACACTTAAAAGGTTCAGATCATCAA
>JAUMHL010000002.1:7372927-7398044 GCA_032362345.1 Sandelia bainsii | reverse complement strand
GGCCCCCCCCCCCCCCCCCCCCCCCCAAAAAAAAACAAAAACAAAACAAACACGCGCGTGATCAAGCTTATCAGACACACTGACCTCTGCCAGTTCCTCTCAGTAACCTAAATAATGCAGGTTTTGGCTCATCAGTTGTTAGTACATCATTTTGGTGTACACTAAGTTTGATAGATGATTTAGTCTTGGTACTTGGAGATGTGTGTAAACATACGCCCACAGACTGAGTGTGTAGGAATAACTGAAAATGTGTTTCCATTGCGTGTAACGACGAACCACAGAGCTGAAAAAAATATTCAGAAAGCACTGATTTATCATTTAATTTAAGATATTTTTAAAAATACTGTCTGTTCTCTGTCAAGGCAGAGAGAAGGCAGAAATCAGTGTGATTGAGCACATATAGGCCTATGAGCACCATTAGGCCGAACATGTACCAGGCATCACTTTACGTCATGAAATGGGAGTACCACTGGCTCCATAAAGATGGTTGCAAAGACTCCCACCTCCTCCTCCCTGCGTCACCGGTAGGAGAGAGAGGCCAAGAAAAAAGTTTGGAGACTGAGTTGACATTCAAAATGCACACTTCGCTCAAGATCAGTCCGCTATACCAAACTAATACTTAAAGCCAGTAAATATTGCCAGGAAGTGGACGGAGTTGTTGACATCTTTTTGTTGCCTTCATATGACAGGTTAATAGCTTCTTTCTTTTTTTTTAAGTTCTTGGCAATGTTTCCCAGCCCCAGCACGTCCACTCCATTCTCTGTAAAGGATATATTAAACCTGGAGCAGAGTCATGAAGTTATGGTGTCTTCGCTGGACGTGTCTTCTCGTATGAACTACTGCACCGTGCCGACCTCATCCTCCTCCTCATCCTGCATGCTGGCCCGCCTGAAGCAGGAGCCTCTCCGGGACATGTCGTCGGCTGCTGCCGCCGCCGCCACCGCCTCGCTGTTTGGAGAAGACCTCCATGAGTCCAGAGCAGGCAGAGGCAACGCGCTCAACTTTGCTACTACCTTTTATGGGAAATCCCTCATAGAGATGGATTTAGGAAAGGATGGGAAATCAGACTCATTTGAGCGGAAACGCAGAAAAGGTGAGTTAATGAGAGGACATTTAATTTTGTAGGCCTGTGCAAAATGATAGGCCTACAGGCTGACGTTGTTTGATTTGTGCAAAATGCAGCATGTAGTCCAAAAACAACCTGAATATGGCAATAAGCACTAATACAAGAAATAATTTTGTTATCTGGATAACAAGTTCTCTGAAGTTGGTTTTTTAAAATTTAAGCACATATAAAAGTTGAGTTGATTGTCAACATTTTTGTAGGCCTGCAAAACTATTTACTAATTACAAATATTATTGTGAATATTACAACAGTTGCATTGTAATGTATGCATTACATTGCATACATTATTTAATAACATCACAATTGTGTGTAGGCCTCAATTTATTGTCTTTTTTCCCAACATTAAATGTATCGCGGGAGGTCAAGGAAACGGAACCACCAACCTTGGCAAGAATAGCACAACCCTAAAACCATAACACAGAACAGAGTCAGTGTAATAGGCTAAATAATATTAAGTTATTATTAGTAGTGGATGTAGAAAAAAAAATTCAACAGGAAATTATAAGAGGCTAGCCATCCATCTGAGCCTGTGTCACACTGGCCTTACTTTTTAAAACTTTCTTTCTCTGGTTTAATCAGAGGAGTTCAGTCCTCCGGTCGAGCCTGTGGAGGACATAAAAACCGAGGATCCGGACAGGCCCAAGCCCCGGAGACGCAGGAAGCCGCGGGTCCTCTTCTCCCAGGCGCAGGTGTATGAGTTGGAGCGCCGCTTCAAGCAGCAGAGGTACCTGTCAGCCCCGGAGAGAGACCACCTGGCCGGGGTTCTCAAACTCACCCCGACCCAGGTGAAGATCTGGTTCCAGAACAGGAGGTACAAGTGCAAGCGGCAGAGGCAGGACCAGAGCCTGGAGATGGTGTCGCTGCCGCCGCCCAGGAGAGTGTCAGTGCCGGTGCTGGTGCGGGATGGAAAGCCTTGTCTGGCGGCAGACACGGCCACCTATAACCCCTCCTACAGCATGGGTCACATTAACCACTTTACCTACAACAACTACCCATCTTTCAGTAACTACACCAGCCCCGGCTGCAACACAAACTATCCGTGTAATTATCCTGCAGCCACAATGCAAGGATCCTCCAACAACGGGAATTACATGAACTTTGGGGTAGGAGAACTGAACCATGTCCAGAACACATTTTCCTCCAGCAGTGGTGTGTCTTCATTACAGGGCATTAGGACATGGTAAACAAGGGACTCTGCATTAAATACTTGAGTTACCAGTGTAACCGGTTAGTCAACAGACTGATAATCTGACATCTAAATAATAATAATAATGCCACCACTATTCATTTTTCATTATTCATTTTAAAATTTCCCGATCGTTTTTGTTTTTCTTTATTAATCAGACAGTGTGTTAATTGAATGAGGGTGCAAAAATCAATTTCAATGTAAGAAATTATTATTATTATTATTATTATTATTCCAGATTTTTGCTTGAACTGGTTTTATTGCGGCCCTCCGCGTAAAGGATCCTAACGTGTACAATCCTATGTAATCATATGGTGTGCGTCTGGTTCAAATGTTGAAGTGGCTATTAGGAAGCTTCCTTCAATGCGCTTCAGCGGGGTTAAAAGGTTGTTTAAACTTTACACTTTTTTACAACCCGCTGTCATTTACTCTCTCCACACGTTAAAAGGTTGTTGGGACAGAGGAGGCTGTGAGCCATGACCTTGACCCGCAGTAAAAGTTTTTAGACAAGACTCTGTTAAGGAAATTATGTTTTCGTTTATTCTATGATACTACATTTATTTTTATTAATTGTATTGTGTGTGCACAGATAAGTTGTCAGGAGACATTGTGAAAGTCACTAAACGTTTCTCTGTACTTGTAAATATGAGAACAAACCCAAGAGGTTCCCTGATCCAATATATTTATCTATTTTTGGACATTACACTTCATTAGTAAAGATTATGTTTTTGAAACTTTTTCTACTTTTCTAGGTCATTCCTGTGTCTCATTTGAGTTTTAAATACATTCAGTTTAACGGGGCTCAGCAACTGACTGAACAAATCTCTGTCCAACTTTAAAATTTACTACATGAATGTGAAGTTGTTGAGACTCCTGTTAGCTGTCTGGTTCCTGTGTTTACAGCAACAGTTTGGTACCGTGAACACCTCTCCCCAGACCTCCACCCACTTGTCCAGATACAAACCAAAACACTTGATTGACACCATCACAGTTCTAAATGCAATAACAGTCCAATTTGCTTGACAGAGAGCCAGAGGCCTTGTTTAAGTGTGAAGTTATACAAACTGGCTCTGCCCAACTGCCACCACTTTGCACGAGTAAGAGATGCTCTCTCTCTCTCAGGACTCTCCACCCACAGTGTTGTCTTATATCTCATTTTAAACAGTGAACACCAACAAACGCACATTTAAGACACGTCAAATTTCAAAGCAGACTTTGCGTTTATTGATGATCAATACTGAGGATAGATACGTGTAACAAACAAAAAGGCAATGCCAGGCAACTGCAATAAAGGGTAGCAAGGTCATGTAGCTCCTCCGGCCACCTTCTCCTCTGAGGTGTTGAAAAGGCAATGTCAGATAACAGCACCACACAAACCTAAAAATATTCCCCCTCACTCTCCACCCACACTGGAAAGGGAGAGGGAACCAGGTCGGAATAATCTGCTTTTCCGAGTCTTATCTGAAGAAAGGCAGAGATGCATGCTGCTCTATCTCTGCCAGTGTGATCGCAGCCACTGCTTTTCTGAGCTTTTCTGCTCCGCTGCAGACCAGGGCCAAGCTAACACACGGGCAGAAATGGAGGAGAGAGCGAATCCACTTTGCATGCCAACTGAAGAAAAAAAAAAAAAAAAACATAGCCACAATCCAAAAAGCACATATACAGAATTATTCTGATTAACATCAAGTGATTAAGGAGCTTTTCAGTATTCCAAAAACAGTATTAGTTCATTTTAATGCAGTAATAAATTAGACCTTACAGTAAGTGTACAGTATAAATAAAATTAACATAAAAAACTTTGCAAAGTGACTTTTCTGACCACACGCATCCTTAATATTGACTTTTAAAAGTCACACACACACGTATTGTACTTGGCAATACTTGAATTGAACAGGAATAGTGGTTCAAAAGCATTAACATTATTTTCCTTATACTTTTTTTTTAACTGACTCTTTTGTGTGTCATAAATTAACAATAGTTTTACAGAGTCAGCACATTTTGTCTGAGTTTAGCAAAAGCAACGCACTGCATTTCTGTCTCACTAACTAAAGACAGACGTCTGACACAATTAGTGCAACACCAACACGTACATTGTCTTTAATGAGTTGTTCCCTCTGGATGATGAAATTAATGCACAAGTAAAATCTTTAATAAACAAAACACAGCATAGGGGTGTAAGTGTGGGGTTCCTCCCTGTGGACAATATGTCACCCTCAGCTGTGTCACAGCTCAGCTGAGTGACCAAGCAGCCACTAATGTATAATGTGTATGTGATACGACACGCAGCAATCGGAGTTGTTTAAATAATTTGCCCTGACTATGGAAAGTAGTGTACGTGGTTATGGGGGCACCTCTTCAGAGGCACCTGGTCTACAGGAAGGGGAACAGTCTCTTCTTAAGGATGTAGAGGACTGTGGCGAGGAAGAGGGCGAGTGCCAGGAAGATGAGCAGTTTGTCAGTGAGCTCCCGGCGGTTGTACTTGGTGATGAGTTTCCTCCCGAGCTGAATGGTCCCCGTCATGGTCTTGAATTCCTCATTGGTCTCTTGGATTGTCCTTGAGGAGGTTGCTACAAACAGAAGAGAAAACGTGTTTCAGCAATAGGAGAGCGAACTTACACAAATTATATATATATAAATATATTTATTCCAGACAGTTCAACTATACATAGTTACATTTTTTTTTGCATCTTATTAGCACTTAAAAAGTAAGATTAGCAGATCTGAAAATACAGCTACAGTCTGTGTCTCTGTGACTCAGGTCAGAGCTCAGCTCCTCCACACAGAGCAGGCAGCAGCCAGGAGAACAGAGGGTGTCTTTAGTTTGTTATACCTGACTTGTTATTTTACACGTGATGAAAGTTAGTAAAAAGCCAATTTGAGTAGTTGCTTAAAGAAGCATAAACTCTCAGAAAAACACAGTAATGTCAGCTCTGTGTGCGGTGCCCACCGTTGTGTGAACCACAACAAGCTTGTTCTCTAATCGCTAATTGCCATGAACACGTTAAACAGAAAATTGTATGTAGAACAGTACGGTAACCGTTCAGCCTAATTAAACTTCACCGAATTCTTCATGTCAGGACTATTATGTATTTTATTGTGAGGACTTATTAGATCATTTTAAGCTATGTGTACCTAATAAAACTGTCACCTGAGGATATTTATGATTTAAAAATACAGTACAGTAATTTTAGCTGGAATTCATGTTTACAAATAATATTTAAATATATATATATATATATATATATATAAATGAGGCCATAATGCATTGTGGAAACTTTAACATTTTATTGGGGGTGAACTGATCTAAAAAATGATTAGGGATATGATCTGAACTGAACATAACAGGAGGAGAGCAGGAGAACAAAATTAAAATAAACAATCATATTCTATGCCTGTGGCATAAACAGAATAAGTTCCTGGAATTTACCAACATATGGTTAACACCCTCTTCTAAGCAAAAGATTCCTTAACTAACCTAGTGACGTCATGGTCTCCTCACTCTGCTGAACTTGCTGGGCCATCATCCGGCTGATGCTCATAAGATTTTCTGTTATGTCACTGGTTGTCTGAGCCATGTCCTCTTTGGTCACCTTCCTGAGACAGGACATACATAACAATTAGCTATAATTGATATAAATGTCCTAGTGTTAACTGGATGTATCTCATAAAAAAAGACCATAAAGGTGTAAAAATAATGTATTTTATCAACTTACAATGCTGACTGAATTTAATATGTCACTCAAAAATATACAAGACACAAAGCTGATCTCTGTCTCTGAATGTCTTATGAGAATGTCAGCTCACCTCTGTCTCACATCACTATCTGCTCCACTAAGAAGTGCCTGCTTTTCCATGTTGTCGATGGACAGTTTGCTGGCCAGGTTGGCTTTCCTCCAAGCTGTCTGGTTACTGCAAAATACACAAAAATGAAGTAGCTGAAGGAAGAAGCAAGGCCACATTTGTCATGCATCACCCCACAAGTTTAGGGAGAATATTAACACAAAAATAAGGACACACACTGTACACCAATTCACAAATTACACAAGTCAGGGTACAGTAAATGATATCACTAAAAAGACTTTACCTGAGCATCTGTTTTCTGTGCCCCTCTACCTGACTGATCAAAGCTTGCTTGTCTGACTCCTTGTCCTGCTCCTTGGCCATCTGCTCTAAATCCTGAACAACAAACATTATAACATAGTTATAATACTTCTTAGTTTTCTATTACATATCTCATCAAAAAAGCAAGAACTGTGAACTGTGATAGTTATATAAAAACCTGACAAAGCTATATTTCTCACCTGAATCAGTAGTCGGAGGTTGTGAAAGCTCTTTTTCACATCTGCGTTCATTTCTGTCAGCTTGCTCTGAGGGCCTGTGCACTCACTAATATCCTGGTGAGACATGGCAACAAGCATGAGAGTAAGATTTGTACTTTCTCCAGATTAATTTACTGGCTGCGCTCTTTAGTGGGCAGAGGGTCTTAAAGTACACAAACACAATACTCAAGTAAAAGTATTTGCCTAGAAAAACACTGTACTACAAAAAGTAGGGCTGATTTTAATCACCTTATAAAGTGACAGGAAGTTAATCCATAAATGATACATCAGTATTTGATTAGTTAATAAAGAATGTAAACCTGCAAAATGTAACTAGTAACTAATGCGATAAAAATAAATGTAGTGGAGTAAAAGTAAAAGTAAGATGAAATGGAAATACTCTAGTAAAGTAAAAAAAACCTCATTACTGTAATCAAGTACAGTGCTTGAGTAAATGTACTTAGTTACTTACCACCTCTGTTTGTGGGTGCAAGGAAAGTGTATTGGACTACAATTTGTGTTGCTTTCTCAGGACGAACAGGTGCAATTAAAGCGTTTTAAAGTTATGTTAAAGTTATAGTTATATTAAAGTGGTTTCAGATCATCCATTAAACAGAGCAGAGAATAATACAGCGACATAAAGTATAACGTTATATTCTGAGTATCAGTCGAAAATGTAGTTATAGGACTACTACCAATAATTATTTTATTATGGACTAACCTGTAGATTATTTTATGATAATTTAGCATACACAATTTCACAAAACCTGCGACTCTTAAGAGAAAAGCGTTTAGGATAATGGATGAATTGATGAATGGAATTTCACAAAAACAAAATACAAAACAACATGTCTAGTTTTGTCAGAACCAGAATCAGATATAATTTTTTCTATGCTATAAAGCAGGTAAATCGCTGATTCTTGTTTTGGTTCAATTTTCTGACGATCGACTGATCACTATTATAGCACCAAGTAGTTAATTCAGCCTATCGAAGACAATCTAAGTGAACTGAGCTATTAAGCTAAATAAACCTTTTAAAATGTGGTCTTATTTAAAGCAACTTTAAGCAGGTATCAGTTTCGATATGACGGACACCGATTTCGATCTTGTGTTGTCATTTGACGTTACCTCTTCACTGCTTGTAGGTCGTTTATTTCCCTCTTGAAACCGCTTTAACTTGTCGGTGAACACATTATAGAGTCTATTTTGATTAGTAAGGTGACGACATATGAAAACACACTCACACCAGCTTTAGCTAGTCCTGGGAGAGCGGCTCTGTCTGTAAGTTTCACCGCAGCAGTTGTAGCTTAAATACCACCAGACTAAACAAAAACGTTCCCACAAATGACACGTTTCAAAACCAACAAGTCGTAACGTTGCACTCAGTAATCTTACCAAATAAATATTCGCACCTGGATGAGAGCTTTAATTTCCAAGTCATATTTGAGTATTTCTTGCTCACATATTCGGATGTGGACATCTGAGGACGCCATGTTGCCAACGTCGGCGCAATCTACGGCAAGCAGAAAGGCAGTTTTGAACGTCGACTTCGCTCGAAAAAAAGCGGAGTGCTCATATTTCACAAATTATATATAATAGTGCATTTAATATAAAGCAATCTGTAGTCAACACTGAAGGCAGAAAACGGCACAAACATTACACACGTATAAACATCACTGTAACAAATTATAAATGTAGTAACTGCCTGTTCGCGACTTGGGAGAATAAAATGTATATAATCTACACGTGATAATGAATAGAAAATAACATAACATTTACTGTGAAAATTAAATCATTCCAATCAACAAGGATTACAGACAAGTTGAGTCAGTTATGTTTATTAATTTACAACTACTTACAAGCATCACTAATATTAACAGGCAACACAACATCACACCAAACACATCACACATCCACTGTTTAAAGGTAAGCTCATTCATTTTAACAAGACAATTGAACAAAACATGCATCATATATAAACCAAACAACACAAAGGGGAGACGCTTTAATTTAAAGTGGAGCACATTCAGTGAGATCCCTCCGAAAGTCCTTTGGGAATCATTTCTGTATAAGGCACCAGCGTGGACATCACTCAATCACACAGGGATCTTAAGGCGATTCAGAAGGAATGATCTCTGCATGTAGTGAGGAACAAACGTCCATTGGTATTCAGTGGTGTCAGGTCCTCGCCTTCTGACAGAAATTACAATAAAAACAAGCCAAGCATTAAAACAAATTCAATACTAACTACATATAAGTACAGTATCTATAAGATGCATAAACATAGGTTGGATGCTTTTCATTTACCTGCTTGGGCAGAAGTCCTGGAAATGTAAATTAAGGCCAGTGATGGTTAAGGTACCAGATGGTGTCATTGGACAGAGCAGGGCCAAACAGTGGGTTCAGCTGGGCCAGAAATGCTATCAACCAGCTGAAGATGGACAAAGAGGATATTAATGTTCACGTGTGTCCGTGGAAAACTACTCTGCAACAAACTGCACTTCACAATTTTGTCCTTCAAAGCTCAGTCATGCGAGTCATTTCTTACTGTCTAGCTAAAGCTAATTCTGATATTTCTCATGATACCACAGATTTTTCTATACTGCAATAAACTGAATGTCTTTGGGAAATAACCTCACTTGGTTGCAACACTGCGTTTGTCTCTACTGCCCTTTTTTGCTCATATGACATGAAAGACGACACCATGTATACACTCCTAACTTTGTGCAAGTGTATATACATAAATAATTTATCACAATAAAGAAACATGCATTGACAGGACTAAATTCTAGTGACAAGGTGTGTTTATTGTTGAGACCATGGAGTCAAAGAGGAGAAACAACTGATCACCACCTGAATCAGTTAATGTCCACAGTCTCGTTTATATAAATGAATGACTGTGGAAACGAGGTCATCTACTTGCATAATATCATACACGAGATGCAATTAATTGTTTGATCGATTAAAAGACATAAAAATAATGAAAGAACACCAACAAATTTAATATATTCCAAGGTGACATTGTTAAAGATCTTGTTTTGTCTGACCATTAAAACCCCAAAATATTCAGTTTATCACATCAGATAAAGAAAAGCAGTAAATCCTCACATTCAAGAGACTTTAACAAGAAGATCTTTGATGTTTTTACTTGAGAAATTACTTACATGACAGACAACACCTCCGATAAACCCTTAGAAGGAGACTTCACTTAAGAATTTATTTAAATGACAGATGAATTAACAGATTATTACAAAAGATGCCAAATAAATTTCTGTCAATGGCTCTATCAACTAATCATTTCAGCAACTTATGTTATAGACATGATTCTTATTTCCCCTGCATTATTTGTGGTTAAAAATGTGCACATATCTGATCAGAATACAACATAATTTAAGACAGAACCTAGTACATTTCTAGGATGAGAATACTTACAACAAGTAGCAGCAAACTGCAGTTAACACCAGCATTACCACTATAACTCTGTGGGAACAGGAGAAAATATAACAGGTCTTTCATGAGCTAACACAGGTTGATCTCGTGATTCAACAGTCAAAGAGGGCAAATAGGGGAACTTGCATTTTCCAGAGATGAGATACAATTACCGTGACATCTGGTGTCTAAATACCATTAATAGACAGTGTAGAGTTATTGTAAGGATGCTAACAATCGTAATATAATGAGTTATTTAATATGAGGCTTTCTGTGACTCAGAGGAGGAAATTAGCTTGTTAGCTACTTTAACCATAACCCAAACATGTTACTTCACTAAGTTCACATTTCTAAAATTGTTCAAGTAACAACTTCTATCAAATGTGAGTCACGAGACAACAATAAAACACAATAAAAGTTAACTTAACTAGTTATTTCCCGCTAGCTGAAAGCTAAAGTGAAGCTAACAAACTTACCCTCTGTTCGGTCCTTTAGGGATGAAAAAGGGCACCACTACTCCAACAATGGCCCAAAACAGGGTTATCACACACATGGGGACCACAAACCTTAGCTCGACCATTGTGGTGATGTTTTAAATCACAAATATCCCGAGTAAGTAACGTTACAAACTTCTGGCTTGAGACAACTTCACTTCTGTAAAACTGCAGCCGACGACGACAGAGAAAAGTCAGCAGGAGTCACATGACCGTCAACCAGAGAGGGCGGAAGTGAAGTGACTGTGTAAAACACAGTGTCTGGTTTAAGTCTAAATATGTTTGAAAACGTGCAACAAGAAAGTGTTGCACGTTGCAACTGTTGTCATTTATTAGAAAAGTTGGAAAGATTCTGAGAAACTGGTTGTAAAATTGTTTTAATTATAAGATTATGGCAATTTTCTTCGTTAAGTAACGAGCGCTTCTAGCACATGTTGACTATTATCATGTCTACTGATGGATAAACAAGCTTTTTAGTAAGTTACACTGTTTATAAACTATTCATTTAGACATTTTCGGGATTCCTAGAAATTAGGTTCAGTTTGTGGGGAAACAGTGACACCTACTGATCGTTTAGTAAAATTTCACAAGTTACTAGCTTACACTAGGACTAAATCGCAATTAAAAAATGTTACCAAACACACTGATCCAAATTTAGTGCTTCTTCAATTGCTTTTCCCTTTAAACATCATGTAGTTTAAATTAAAATGGATATGGATAAACTTAATCTAACTGGCTGATTTTGCCTTTACCATCTGACTCTAAAAATGTTTGAAGCAACCAGCAACATCAGTCTAATCCTCAGCTACAGGAAGTACTTGCTTGAGGTCATTGCTGCCAAACATGGTTAAAACAGTTTCACTTATTTTTTCCATCATCACTCTGTAGGGTTAATTGGTGTGTTCAATAAAGACATGAAAGAAATATTGTTTGTTGATACTTGTGACTTTTGTGAAGATCTGATCACATTTCATGACCAATTTAATGCAGGAAACTGCAAACAGTGCCATCTTTTTCTTAAGACTGTTTGAAACAAATTCACTTAACCTGTCCACACAGATGACTATTTTGTAACTCAACACAAAGACAGAATTATCCTACCGTCGTTACTAAATCATGAGACAGACAAAATGAGGTCCATTTATACAATTTATTGATAACAAAAGATCAATATCACTCCTGCATCTTCTCAATGGTCTCCTCCTTGTATTTGCCCTTCTCCTTTCCATCAGCGCGAGATTTGGCCTTGCGCTCCAGGATCTTCTTACGGTCTTTGTCCAGCTTTAGCCTGGTGATGACCACCTGCAAAGGAGAAACATTACAGTCATGTCCACAAAACATTTCTAATAACTAGAGGACATCTTGCAATAGTTATAAAACTGCTGGTCAAACTGACTCTCTGAGCACAGGTCTAGGAACCATCAATAACCACAACACGTACAGTGTGGAATCCATGAAAGCCCTAACAGGCATCAAAGCCTCAGCCTGAACATGCTACAGTATAATTTAATTCTAGTTTATGAGAGGCTATAAGCCACTTGCTTTATTTGATAGTTCTAGTTGAGTCAATATTTGATCATGTTATGCATAAAACACTATCAAATTTAATTTAATTATTTTTAGGACAGCATTACATGTCAATCAAAAAAAGAAGAAAAAAACTCAACCACTCCAAACTCAACATAGGTTACCATCCAAATGCAGTATAAATTCATCACTGCTCCACAAAGACTTTTAAGTGGCCATTTTTCATATGTAAACATGTTACATGTTTGATGGCCATCGTTGATGCTGTACTTCCATTGTACTTGGTTGTACTTTGCTTTTAGTAATGTATCTTTTCCACCTCATATAAACATATCTTTTGCAATATTACAAGATATTTCTTATGTCCAGTGATTCCAGTAAGATTTTTATAATGTGCCAATTAGATACAAAGAGCCATGAATGGAAACGCACCTTCAAATTCAATGCTTTTTCAAGTACATTTACATGCCACATACAGCTATGTAGAGTTCTCATCACTCATCTGTGGGACTGAATGTTGATGTTGTACTCAAAGACAAGTGTCCTAACACATTATCCTGGCGTCTCAGATCTATAAGGTGCTACAGCAAGAGACGACAGTAACCCAACATGAACCCACTGTTACCCCTTTATCACCAAGCCAGTTCCAGGGTTGGTTCAGAACCAGTGCTTAGTTTTTTAACCAGTTCTTTGTGTTTTGGCAACCAAAGAACTGCCTAACATTAACGTCTGACATACAGATTTAATAACAATCAAACGTGATCGCTATGTACAGCAATTACAACGCGCAGTGCACATGTATCAGACTACCTGTGTTCAGAATGCCGGCTTAGGCTCGGAAAGTCAGGAGCAACACGTGTACACAGACATTGTAGTGCTTGTTGTTGTGTTTAATGATGCTGTGATGGCAGAGATATATGATGACGAAATGAGGTGGCTCAATGGTGTCTATCTAGACCATAGAAAAGCAAATCAGTTCCTTTAAGTTTCCCAAGTTGCAACACTGTACCCATAATTACTATAGTTTAAATTCTGAGGGTGATAGTCAATATTACAAGATTCACATATTGAGTGCGTCTCTCACAAAGCTTTACCAGTAGATAGTTAGTAGCTAGTAAGAACACAAAGGCTATTTAGTAGTTTAAATTAAAGCCACAGTTAATGTGGTACATTTTCAATCAGTGACAGCATTGCCACTGACATTACACGGTCAGATCCATGTAGTACTTTGATGTTTTATTGCCAAAATGATCCCTAACCCCTAACCGATCTTGATCAAAAATTATGTGCATACTCACTTTAAGAAAAAATAAAATAAAACCCAAACACTTGACCTCACTAAAAATACAGGGGGTGAACAAGGCAGCGCTGGTCTGGAGAATACCTCAGGATTAGAAATTTACCATTTTACTGTTTCAGATAAAGTGAAAACCAGAGGAAAATGTTCCACATGATGTATTTAAAAGGGGTGGCTAAAATATATATGTATATAGATTGAAGTAATGCACTCTAATACAGCGAGACTAACAAGTACAGCCTCAAAGACTACAGAGTACAATCAGCACCTCAACACGCAGTGCTTCAGAAGATTGAAGCACTGGACTGCAATTACAATCACAATTTTACTCGTCATCAATGAGCTGACAGGCACAAAAACTCATCAATTGTTAATATTTACAAGTGTCCAAACAACACGTTAAATTGTTTTCCATCCACTAACCTCACCTGTCTAACCTATAACTTTAGATTCACCTTTACACTAACACTTAATCTTATTCCAACTTGACATATGTAAGTCATTTTGTGGATCAACATCTTACCTTGCTGGGGTGGATGCCAACATGGACTGTGGTTCCATTGGCCTTCTCTCTCTGAACACGCTCGATGTAGATGACGTACTTCTTCCTGTAGACCTGCACCACTTTGCCAATCTGCTGGCCTTTGTAGTGTCCACGGACAACCTGTTTGTAAACAAAACAAGTGAAGCAAGTCAGAATAATACAACTTATACTTTTAAATGCCAAATAATGTCACTTTCAGCAATGTCAACTATAATACCTGAACTTCGTCGTCTTTGCGGATGGGCATGGACCTCACATTGTACTTCTGGCGGAGCTCCTTGGACAGAGGGGAAGACATGATCTTCCTCCTGATGTGTGAGGGGGCATTGAAGTGCCTCTTGCGGTTCTTGCGGCGGGAGGAGGTTACAAATGGATTCAGCTTCATGATGCTACAAAAGCCAACAAAACATACAGGTTATAAACCAGGTGACAACACTGCATAGTCAGGTTAGGTGAGCTGGAGTTACTTGACAAATATTCTTTGTTGCAATAACTTACAACATTAAGGTTTACAGTATTAAATTAGTGGGTAGCCAACTCACATGTAGTAGATAACCATTACTGTAGGGTAAACTAGCGACATGACGCTAATAGGTTAGCATAATATAGCTCACAGAGAAGAGATAGTATTTCTGTAGCATACCGACAACGGCTCAATAATATTCAAGAGAAAACTAAGAAGGAAACTTAACAACTGCAAAGAAAGCAGAATATTAATCGCGAACACCGGGAATCAAGCGCCTTCATTATCTGGAGCCGACATGCGGATACTGTCGGAGCGAACAGGGTAACCAAATACTGACAGGTTTTATTTAGCAATTTATCACCAACATGGGTTCAATAATGACCATTTTTTAATCGTGATCGTGTTTACTAAGTGTTTGCACAATGATGGGGATACCGCGTGACAATAAACGGAGGATGGATGGCGATAACATTATTGAATTTAGCTGCCTAGATTCTTACCCTGCCGTTCGCTCCTCTATGGCCGGCGGAAAAGAGACTCTCAGAGTACTTCCGCTCACATTAGTTCACACTCAAGTCTCGCGATATGTTCCCGAAACAGGGGAAAAACACAGAGCACACATTTCACACTTCACACAAGATATATAAGAGATAAGACTTTGTCGTTGTATTTAACACAACGACGTTTTGTCCTCGACGGCAGCATCTGAAAAATGCAAAATCTATCACGATTAAAGAGTCATGAACAAATAAAACAACATTACCAAACAATTAACACTAACATTACCGACCCAACAACGTTGGTAAATGTATGTAGACTATACATTGTAGAGTATGGAGATGAACTGTGCAAATTATTAAAAGATCCGTTAACACACACACACACACACACACACACAATGCAATAAATTAAAACACGAGCACTGGCTACTTTTAGTAATATTAGCATTTTAAAAGGCTTAATGAGGCCTGCTACTACTTTTTATGATATAAAAAAAAATAGACATGGAAGTCTTCATTTTTAAATATTATTTATTTATATTCACCTTTTTTTGGCCACGTTGCAACTGTAGTTGTTTTTTATTATGAAATATAGCCAGAAGATGGCGCCAAATCATGTTAACTAATGACCTGATCATCAGTTGGAAACAAGTTTTTGCCTATGATTCATCAACTATGGCCTCTGCTGTGTACACCCTGTGTTGTTGTAACTTGTCATGTTTCCTTCATCTTAGATTGTGTAACACGTCTGCGGTGTAAAAGTAGTACACACGCCAATATTAGGACAAAGTGTAGGTCCATAATTTAATCACTGGTTCCATTATAATTAATATTCAGTATTTAACGCTTTTGCCTGTTTTATGTGAGAGCAGTTATGTTTGGGTAATACCTAGGACATGTCACTGTAATCATGTTATTCAATAAGCTCACAAACACCGGGGGGTTGGCAGACCACACATACATTGACCTCCCATCCAGGGCAGGAGCGACCCCCTGTCCTGCTCGCCCTCCGCTTCACAGCCTGCACCGACTGAACTAACGTTACCGACACGGAAGCGGAGGCGCGCTGACACCGTGCGCTGTTTGCTCCCCGGGCAGCGCGCAGTTTCACCGGAGCCTGCTGCCTGCCTGTCTGCGCTGTCTTGCCTGCGAAAAGTGATGCTGTCATAAACCCCTGCGCCGCGGACAGAGAGCCTCTTCCTCTACCCTGCACCCCCCTGTTCCTTCTCTGGCTGGCTGTCGCGGCGGCAGTGCGGATGTGGAGCCCGCAACGCAGCGCTCTTCACCCGTCGGAAAGCACTGGAGAAGAAGATGAAATGTTTTTCCCGTTATCTCCCGTACCTATTCCGCCCTCCGAGCACCATCCTATCCTCCACTTGCCACACCGAAGGTAGGGTGGGACGCCGAGGGTTTGTCAAGGGGCTGCGAGTTGCTTACTTTGAGCGTTTGACATGAATGTTTATGCTCCTACTCTGTCCCTGACATGCAGTATCCTATAGCCTACATGTGTGCAGAAGTTAGATTGGCCAGTTGTAGGGCTGCATAGCCCACTGCAGATTGGTCACAGTGTATGAAGTTGTTGGAGCCATTCTGAAATCTACGTATGGGTCAAGATGTAAAGATTACTGATGCAAATGACTTCAGTGCTATAGGCTACGTGTGCGATAGTGTGCCTGTCAGATGTAAAGAGTAGCACTCCTAGTCTGTCTTATTTTGCTTCCCTTAAAGCTGTCAACAGATAGGCTTAGCATGCAAAGAGAAGCACTCAGTTTGTGGAGTTGCATGACAAGTTCTCGCATTCATTCCCACTTTGCTCAGATAGACTGTGCTTTTTACAACATGCATGCAACAGACCTTTCGATTCCCTCAATTCAGAGTGTGGAATTTCCTCACAATGCCAAATCACTTCCCTAATAACACACCCAGTCGGTTCAGAGTTTTTACCTTGGAGGTGTACAAAGTTAAAACATTGAATTGACCCTGGCCACCATAGCAATAAAGGAGAGCTGGTCAGTTCATCATGCTGATTGTGCTATCAGACTGTGCAGCTCAGAAGGGTCTGAGTGTTTGTATAACCAGCCATTTACTAGGTCATAGTGTAGAGACTGAGCCTCTGCATTATTTAGGTTCGTATGGTTGCCCTCCTTCCTGTGCTCTGCCCTCAGCCCTCTGGCACAGGAAGGAAGATAGTTTGGTATATTGTGCAGTGGTGGTCATAGCCCCTTCACAGCCTGTAGAGCTGACCTACTGTGTATATTCAGTATGGAAATTACAGACATGAAAGACATTTGTGCTTGTTCACTCAGTCAGTTATACACAAGATGTATTCTTCTGCTCCACCACATCCATTACCTTTCCCTTTTCCAGTTTTGATCCTCATTTCCATCCTTCCTTGTCCTGTCCTTCTGAGAAATTTTACATTAATTGGTCATTTCATATCTGATTAAGATGCTCCTATGTCCTAACATAATTTTAAACCAAGTTTTAAGAGTAAAAGTGTAGCTATTGACAATATATTGGATACAGTAAGATTACTATTAACTCAAAAACTAATTATAAAGAAGAACAAACAAAAGAGAATGAAAATATAATTATACTGAGGGTTTCATGTATTAAACTAATTATAGAGACTGTAATAAAGAACTGAGCACTGAAAGATTACATCATGGATTACAGACTTAAAAGTGCAGTATGTCACCCCAGTTCACAGCCTGACAGCAGTGCAGAGATATCTGTTTCTAAAAGTTTTGGAGCAAGTCTCATCCTTCTAACCAATCAGAGTGGGGAAAAGGAGGGCTGTGATTTTATATATTTATTATGACTCTCCTGCTAGCGCTAGCTTAAGTTGCATATTGTAGTTTTAATGTTTGGGGATGTAAAACTGAAGAAAAAAAAAAGTACAGAAAAAAAAGAATGATCTTCTTCATTTAATGTAAAAATGTAAGCCTCATTAAAGGAACTAGTTCAGAGTATAATATCTGTGACAAATTGTCCCAATGATGCTGTGTAACATACTGTAAAACCAAAACGTATTATCTTGAAGTAGCTGAAATGTTATCTTAGTGACAACTGAGCAAGTTCCATCCACTGAAGAGGAAACATGTGGCTGTAAGCTCTGGAAAAAAGCTTATCCACTTTGGAATTTGAGTTCATATTTTTTTTGTCAGTGTCACATATTATCATGTACATGTGGACATGTCTTTTCATTTTAACAGCTGCCTGTGCATTTTATTAAGTGACGTTGAAATCATGCGAGCAGTTGCTTCGCTTTAACTGAGGCGTGTTCTCCTATATGCTTAGAAACTGGTGTGACCAAACTCTCTTTCTGTCCTTCACATCCACTCCCACTCTCCTAACTCACCGTTTCACTCTCAATCCCTCTGCCTGAGACAAGGGAGTGGTACAACAGAGGAAGTGATAGATCAGTAAACATGGAGCTGCAGTGCTCAGTAATATGAAACATGATCCTGAGCTGCCCTCTGCGTGGAGAAATATGAAACAACTGTACACAGAGAGCACGAGTGAGAGATGTCGAATCTCATGTGGTGGAGGCCAGTGGGGTGTGATGACACAGCAGATGACCTTGGAAACACGATGTGTAAAACTGACACAGACGACCACTTGTGTACACAGTCTACTTTATACAGTATGTGTATGGGTATACATGAAATGTTTGTGCACAAATCAGACAATGCACTGTCTGTGCTTAAGATAAACTAGTTCCTCTGTGATTGTTTGCTTGTGTTTGCACTTCCTGCCATGACCTTGTTACAGTGATTTGCCCTTCCACTAGACCTGCTGGTCTTGAGGAGCTGGTTTGTGTATCCTTACAGTCCTCCTTATTCTTCTCAAGCCTCCTACCAGCCCCCTCTTCAGCATCTCTTAGGCCTCATGTCTGCTCCAGCTGAGCAATTTTCACCCCAGGGAAGGTGAGTGTGCAGTGCCCATGTTAGTGGAAAATATATTATATAAGCCTGGTGCTGAACCATGTGTGTGTTCTCATTGTGTATCTGTGCCATTGTGGAGAGCAGTGTGCCAGCATCACTCGGGTTCACCTGGGTCCGGTCTCGGAGGGATACAGAGCCAGCTTATGACTGTCTGTGTCTTTTAAGTGTGTATATGGTTTGCATGAATGTGGCTTTTCCATATTTTTATGGGTACTTTTTTTTTCTTTTGTCTCGTGGTGTTCTCTATCTTCTCTTATTTCACATGAGTCTGTCAATTCTGGGGTGATGAATTAAGTCTTAAAGATGTCTGATGAGTGTGTGTTTGTTTGCGTGTCTCCCTTTTGCTGTATTGTGTTTGAGTCAGGGAAAAATGTGCGTCTCCAACTGACACCTCGCCACATCTCACGCTGCCATTAATCAACAGAGCCGGTTCTGCCTCAGCTTCCTCATCTTCCTCCTTCTTCTGGCTGAGAGAAATACTATGATACATTATTTGTTTGTGACAGAAAAAGTAGTGGAATAGAGTAGTGAATACTTCGGTTTAGATTAGTAACAAGACGTTTTTGTGATTAATGACTGCAGTTGTGGTGTGTGTATTTATATCCAGTATATTTGTATCTGTGCATTTTATTTATAAGAAGAGCAGCGAGCTTCACATGACGGTGCCTGAGGGGGACCTCTGTCGGTATTCTGACAAAGCGTGACACTGAGTTGGAGTTTTGTGGGTAAGGAGCACAGCGTATGCTGGTGTGTATGTGTTATCTTACATCCTGCAGAGTTGCTGTTATCCTGACAGACACCCACTTCACAGCTCAGAACACACTCCTCGTAGTTGTCCAGTCCTCGCATGCCTCTGGGGACAAGCACTCTATATACACACGAGGCGTCCAAACAACCTTATTCGTGACTATTTGGTTTCAGTTTGTTCAGCTTTTCCGTGCAGAGAGTAGAAAGTAGAAATTTAGAAACGATGAAAAGATCATTTTGGATACAACTTTTGTAACTTGTGTTTTTAACAGTTGTAGCAGCACAGTGCTATAAAATTGGTTATCAACGATCTCTTTCTGGTAAATACCTACACCTTTTATTTAATTCCTTTCCTGAGTATTACAACACTGGCTTTCTTTTAAAAGTTTGTTGTCTCAATGCCCAACCCTACAAATTGTTGATGACATCACTACGAGAGAATCAGAGAAAAGACATTATACCAGTGTTTTACAGCCTGAATAAAGCAAACTAAGCTCGATCTGTAAAATCAGAGGAATACACATTCACAAGCTCCTCATCGACTCTGCTGAAGTGCCCTAGAGCAAGACTCTTTCATGCATACTTGCTTAAGGTGCCCTGCTGCAGCAGACCATGTGGTGGAGAAGCTTTCCCTTCATGGTAAAGAATAGAACAGTGTTTGTTTTTTTTGTCATTTGTTGTGGTGAATGCTTTGCTACGTGTCTTTCAGTTGTAGACAACTGCATTGTAACAATTTTTCCATATTAACTTTTTAAAATACTATGTTAGTGTTGTGTTTACAGCTTGTTGTGATTCCCCCAGGTGGTGAAAACATCAATTAATGCAGGTTGGAAAGGCCACGTCTAACCTATATTGACATATCTAAAGAATTAATCTTTTATGTGACCAGACCATTAGTTTTATTTTCTCAGACATTAAGTGGTCTACTCACAGTTGTAAAAAAAACAAAAACAGCTCTCAAATAATAATATAAGGGGTGGCTTAGGCCCAGTTGGTTAAGCAGTCGTCCATGAAGGATCAGTGGTCCAATTCCTGGTTCCTTCTAGTGACATGCTGAAGTCTCCTTGGTGAAGACGCTGAACCCTGAACCCTGAGTGCCTTAAATGTAGCAGCCTGTCCACAACATGTTCACCATGGGGATTTATAAAGTAAATCAAAACAATGAACGCGGCTGGTCAGGGTGTCTATGTGTTTGTTATACATTTGTGGTGAAGTTCCCTACGCGACGACTAATTGTTCATTATAATGCATGAGAATTTTGCAATACAAGGTTTGTGACACGTTGTGAACCCCTCCTTAGGCTAACAGAGGGACATTAAGTGCAGTGGGAGTGGGAGACAATTTCAAACTGGAACAAAAGGGAGAGAAAAGAAACAACAAACAAACAAAATGCATTTTTTATTGATGTGAATGGGTAAGGCCGTGTAAGATTAAGGTTAGAAAATCTTATGTAAACATTAGCTTAGTTTCTAGCAGTTTCTCCCCTTCATTCATGTGCATTACCACAAGACAGCGATGCAAGGAACAAGGAAGGGTAACACAATGTTTATAGTGATGGATTATGTACCTGTGGACTATAGAATAATTTTCATACTGGAAAACTGATGACACCCTTTGGGAAATCATCAAGTATAATTATGAAGTATAAGTGACATGTAGCTGGGCTAATGTGTCCTTTAATCCAAGTGAATCTCATGAGCCCATGAGAACTTAAGTGAAGTGATATTGTCTTCAACAGTGAGGCAAAAACACAGTAACCTATCAGTTTCTTTCTCACACAGCACTCGTCCACAGTGTCACTTTACCATAAATACTTCCTGCTAGGTCTCTACAGTAAGTCTACATGAAAACAAGGAAAGAGGAGAGCAATTACAGTATCAATGAGATTTTCGTCACACTTACAGCCTCGCAGGAGGTGGTGTATCATTACAGCAAACACAGTGCCGCAATTCTCTCCTTTCTTTATCGCCGTTTCACAATATGTAGAACCGGTGTGAATATTTCGCCTCTGGCTTGTAACGTAATGGTGAGCCTGAGTGTTTTGAATCTTGTGTGTTATACAGCATCGACTATACCCCTGTTGGGAGCTACAGAGCCAGACAAAGAGGCTCCTTATCGAGCTGAGCTGCTGGGCCTTTGCTCTGGCTGGCAGGCTGCAGCACAGAGACACAACTACTAGTGGGATAGGGGTATATATATAGAACGTCGGGATGGGCTTCCTCTGACTCTCAGTCTCCCTCTCTATCCGTTTCTGCGTTTTTTATAAAAGGTCTTGATGGTTTGAGTCGAGAAGTTGAATATGTGACGTGATCTGCAGAGCTGCAATAACCTCATTTTACTCAAACCTGATGTATGGCAAAGTTCCTGTATCTCGCTTTTTTAAAATGTTAAATCAGTACTGGGGACAAATGTAGTAAAGAAATATACAGTAACACAATATTATTTTAGTGTGATGTATTATTAGATGCGGTGAAGCACCTTGTTAGTTTAGAGACACCATTTGAATACTCTTTGGTGTAATTAAAAAATTGTTTCTATAATGGTCGACTATTCTTTTGATGCTTTTAATTATAATCCACAAACAATATGATTAAAATTAGACTAAGTCTAAGATATAACCAGCATTTACCATACCCCAGGGACATACACAGATAAAAGCTTTTCATATTTGCATCCCAGCCTTTTTTAAGTTGTGGGAAGTTAGACTAGAAGAATAGACTATGTTGGATGAAACTTTAATGAGGTTGTGCAGCACTGGAGAAGAGGAGTTTATGACACAGGAGATAATAAAACCGAATAGGAACTATTCATCTTTGAAATAATGCAGCTGAAAGCAAAACAAATTCCCAGATAGATTTTTGGCTTGAAACACAAACTGAAAGCGTGTGCACTGCAACTGTTTTTAAATTGCCATGTGTACTGGGAGACATACAGTATATATACTGTACATATAGAAGTGTCGGGTACAAACCAAACCAAGGGTGCTTCAGTGGATATTTCTGCAGTTATAAGGGGTGTGGAAATATTGTTGAATGAAAAAAATAAATAAATTATTATTTCATTAAAAAAAGACATTCACACATTTGTATTTAGGGGCGTTAGGCTGATCTTTATGACACATGATCTTCTAATAACCAAAGATCTATGCCCCACCCACCCAAGTCAGTTTTAACTCTTTAACACCACACATGCTTTAAGGACAATGACAGAAATTAGCGACAGTTTGATAACAAGTTCATTATAATCTTTGTTCATAGAGCGCATGTTTATGCTACCCCCAAGTGGTCAAAAATTCTCAGTTTCTGCAGGTTTCAATAACTAATATTAGAACCACTACACAACAACATACAAGAAAATGCATTGAGGACATCATTCTGTAACATGTTTTGGTGGGACGATTAAAGAATAAGTGATGCACGATGTTCTAAAAACTTAAATGTTCAGTTAACTTTCTCAGGAAAAATAACACTTATTGAGAAAATAATTATAGATAAAAAGCAAGAGTGCATGAGGACCCAGCTGTTGTTCCTCCTTCTGATTTCTCAAAGTGCCCCAGATCTGGCTGACCCTTGTCCCCCCCAGGGGGTTTCCCAGGAGCCCAGTGACAGATGAGCAAGAACCAACACTACCCTGACTCAAGTGGTTTCACAACTATCATGTCTCTATAATGTAGTCAAAGGGCAGGACCTGGATACACCCAGATACATACTTTAGAATTACATACAGACCCAACCAAAAGAGTCCAGGAACTCAAAAGGTACGACTAGAAGTGAGTCAGAACAATGTCATTCGACCTCAAGGTGGTAGACAAAGAGATTCATAGGACCTGAGAGGCCCCTGGGGGTTTATCTCAACTGCCTGTGGAAACCCAACCAAGAGGAGCAGTGTCTGTGATCCGTTTAGATCTCGCTTTAGATGCCTATTTGTAGTTTCCAAGCATAGTTTTTCAATATCCCTCTGAAAATAGCTGTCCATCGTTGCAGAGTCATCAGAGTTTTGTACAGAATAACCAGAGACAAGGGATCGATATGTAGCAGGGATCAAAACCAAAACATAGTCTGGAGCAGAGATGGCTATAGATAGAAAGCTGTTTATGAGGTGTTTGTTGTTGAGGTGTCTGTCTGTCAGCACCATGGACAGTGTATAGTCGTGTGTGTGTGAGAGAGGGAGAGCGAGAGACTACATCACTTCTCATGGCATACTGTAGTGAAGGCTTTTACAGTTCTTGTCTGAATGGTGTTGTTGTTGTACACATAAGACATGGCACTGGATTAATAATGCAGCCTAATAATAATAATTTAGATTTTATTGATATTGGGGAAATTGTTGTTTGGACAGCTGCTAGACCTGTGTCAGCGCTACTACAGGTTTTGGTGTCTTGTCCAAGGACACCGAGACATGTAGCTTGCCAGGACTGAGAATTGAACTGCTCACCCTTGGTTTGGGAGACAACTGCTCTACCCACTGAGCTATCATGCTACTCTATAATGGAGCAGACAGCAGCAGTACATGAAGTACCAGTCTGTCTCTACTTTCTGTCCCTTTTTCACTCACTCTGGCACCCCACAGCCCCCACCCCTGCACACACACACACACACACACACAAGTACAAAACACACAACTCTCTGCACTGATAGATGCCACGTGATGTCACATGATGAGTCATAAATCAGCAAACAAGTTCTCTCTGTTTCTATCTGTTCAGTTTTATACATTATTTTTGTGTATCTATACGTTTAGATGTCTGATATTCACAGTTTTTGATAAATATGATCCATATGTAGCACATTTTATCTTTAACACTACTTGGTATGCAGGAAAGGAAGCTGGTGGAGTTCTCGTGCATGAGCATTATTAGTCATCAACTAGGCCTATTTAAGCTGTAATAAAACACAGGAAGCGGTGCCTACTCTGAAATCAATGCAGTTTCTTATCAACAGTCCTGCAGATGTGCCATTATATAATATATAAATTACAGAACATGTTTCCTTTATTAAAGCTTTGACACCCTCCGGGTTACATTTGAACTAAGTGTTATTGCTAATGTGTCTATATCATGCTCTCCATATGATGAATTGTATTAACTTTTCCTCTGGCACCACCATCAGAATGTCATTGTTCATGCTTTGGTTTTATGCTCATTTTCTGGAACTGAAATTTCCATCTTTAGCTGTTCGTAGTTTTTAGTACGAATTTGCAAATGTTAATGCTAACAACTAACACAGGGAACATGCTACTCATGTCACTGGGAGCTCAAAGTGCTGCAGCTTCAGAGAGCTGCCAGCATTGCTAAAGGCTTTTTATACTACATGAACTACATAAACTAGATCTTTGTAGTGCAGTTATTTAAAGTTTCCCTCTACTTGCTTATATTTTAATTTACTATGTTATTCATTATATTTTCTGGTTAGATTGATGTACACTACTCACAAAAAGTTAGGGATATTTGGCTTTCGGATTAAATTTATGGAAAACGTAAAAAGTTCACACTACAGTGATATTATATCATGAAAGTAGGGCATTTAAGTAGAAGCA
>JAUMHL010000002.1:7325196-7356442 GCA_032362345.1 Sandelia bainsii | reverse complement strand
TGATGTTATGAAATCTGCTTTTCTTTCCCAAACATGGTCATTTCTATGTGTGTCCAAACTTTTGACTGGTAGTGTATATATATATATATATATAGAGGTCCCTGATGAGTGGTGGCGAGCAAGTAGGGATTTCCCTCAGGCTCTGCTTGCCCACAGCAGCAGGACACTTTAATGATGTCACATTTTAATGATGTCACTTATGCTGACCTTTGCCTTGAACCAATCCCACGCCTCAGTGGGCGGTTACATTGGCTCTGTGGCCACACACTAATGTGACTAAAACTGCGCCGGTCATCTGTATTCAGGTATGAGATTCTTCTCAACCTTAAAGCAAAGTTTTCGGAGACATCACTGCTGCGTAGACATAACAAAATTAAATCACAATCTCATTTGCATTCACCAGCCACTGCTAGGTGACATAGGGCTAATGGTGATAGGATGGATGGTTCTGGGCCGTGTGTGCAGATGTGTATATCAGTGAGTGTTGAGTCAATGGACTGTTACACTCCAACAACATTGGGTGTCAGTTAATTTACATAATCTCCACCTTGGATGTTTCAGTAATGAATGAAATTGTCAAATAGCAGAACACCACATTAGGTGTTAGAATGTAAATGAATTCCTCGCTGTGAGGCAGACCAAACCTAACGTCTGCTTTGATATTGATTTCTGGTCCTTTACAATTTAGCCACTGGAACAATGACCTAAAGATCTATTGGCAGGACATGTAATCCCTTCCTCCTTCTCTCCGCTAGCTCCTCTATTCTCTCTTTCTCTCTTGCTTATGCTGCTTATATATCTGTCTGATGCAAGTACAAGCTTGTGTGTGATGTGACCCCTCTCGCCCCACTGGATTCTGATGCAGTCCCCTAACAGAGAGCTCACAACCTTTATTGCTGCTGCAGATGAGAGCAGCAAACCTGGTTGCCTGTGCCAAAACAAACTGCCTGGGGCCCCACTTTAGGATCCCGGCATAAAAAGACTTAGCCCACCATACCCCCAGGTCCCATCCATTATTCACTATGAAACACTCAAAACACAGAGCCCCGCCTCGGCGCATAGCGCAAGAAAGATAATGTCTATGCGTGTGTGTCTATGGGGGTGGTGGGATCTTAATGGCAAGCTGTGAAGTTGGGGCAAGTCACACTCCTTATTCAGCAGCTGCTTTCAACCCCTGATTAGCTTCTTATTAAGTCTGCAGCTCCATGAAAATTTAATGAGGAGTTATTAAAGAATACCCGTGGTGTTGCTACTGTAGGATGATTATAAAAATATCCTATTTCTCAACTGCAAAACAGCTTCCTGGTCAGGGGACTTGAGGTACTGATGTCATAGATGGACAGTGTGTGAGTCATTCAGAGCACTGCTAGACTGAAGGCTAAGCAGTGTTTGACTTTTCTGGACTTTATAGTAGGATACATTTGTAAGTTTTGATAGCTAATTTCTGAGTCCTGTTGAATAAGCACCATCAGTCGAAATTCTTCATGTTCTGATGATAAGGTCACTGTAGATACAGGATTTAGGTCTGCGCGGCAGCAATCTTATCTTTGATTCACTTCAGCCTTGAAAATAGAAAGATGAAAGGGATTGCATTAAAGCAACACAGACAGATAGAGAGGGAGAGACAGCTTTTGTTTTGTTGGTGGATTATAATTCTATGCGCCTTCGCCTCCCCCCCACCCCCCTTCTAGCTTCAATTTCTAAGAGAATACCAAATAACAAGCATCTGAAATGATCCCTCTTGGTATTGCTTACAGAAATTGATCACTTACTTCACTGCTTGTCACTGCTTCGCCTCTTATGTTGCTTCACCCTGTCTCGTGTTGTGTCTGTAGTCAGATGTGTACCACAGCAACGTGTTAATGAAGTGTGAGAAGTGAAGCACTAACACGTCTCGCCCATTTCACCCTCAAATCCCTGGCATGAGGGGATACACAAAAGCTCGCACACATATACATACTTGCACAAAAGAGGATACACACCAGCACATTCAGACACAACACACACACACAGAGTCTCAATCTCAAGGGGCTGATCCTGAAGAAACCAGGTTAATTAGCTTGTTCACTCCACATCTTACAAAGACTCATGCTCTTCAGATGAAGAGAGCTGCATTGTACTCTACTGCTTTGTTCGCAGCTAATAAAGCCTAATAAACTCTTAATCATATGGCCGGGTAGCAGACCATTAGGTAGCAGGGTGTATTGAAAATTTGGATTGATCTCTATTGTTACTGTCAGCTGCTTATTCAGCACAGAAAAATTCTTTATCCACAGCATTTGTGATACATGAATGTGCGTTTTCATGCTCCGGAAGAAAAGAAGTGCTGATTGATAAATATTGTTGATTACGATAGAAGAAACGAGAGCAGTAAGTGAAAGAGAGTCCAGAACAGACCAGACTTATCCCCCCCGCCTGATCCTTTGACGCAGGGAGCTCAGCACAAGTGCTGTAATCCTCTCCTCTCCATGTCTCACACTAACAAAGCATTTACACGACACCATGTTGCTCACGTCCTTCCCTTTACCTGGAATCACTCTACGCCACTTATGCAACTGGCTCATCGTACAGCCACACCATTTCGGGTCTGTGTATCTTACACAACCCTCCAGTGCCACTGGATCATGCCTCAGTGTGTTTTTTTTTCTCCCCTGACAGGATTATCTTCTGTCTAGAGGTTAGCCAGGATGCTCCTATTTTGGTCTTTGCTTGTGTCTACCGATGAGACTCACTGTAAGATCTTTTATTGACCTACATAGAACAACAAGCCTCCCTCTCCAGACTTCCCCACTCACTATCACTGCTTTTAGTGGTTCTTTCTGTTATGCGTGATAGATGTTGCATGCTTGGGCATCTATAAATACATTCAATAATCTCACCACCCTCCCCGTGTTTCTGGCTCTTCGTGCATGGTTTTCATTCCAGAATCAATGCATATCTATGTTTCCATTCAACTGGTTTGACTCCCAATTCTATATTGCATGCTCTTGGAGGGGGGTTATTGTGGTTATATTGGTGGATAGGAACAGATAAGAGCTGTAATATACCTCTTTTATTTCAGTCGTACATGTACACATCACAGCAGCAGACCAACAGGCTTGTCTGTTTTATTACTGTTGATGGATGTGTGTTATCTCCAGCATCCCTCTAATGTAAGAAGAAGCGCTGACCTGTCTGTGTCAGACCTGGCTGGACACAGGATTTATGGGATTCATCTGGTTATGGTCTGCTGATGAAGCTGTGTGTGTGTGTGTGTGTGTGTGTGTGTGTGTGTGTGTGAGAGAGAGAGAGAGAGAGACAGAGAGTGTGTGTGAGTACACATTTGATCAGCCAAATCACCAGCCTGCTGCAAATTCCACTCTGCACTAAACCTGCTCACGTATCTGATGCAAGCGGAAATGATGCAGGAAACTCCAAATTTCATTTTGAAAAAACAATCTGTGTTCAAACACAGTTCCATCAGTGGAATACATGGTTTGAATACATTTGCATGAGGAAAAAGTTAATTTAGGGAAGCGTTCCATCATGTTACAGGGTGTTTCAGCTTCATTGGCTCTCCCCAGTTTTTCATTCAGTGAGATGATTGAAGGATTTATCCGTGTGTAAACTCGTTAAATGGCAACCATCAATTACTGTTTCTCCTCAGTGGCTTAATGTGTTGATGATGAAGGAAAGAAAGAGGAGAGAGTGAGTGGGGAATTGGGTGAGAGAGAGGTATGAAGGACAAAAAGAGAGGGAAAAGCTTTGATTTAAGAATTTTGACCACTAAGCCGATTCCATTCGATTCACACCAGTAGCTTTAGCTCGATGGTGTTGAGTGTGTGTTGGGAGGCTGCTCTACACTACACATCTCTATGCAGGCATGAGGTCAATGCATGTAGATACAGAAAGAGTTAACTATAACGTCTAAGAGGCTGTATGCAACAACAGTTTGGTGTGTCAGTGGGGTTCTCCCAAGATGTAATTAGGTCAGAGTGTGTCTTGTCTGTGCAACGTTATTAGTTTTTAAATTAGGATCGACCCCCCGCCTTATGTCATTACCCACTCATGGCCATAAAAATCCTTCTGGTCTTGTCTCTGAATGTGACTTTGTCAATTAAATGAAACAAGGGGAGGATACACTAGCACACACACACACACATACACATGGTGCTTAGTCATTTCCACCGTGCACAGCAGCTTTACATTGAGCGCTGAGCTTTTCTGCAGGGACTCTATTGTCTGAAGTTGTGTGCTGCATTGAACTGCACACATTCACCCAGATCCAGAAGCAGGTTTTCACTCTATTGCAGCACTCTCTCTGTCTGCTGAATTACAGCTAGCATCAGCAACTAAGTCTGAGAGCTATTGGCACACACACACACACACACACACACACACACCCCTCTGACTGCTGCTAGAGATGGAAACAGTCTCCATAGCAACATTCCCCTCTTCTGTTCAGCGCTCCACCAGTAGCAGGTCCACAGAGGGCGTGGGGGTACAAAACAACATACACTCTCTCTCTCTCTGTCTTTATCTCTGTCTAATATTATTGTCACTGTTAACAGAGGGCTGGCCCGTGCTGTGGTGTATGTATGTGTGTGTGTGTGTGTGTGCACGAGACAGACATTATGCTATGCCCTTTTCAGCCTGGGGCTGTATAATAATTACAGTCACCATTAGCCTCTCCCAAATACAAGCAGATGTATGTCTTTGAGGTGGAGAGGAAAAGCTACCTTAAGGGTAGGTGTCTGTTATTTACTTTTTGGTGAATCTCTAACTATGCAGAGAGAAATGTTGGCAAAATATAAAGAAAGTGATTATATGTTATTACTATTATATATTTGTTATCCTGATGATGCACTGCACAGACTGACAGTTCAAAAGTATGCTATACGTGCATAGACATATGTGTATATATATGTATATTAGGTTCATTTTTAAAGGTTTATTACAGTGTTTTAATGTTGCAAGAGTGTCAAGGAGCAGTATAGGGTTTTACAACCAGGATGTGAGAGATGAATGCATTATTACTGTGGCTGCAGCATCCTTGAAAAAAAGTGCAATTAAATGAAACAGATTGGTTCACTTCAATCAGACAAGTGGCTGCATTAGTTGATATCACGCAGTGACTCACGCAGTGGTTTGCCCTAACCCATATTTCACCAAACTAGGGTATCTGTGGTGGAGAGCCCTCTGTGGGTTTGTCACGAGATTCCCCTCCCTTCCTCTGATGTGTTTTCTAGATGTCACTGTACCACATCTCAGTGAAATGTTTTCTGTTTGTCTTTTTGTCTGACTGGTACCTTGACAGCTTTGGGCATGTCCACACTGACATTTTCTCCCCCTCTCTGGTCTGCTTCCTGTGTTGCAGCTGACATTATCTCGACAGTGGAGTTTAACTCATCGGGGGAGCTATTGGCCACTGGGGATAAAGGAGGCAGAGTGGTTGTCTTCCAGAGGGAGCAGGAGGTAGGAAATGCCAACAATGCAATGCTAATTACACTGCTGAAAGCATTTGATGGCCTTGAAACATTAAAGATGGATTGTTTGCTTTTAGATAACTAAGCAAAGGGGAATATTAAAAATGACTGCTTACTGGAAATTTAGCAGTAAAAACACCTTTTTTGTTGGCATTATCATTATACACATCATACACATAATATTAATAGTTTTGCAGGTGTGTCATCAAAATCCTAAGTGTGGTTATATTTTGACCTAATAATTTTGAAGATGAAAAGTCATGAGATTACACAAATAGTTAGAATAACGTTAGTCTATTATGGCAGACATTGCCCAGCAACTTTTAAACTAGTTGAGGAAAATATAAAATATAGGTAGAAGGTGCAAAAGTTGGCATCTTGTTAAGGAATCAACTTTTTTAGCAACTCTTTTCTAAAATGTGTGAAACTGTATTTAATCATCTAAAGTAAATGTTAATCAGGTCACTCTCATAGTGTCTGTGATTTTCTCTCCATTCTCTTGCAGAGTAAGAGTCAGCCTCATCGTCGAGGGGAGTACAATGTTTACAGCACATTCCAGAGCCACGAGCCAGAGTTTGACTACCTGAAGAGTTTAGAGATTGAGGAAAAGATCAACAAAATCAAATGGCTTCCTCAGCAGAACGCTGCCTACTTCCTGCTCTCCACCAACGGTCAGTCAGTTAGCTATGTCGCCCCGGTACTGCGGGAGTGACATAACTGGCAAATTGACCAAAAAAATCTATCAATGTATTGTGCAAGTGTGTTTAAATGTCATTGTATTGTTGTCATTAGGCAGTATCAATGTCAAGTAAAGGCATGATTCATTCTCCACAGAATAGTCACATATACAGCTGATGTAAAAAAAAAAAAGATGTTCACACAGAAATGTATTTTTGACTATTTGCGTGAACTGGTGTTTCATTTATCCAAGCAAGTGCGACCAGGAGAAACGTTTGAGATTGAGGACTTCATGCATGGCTGCCACAGCAGCAATACACACATATGTATCAAAGTGTGTGCCACCGCACACAGTACACATGCACACTAACTCAAACACACACACACACACAACACACACAGAGACGTCTTGCAGATTGTAGGCTTCATGCATGGCTGCTACAGCAGTGCTAGCTGTGGCTGGAGCAGATGGTGGAGGGTCCTGTGGCGATGGCCTCGCTGCTCTGACACCAATATTCACAGCGGAAATTAAAAGAAAGTAAAAAAAAAAATGGAACCAACCTGACTGCTGCCACCATCCTCTTCACTAGACCAAGAAGATTGAAAGGTAACTGGTGTTTATGTGATGCAGAATTGAAAAGCGCCCAGATGGCTTTTTTCAGGCTGAGCGTATACTGCAAGCGGGGAAATGTAGTCAACTTGTAGATTGATATCAGAGACATCAGAATCTACACGGGAGCTGCCATTCATCATCCTCGCTGGCTCCTGCCCAGCTACATGCCAGATTGGCTGCCCAACCCCCCGCATCCATCTTGTATCTGAGATTCACTGTAGTGAGCCATGATCTAACTGTATTTGTGTGATGTTTCCATTCATCTCAGACAAGACGGTGAAGCTGTGGAAGATCAGTGAGCGAGACAAGCGTCCAGAGGGCTACAACCTGAAGGATGAGGACGGACGAATTCGAGACCCATCGACCATCACCTCACTACGGGTAAGAAGAGTTCACAATAAACCATCAGTCTTACCACCCACAACACACATACTCTGATAAAATGCTCTGCGTCTTGCAGAGTGTTGAAATTGTATTTACTGTTTGTCTTGGAGTCTAATAGGTCAAGACAGCAAATAGACACAAACAAAACAAAATATTTCATGCTATTTCATTCATCATGCTACATTCTCAGGGTGCATTCAAGCTTCTTTTAAATTTACTGTATTAAAGCAACAATTTAAAAGCACCCAGAATTAAGCAAGCTTGAATATGAGCCTCAAAATTTACCGACTCTGCTCCGCCATTCTCTGCTACACTCTGCCCAGCACTTCACTAGTTGACATTATGAAATTACAATAAATACGAATGCTTCAAAACTTACCAGTCAAGCAGAAATAATAATAATAATAATAATAATAAAAAAAATTCTCTGATAGGTTAGAAGAGTGAGCCTCACAGAAAATATTAGATTATATTATCTGCACTGCTGACAGTGCTGTTCAACAAGTCTGGATCACAGAAGCCTTTGTCAGCACCTCTCTACATTAAGATTCGGGAGCATATTTCTAGTAAAACGTGATGTGAAAAAAGTTACATACACATCTTTAAGACAAAGTACAGTACTACAGTGTTAATATTTAAAAATTTAAAGTATGAAAAGTTACTGTTTGACTGTATATATAATCACTATTTCCATAAATACATCATGAAAGTGTATAATTTTAAATCTTCAAATGCATGTATAATGTAGAAGTTATTAATAATTCCTGACAACATTAATACCACATTAAGAACTCAATTTCATTCATTCAAGTGTTCCAGTAAGCCATGGCAGTATGAGCCAGCTATGTTTTTCCTACTGTGACAGTCAGAATGTCCTCTGTGAAAAGACCTGTCCTCAGTCTGAATAAGTACAGCTCAGCTAAATGATCAAATGAAAATTTAACATTCACTTATTATGGTATGATGGCTCATAATCCTACATCAGTGTCTCATCATATCTTTCAGTCTATGCAGTTTGTCTTTTTAAATACTCGCTGAATGTCATATGCTCAGTTTCTTTACTGATATATGACAGTCTGACACCACCAAACACCCTGTTTTTGGACAAATTTGAACTGAAACTAGCAGAAGAAAGTGAAAATGAGTGATCAATATGTGCACTGAGGTGAAGACCATGAAGGGATCATCCTCACCCTCCCCCCCCCCTCTCCTTCTCTCTGTCATTCTTATCACTCCACTACCTCTTTAATTTTCACACAAAGCAGACAGGCACATAGAACAGTGTGAGTGTGTATATGTGTGTGTCTGCCATAGTAGATTAGTGCTGTGTGCAGCGTGTCTGTCCCTCTTTGTCTGGCTGGCCAGGGGATCATAGCAACCTGGAGGAAAGGCCGGGGACTGTGGCAATCCTGTTTGGAGGCTGTGAAATCTGTGCAGGGGGAGAAAGTACAGCAGGAGGAGGAACTCAGAAATATTAGTCCAATATTTAGCCAAAAAATGTATGATCTGAATTTCATGTTACTCTATCCTTTAAACATACAAAATATATAAAATATGCACTTTTTGTGTTGTATGTTGCCATGACACTAACTGTTCCACTATTATGAAGATATATTTGGTCATTATAAGTACAGGGGCAGACTGAACATGGTAACAGTCAGTGTTCAGGGCTCATGGGTTAATGCGATCTGTGTCTCTCTGGACAGCCAGTGAAAGACATGGAAATGAAGTGACACCCATGGAGATACAGCAGCCTGCTGAGCTGCCATGTCTCTCTGTCAGTGCCAGCAATGGACGAGAGAAAAAGGGAAGAAGCAGTCGATTTGTTCTCGTCTCTCCCTCCCCTCCTTTCTCTCTTTGTCTGGGTTTTATCTGGCCAACGGGGGGTTGCATGCAGACTGGTGCTGAGCATCTTTGAAGCCCGAGCAGCACTGTGCAACTGTGTCTGTTTGTGTATGAATGTATTTGTGTGTGTGTGTGTGTGTGTGTGTGTGTGAGTGTGTGAGAGAGAGAGAGAGCTCATCTTAATTCTGCAGAGTTCAGTTATCATTCCTCAGCAGGGCCTAGCGATGCCCTCAGGCCATCAGTCTTTTCACCTCCTTTACTTTTCCTCTTTTTCCTTCATTTCTTTGACTCACACACACACACACACACACACACACACAAACAACAGAACAGGAGTGACTTCTTCAGCAGTTACATGCAAGAGAGAGTGAGAGAGCGGGGGAAAGAGGTAGACATGATGACTGAGTCGCTGTGCAGTAAACAGATATTCACAGTCTGATTGAACCATCTCATCAAACAGCCCCGGAGCCCCTCAGTTGCTGTCTCTGTTTCATTAAGATTTGTGGAGTAAATGTCATATGAATCCCTGGAGCCATCCAGTTGTGGCTCTCTCACACAATGACACAATGAATGAGTGTTGCAAAAAACATCAAAGCCTTCAAGGTGAATCTTTTTTCTTGCATTTTTATGTGGTTCTTTACATTTACAGCAGTTTTCCTTTTTCTAATGGACTCATCTTCACTCTTAGGTGCCAGTGCTGCAGCCCATGGACTTGATGGTTGAGGCTACAGCCAGGCGTGTTTTCAGTAATGCGCACACCTACCACATCAACTCCATCTCTGTCAACTCCGACCTTCAGACGTTCATCTCCACTGATGACCTCAGGATAAACCTGTGGAACCTGGAGATCACCGATCGCAGCTTCAGTATCCTCTCATTTGGGTCTTTTCTATGTTCAGGGCGTTTCACAGTTTGCATAAAAGTGGGTGGAAGCTAATCCTGTTATTCAAACTTGAAGATACATCACTTTATTTCAGAGCATAAGTTCAGTTTGTGTTTTCTCCAACCATATTTTGTCATATTAGTCCACAGTCTAAATTTTTTAGTTTGTCCTTAGCCCCTGTCTCTCAGCCATTGTGGACATTAAGCCATCCAACATGGAGGAGCTGACGGAGGTGATCACTTCAGCAGAGTTTCATCCGCAGCAGTGTCACACCTTTGCCTACAGCAGCAGCAAAGGCTCAATACGCCTGTGTGACATGAGACAGGCCGCACTCTGTGACAAACACTGCAAATGTAAGTATCAATAAAACATTTATCTTTACATTTATCTTCTTTCATTTGATATATTTTACTCTATTATGTTAACTTATTCTTATTGCATGGTGCCTTATTGTGATGACCTGGTAACATTAGTAGCAGGGCTGTATCCAAGATTGCAGAAATTCTGAGGTCACGAGCCTAAATTTACTTGACCATCTATCGAAACTTTAATTTTTCCTCACAATTTCACCTTTTTGTGCTGATTTGAATTGAAATACTGAATCCATTGATTAAATTTTTTCCTTACAGCAGTCAAATTTAGATTGATAGTCAATAACACATTAGGATCAGTCCTAAGAAATTCAGTGTATTATGTAAATTCAATGTAAATTCATTTTCCAGGCCATGAAAACCCCCAAGTTCTCTGAAACATCATCAAGGACATGACCTTGATATACTCAATGGCAGCATGGTAGTTGTATAATTATTGTGATTAGTGTTAAACTAAGCGAGGGGGGGTGGAAACAGGAGATAGCACTGCAGATTCATGTAAAACTGCAAACCTATGTCAACACAAAAAAACACAAAGACATAGGTCCACTGCTGCAAATTCTCGCTCAGTTTTTCTGTTTCAGCTTTGCGTTGGTTTGATTGATAACCCATCAATAAATCTTTCTATGTGTCTCAAACAGTGAACAGCCTTCTCCAAAGCTTAACATCACTTGTATACACTTGGTTGAATGAATAATGAATACATTGACATTTTCGCTGCAAAATCAATGGCTAAAGAGCAATCGCATTAGTCCCTCATGGACACACCTTGTTGTTCAATAATGTCAGTCATTTCCTCAGACATATTGATGGGTTTGCTGGACCGTGCCCTAATACAGCCTGTTGAATTTCACATGAGCAATTGTGGGTTGAGGAAGAAAAATTAGATATAAATAGATAGAAAATAGATTTGGTGGATTTTGCACTAAATTTGAGGTTGCGGTATTCACAACTGCCCTCTGATTGGTTGATTTTGACATATACCTGTCATTCCTTGACACAGGCTTGCAGTGCACACACATGCACACACACAGGGCAGGCAGGTGCTCTCGTTAGCCTTAGGACAGGCTTATTAATACTACCTACTATCTCACTGCATGAATGTGTATGGCTTAGAGCGAGTATAATGCCCTCCCTCCCACACACACACACACACACACACACACACACACACACACAAAACTTCCTAAACCTCCCACACACATAAACAAAACACAACACATACAGATTCATACTGTATCCCCTCCTGTACCTATAATCTGGGAGGCTGCTGGTATCAATCAGAGAGCATGGATGGATAGATGAGGGATGGGTGGAGGAGAGGATTGCCAAAGCCCTGAGGCCCAAGATAGAGAGAGAGGGACCAAACAGCCCCCCCGCCAATTCCCCGGGGACCCTATTATACACCCCTAGAGTGGGGCGGGAGGGAGGGTAGGGATGCACACACATGCATATATACATCTACACAATGCACACGCCCACTTGTACACAAACACTCATTCACTGACACACAAATCCAGCAGGGCTCAAATGGACCCAGCACTTTGACATTGATTTGTTTTTCTTATCCCTTCTTCACCCCCCCATTTTTTCATCTCTGACGCCGTATCTCTTGTTAGACTCCCCATTGACACATCATAGAGCTATTCTCCAGGTCTCAGCTGAGGAGGGGGGGAGGAGAGGGAATGGTGTGGGGGGGCATTTTTGGAGAGATTGAGAGGAGCGAGAGGAGGAAAGGTGGGAGGAAAGCAGGAGGAACAATAACTTGACAGCTAACGACGGAATGCCTGGCTCTTATCCCCAGTGTGCTGGCCCGCGCACAGATCAGCAACTGCCAAAATCAATATGAATCATAACCAATATTTACCCAGCATGCTGACCCACGACTGTCTCCCTGAATACACAGAGAAGTAATCCTGTGAAGAGATACAGCTGCTGCCGCATACCCAGCATCCAGGCATTGTTGTGGCTGTTATTGTTCGCTAATCACGGCTCCTACCACCCAAACAAAATTTGCTCTGTGTTTTCTCAGTGTGAATGATTAAATGACATGTGGGAAGAAAAATCTCTTTTAATAGCGACCTCCTACGGTGAAAAATGTGTTTGATAACTGCTTTTTGTGCTTCCTCTCTCATAGACTTTGAGGAGCCAGAGGATCCATCCACTCGCTCCTTTTTTTCTGAAATCATCTCATCCATCTCTGATGTGAAGTTCAGTCACAACGGTCGCTACCTTATGACAAGGGACTACCTCACTGTCAAAGTGTGGGACCTTCAAATGGAGAACAAACCACTGGAGACATACCAGGTGTGCTTTCGTCATGCTTTCATGTGCATGTTGGATAGCTAGAAGGCTTCCAAAGATAAATCTCAACTGGTGAAGTTAGTAAATAATGGTTAGGCCCAGATCAAATCAAAACGTATTGATTTAAGCCTAATCACTCAGCATAATCCTGTTTCACTGTCACAGTGTCATGTGTACTGATTACCCCAGGAGGTCATATTGACTGTCCATAAGAAAAGACAGATAGTGTCTGTGCTGATGCAACCTGAAGGGCAAAACCTCCCACTGTGTGGGCGCCGGGGTCAGATCCACCCTGTCTGATCAGGGGGAAGCCATCTTAAGGCAGGTCATGATTGATAAGACCATAAACTAGGCTCAAGGGATTCTCTGTCCAATTCCAGCTCTGCGTCCACCTGCTACCTAGCATCTTAGAGTAGGTCACCAGGTCTGGAGGGATTACTGAAAGTAGAGCTTATGGTTGTATGCTTGTCCACTGTTGCATGAGGAACATGAAGAAATTTAAATGGAAATGTGTGACCACTTATCACTAACTTGCTAAGATAATAACATTTCTTGTTTGTTCTTCAGGTTCATGACTATCTACGGGGCAAACTTTGTTCTCTCTATGAGAATGACTGCATCTTTGATAAGTTTGAGTGTGTCTGGAATGGATCTGACAGGTGCGATATCTTTTCACGCATCCTTCAGTTTCTCTTTCCATCAATACATCCATCCACCCATCTTTCTCATTAACCCGCTGTTCTCCTCTGTTGCTCCACAGTGTCATAATGACTGGCTCCTATAACAATTTCTTCCGAATGTTTGATCGGAACACCAAACGTGACGTCACACTGGAAGCGTCCAGAGAGAACAGCAAACCCAGAGCCATTCTCAAGCCGCGCAAGGTACGTAACTTCTCATTAGTAAAAGTTATTTTGCATGAAGTCAAGCACAAATGGAGTTATGAGAATACCTTCCAGTCAGGACAAGTAAAAAAGCCTTTTAATCACATGATGAAATGTCTTCAAGAAAAGAATAGCAACAGTGGGTCAAATGTTGGTAAAGTGAAACAAGTTGCTTATAGTGATAAACCCACTACCACTTGATTCTGCATTTTACAGTGTTTTAGCATCTTTCAGCTGATTATTTGGTTTTAAAAGTTAGCACAGGGAAGTATATTTACCTTAGGAATTGGTGAGACAACTCCACACAACTCCTCATGAATGATAATATAGCTCTTACAACTTGTTCATCTTTCCCCGCCTGACCAAAAAGTCCATTAATACTGCTTTAACATCTCACAAATTTTGACTGCATGCTCTCATATTCTAACACCTCTATTGTTGTCTTTCAGGTGTGTGTAGGTGGGAAACGACGTAAGGATGAAATCAGTGTAGACAGCCTAGACTTCAGCAAGAAGATCCTTCACACTACGTGGCACCCACATGAGAACATAATCGCCGTAGCGGCCACCAACAACCTCTACATCTTCCAAGATAAGGTCAACTAAATGGCCATCTGCCTCTCCTGACCCCGTGACCCCCACACATGTGAGGGACTCCAGGGAGAGTCAGAGTTGGAAAAGGAGAGAGATGGAACCCTTACATACATCCTTCTCATCTCCCTGTGTCTTTTTGCTGCTGGTCTTGAATTTTGCTGCTCTGCTGAGGAAGTGCAGAGTTGAGTCTCCAGTAACTACAGTGGGGAAGTGGACAGTATAAATTCTGGGAAGCAGGAAATTGATACAATTCTGGATTCAACTCATGGAAATCAAGAATGGACTTAAATTCTTCAGTTCAGACTCCTTATTTAATTTGTTTAGCCATATAGACACCTGAAGAAGTGAATCCTTTGCATTTATGCAACAAAGGGATTGCTGCATGAATAAGACGATGTAGCAGCCCTCTGGACCCTGAACAAAAGGGCGGATGTGGGTACACTGAACATAAAATAGAGCACACAGACAGAAACCTAGCTTACATGATGGTGGCTTGCTATCATGTAGCAACAGTGCCCCCTCTCTTTCAACTTGCTCATGCTAAAGTGCTTGTGAGCAAAGTGTCAAGACAGTGCACAAACTGCAGAATACCTAAAGAAGAGGAAGAGACTGTTAATCTTTGACCCCAGAAAGTCAGAGTTTTCTCTGCTTGTGACACAACGTAGTCCGTCTTTCGAGTAACAATTCTGCGAGACCGCTGTAGTCTGTAATGTGAATGAAGCCCCTTAGGGCTGTGTCAATGGTTTTATTTAATTCTGTTTTATTGAGTCCATCTCTGTCGATGAGTCCGTTTAAAAGCTGTGGTGCCTTCTTTTGGTATGTTGGGGGTTTGATGTAGTGGGATGCGGGAGGGGGGGTAGGGACTGAGTACAAGGCGGGAGTGTGAATGTTTCAAATATCTTAGCTTTGTTTTTTTTGTTTTTCCCTCTTTATCTCTCTTATACAAAAACAACAAACAAGGTCCATGGAGTGCTTGATGTTGTATAGTCATGAGTACATTACAGCACTGACTACATGTAAGTTCAGGGGAAGACGCTGTGATATGTACAAAGTATTTGTTGCTCCTATCACATAGCTGTCAGTTTGATGTCATCAGTTTGCAAGAGACACGATAAAGCCACAACATTTATTTTAAATTCCTGTTGAGAAAAAGAAAACTCAATCACCCACCGTGTTTGTTTGAATAGTACTGAAAATGATCTGTAGATGGTAAAACTGCAAAATGTCAATGTCAAATATTATTGGGAGTCAACCTGAGATTTCTTGGCATACCATAATGCTAGCCTAGCTTTTGATCTTGTTTTTGCATGTGTTGAATTTGAATCTGATTAAATTGCCTACTGTATAGTCATTTGAACATCTACAGATCATCTGAGGCACTATGCAAAGCATTACTTGTTTTCGCCAGAAAAGTCAGTTTAAAAATGTTTGATTTAAGATTGCTGTGGTGTCTGTCCATGTTCCTCTTCTTGTTGAAGATGGGTAACATGGAACGGGTTGTATTTCAGCACTCGGCTCTGATCCGTTTGGAGATCCTCACTTGTGTCAGATTTGTGTTACGAGCCAACTCCCGTGAAGGAAAGCAGTCAAAGGTCTAAATGACCTCTGTGAAATCAGGGAATTATTAAGTGTGATTCCTTTAAACAGTAAGTTGTCTTCTAAACAACCTCCTTTGTGACACTTCTAATTGAAAGAAAAAAAAAAACTTTTATAGCTCAGAATGTATTGAAATGCAATTAATTACCATGCAGTCTTTATGCTTACTGGACTTTCTTTGGATAAAAAAAGAATAAAGATGTGCAAGTTCAAATGCTGCATTGTTGGACCTCCTCTTTTACCACTGCTAATTCAATCTAAATGTAAAGCTGAAGAATCTTCACAGACATAAATGTAAATCAAATGTATGTCCCAGGTCCAATGCTACTTGTGGAACAAGTGCGCCCTCATATGGACAAAGATTAAGGCTTGTACATCCAATGCAATTGAAAGAACGTGATCTGGACACAGCTGGTGGCTGATTTCACATTATTTGCCACTGTTGCAGGTTTCTAATTTTGTCTGATTATTCATGTTTATTCATATTATATTCATTTATAATTGTAAGAACAGAACAGCCTCCAAATGAAGGTTGTTGACCCACCCTATCAACTAATACAACAAAATCCATCTGCACTGTTGGTGGATGCATCAGGTGTTATATTTCATGCTGTATTTGTAACACATCCTAAAATGCCTTTACTGAAAAACAACAACAAAAAAACCTTCACTAATGACCGGTAGTTCACAAACATATGTCATACTGTGCACATTATGCAGAATTTTTCTAATTGGCTGTGCTCTACGCACATTTTGTCAGCTGGGGACATCAGCTGTCAATCAAACCGCATCTTTATAACCAGCCGCAGAAGCTGCATCATTTTGTCTCCAGATAAACTCAGAGACAGACAGGAGCCGCACTGTGATTATTGAATGTTCATCGATACGTTCAGTGATGCGATAACTGTGGCAAGTTGAGATTCAGTGTGGACATTTTAAAACCTTTTTCCTCCCCACCTCATCACCTGGCTGCCTTTGAGTTTTCACATCTTTTCATCTCACTATCTTTTTGGAGAAGATGGATAAGTTGAGTGGGAACAATGCGACAGTAGTGAACCGCTCAATAGATAAGTGGTCATTCAATGAATATGGCTCATTCCAGCATCTAATTCCTGGGGAGCTGCGGATCCTGGTGCCAGCTATTCTTGGAGTTATCTGTATCTTAGGTGTGGCTTGTAACCTGACTGCAATGGTCATCTTGTTCTCCAACGCGCATAAGGGCAAACTGTCTCCTATAAACTCCCTTATCTTCAACCTGATGTTTGCTGATGGTCTGGTGCTGGCATTTACGGTGCCATTCCGAGCTGCCTCCTACTCTAAGGCCAGCTGGAATCTGGGTTGGGTTGTGTGCAAGACAGCTGACTGGTTCCTCCAGTCCTGCATGGCAGCAAAAAGCTTCACAGTGGCAGTCATGGCCAAAGCGTGCTACCGTTATGTGTCCAACCCTACCAAGCAGGTGAGCATCCACTTGGGCTCCATCCTGGTGGTGCTGTTCTTCATCTGGCTGTCTGCCTGTTCTGTCACCATCCCTCACTGGCTGTTTGCTACGCTGCAGAGAGACATCCGTGGGCTGGTGTGTGTGTTTATTGTCCCTCCTGAAGCCCGGGATTTCATGTCTGTATATGTCAAAGCATACCCCCTGGGGGTCTACTGTGCACCTCTCAGCTTTGCCCTGATGTATTTCTGGAAAGCTTATGGCCAGTGCCAGCGCCGCTCCAGTAAAACTCAAAATCTGCGTACACAGATCAGATCCAGAAAACTCACCCTGATGTTATTCAGCCTGACTGTGGCCATGGCTACTCTCTGGCTTCCTCAGTGGGTGGTGTGGGTTTGGGAGCGTCATGTAGCAGAGAAAGAAATTGAAGGAGCTCAGCCCCTGATCTCCTCTCCTCCCCTTTTTCTAATCCTCTCTGCTCAGCTGCTTACCTTCTCTCTATCGCTGGTGAACCCTCTCATCATCCTCTCCATCTCTGAAGAGTTCAGAGAGGGCTACAGGGGGCTGTGGAGACGCCTTACCCTGCGCAAACAACCTCCACCAAAGCCAAAGACCGGACCTCACAACCCTACAAATCTTCAGTCTCCTTGCCCCAGACCCGAAACCTCGGGCCAGCAAGGAGAGGACAGGAGGTTTCTATCAAGCTCCAGCCAAGGTCCCAGCAAAGAGGTTCTACCTCAGCTGGAGCATGGTGGCGGAGGAAGAGGGAGAGAGGAAGACATGATGAGCCTCAAAGATGGGATTGTTTTGCCTGATGTGGAACAGTTCTGGCAGGAAAGGGAGACAGGATCGAACACAGAGGAAAACGATCCTGTACCTTGGGAGCATCAGAGCAAAGAGGGGAAAAAATAACCGCCTTCCAGCTGATCGCAGCATTTCATTCACTACAATCCTCAGACAGCAGCAGCTTCATCAACAGATCTCAGTTGAATGGACTGCTTAGTGTTGCACCATAAATCTCTGGTATTCTGTTGCTGTATTTATGATATTATTCAAAAGGTAAGAAGTGCAGTCAGTGTGAAATGAGAGTTTGGGCTACAAATAGAACATTAGCATCTGTACATATCAAATTTGCAATGTCTTGGTATGTTGGAATAACTAACTAAAGTGGTGGCTGTAAATTAAAGCTTCTGGTATGAATAACAACAAAATTCAACATCTTTAATGTGCAATATCGATATTTTCAGAATGGCATATAGGAAATGCACATGTAATTTGCAGATTTCCTGAAGTGTTTGTACATACAAAGCAGACGTGGCACTTCATTTAACCATAATCGGAGGTACAGTAAATGTTAATGTTATTAAAGTGTGTACCCTTGAGCAACTTTCAATACCCTTTTAGTATAACAAAGTGATGTGGAAATCTGAGGTTTTTATGAGAAGTGTTTTTTGGCCCCCTTTCTGTGAGTTTCTATTATAATCACCCTCTCCCTGAATGGCTACTGTTTGCAATAAAGAAAATTGTGAGGAAAAAAAGTGTTATAAAATTGTTTTCTGGTGTCAAAAACTGTTTGGACAAGCAAGAAAATAGTGAAGCACATTGACAGTATAGCTGTTTGTGTGTTCAATGTTCCCATTTTTTGGGGGGCAAAATTATACTGTAATTTAATTGATGAAATCAATTACACACAGATATACAGTACAGTAATGAGATGGATCAGACATCAGCAGATGGTCACCTGCTCACACTGGGTCATTAAATATGTTTTCATAAGGGCATCCATTAGAATTGCCAATAGTTGTAATTGGAGGGAAAGAGCTTTCATCTAAACTCAAATGGAGTTGTTTCAGTGGACTCACCTCTGTGGGAGTCTATAACAATTTCTGTTTCTAATACATACATAATGATGGCCCAAACTCTTTCAGTTAAAGAGGAAACTGTAGCCGATCTATAATCAATTTATCTGTCTGTTGTAACTACTGCTGCTTTTCACTCTGGGACACATTTTACAGGCCTACAAGGATTAAATACATAGTGAGGTCTACATTATAATAAGTGAAATGGAATAAAAGCAGAAAAAAATAAGATGTACAAGACATCCCATAGTTACCTACCACATGATTTTGCACCCTACCCTCCCTTGTGACATTTTCCTCTCATTAATCATTTATGTTGACCTTTTAATGCCAGAGGCAAGTATCTCAATCAGAGCAACATTTAACTATACAACCCACCATCGGTCCCAGGGGTAGTGACCTGGCCATAAACACAGAGGACAAAAAGCGAGTCACTAATTACTGGACTGAATTTTTTAACCTTCTCTGTATAAACCGTGAAATCAGCAAAGGTAACAGTACAACAATAACATAATGTGAACAATGATAACAACTGAAGACTTTAACTACACTATAAACACCTTTGACATTCAATGTTGTTTGATACCTCTGGCACTGGCATTTACTCTGATAAATGAGCCAGGAAATCTGCAGTTGTGGGATTTTGTCCCATTTCAACAGAATCACTGGCAGGCAACGAGCAGAATAGAAGCCATCACACATTTGAGGCAATTTAATTAAAGTACATGGCTGTGGCACCTGAACCAACATGTTACTTGTTTTGCTGAATTAGACAAGGAATGGGTGGGTGCTTGACTGACTTCTCTTTTTGCCCAGAAATTGTAAGTAGTTTCCACCATCAATGACAATGTTCAGCAAAACATAGTGTGTCAAAACTCCATGTAACTCTACATACTGTATTTTTCAAGATCATTCTTATAGCTGCTTCTTCACCACATTCATTCATTTCATTTTCGTGCACCTCTGTTTACCCAAAAAGCAAGCATTTGTAACTGATGTGAGCACATTTAAACCTTACCATGTCACACGCAAACATACAGGTTTGTACAGCTATCTTTGTGAGGACATGCACTGTCATAATCCATTCTGTAGCCCCTTTCCTTAACCCAAACATTATTATACCCTTAACTCTAAAACCAGACATAATCTAAGATCTAATTTTGTCACTTAATGTTCCTGATCAGACCTTGACTGGTTGAGTGCTCTCACATTTCTGCTCAGTTAACTGCACCTCACACCACCAGTGATGGATTACATTTTTACAACAGAATAAAATTAATTCATAATCAATCAGCAAAGAAGAGTCAACATTGTACCAGAGAGTCAATATTAAATTAGATTTTTAAGACAACTGTCATCGGTTTGCGACATCATTTCTTTGAGCAGCGTCATGTTACTGCAATTTAAATATTGGTAGATAAAAGATGTTTTTTTCCCCAGTTATGACATGACACTTTGCAGTGAATAAACATCCTATGTTGAACTCAGACACCTGTGATAGACTGACGACCTGTTCAGGCTGTACCCTGCCTCTCTCCCAGTGACAGCTGTGATTGGCTCCAGCATCTCTGCGACCCAGAGGAAAAGTGGTTAGGACAACAGATGGATGGACACTTGTACACAGTGGTGGAAAGTAAACATAGTAGTACTACTAATTCTTATCTCCTCATCTTATTCTGTGCATAGTTACAACTTGAGTGTATTCAGCAGGTGCATGTATGTAAATAAACATATAGCCAATAAAAGGTCACTTGTATTATGAAAGAACAATGAAATTTGAAATCTGTGCAGAACGCAGGGACTGATTGCGAGAAAAACTGGAAAAAAAAAAAACCAGTGAAATAATCAACATTATAAGTGGAAAAACAACTCAGTCTTAATTAGGTCATTATACCAGGCAGGGGAGCTTTCAGCAGGTGAGATCCTCTCTTAACTGCCCTCCTGACTGTGCCCTCCCCCCACTGTGAGGGGAGGTGGGGGTGTCACCCTGCGTTTTATCCCCCAGCCAATCATTATCTCTAATAAATGAAACTCCACACCAAGTGACATGCTAGCTAACACTAATTATGCTCAGCAGGTGGGGCTGGCTGCAATTAAGCCACATGCTAAAACCTTTACCTGCCAATGCCTCATCTCCCTCTGAGTCACAGCTACTTTCGCCTGGCTCCTCAGTCCTCAGAGAGTCGACCCGGGAGTGTTTGTGTGTTTATGTGTCGGAGGAGGGTTGGTTCAGGGGGTCTGGCCTTGGTATTTAGCACTCTTTTGATTAGAATAAATCAGAGAGCTTTCATCTCAGTGAAGGGTGTGGAGATATAAAGGGCAGGCACATTTCAGCATTTCCAGCAGCACTAAGAGGGAGGGTCAGTTAACCTATACGTTCACTATCCACTCAAAAAAAGATTATTTCAAAAGTAGAGGGATGCAGAAAAACTATTACTACTACTAATAACTACTATTTTTATTTGACATTCTGTTTATTTGAAGAGAGAGTAGATACAGATTATAGTTATGCTAACTGAGAATAAATGCTTAATGGAGAAGTGGTGGTTACAATTGAAATGGCTCAGTATGCTACAGTCATACACATCTTCTATGTTCCTCTGTCAGCATACACTAAAGCAAAAAGATAGTAAATAAGACTTACCTTCTTCAGGTGGCCAGAAACAGGACTCCAAATTAATGGGAATACTGTTGCATATGGCTTCCTCAGCTCACCATATCTGATTGAAATTGTGACAATGCTGACTTTCCAGGTTATTTAATTAAAGTAAACCCGGTGCCCTGTTTATTTAGTCTATTGTGTCACTGTCTCCCGCCCCTCTCTATCCACACAAGTCCTTGAACTTTCTACCTTTTCTCAGTCACTTCACTCCCAGATCCACCTGCTCACCTGATTCCAATAACTGTATCCTTCCTGCCCACCCACACCTGCAAGTTTTCAGCTTTTATCTTTCATGCTGAGGAGTAGTGGAGGAAAACACAAAACTTTCTGATTAATGAATGTAACTCAACTCCTTATATGTTAATATAAAACAGTCATGTTGAAAATGGTTTGGTTTCAGAACACTCTACACAGTCAAAAATGGCGACATCTGCTGGCCTTGACGCTGCACTTACACCCACTGACCACTTTATTAGGTACACCTGTATAATCTAAAGCAATCCTATACGGGTATTTCAGGTTGGAATGTCATAGTGGGTGGTGGAGTCATACTGGTGGAGTGCATTATGTTAAAAGTTGTTTCTAATGTTGACCTCAATGTAATCTTAATAAACATATAGTAGAATTTTCACCTTTCTGACAGTTTCAACAAAAACTGAGAAATTATAACATTGTAAAAGTAGAATTCATGGCAGAGCTGCTTTATTGGATTGAATTACATTGTACAATTATACCTAATAAAGTGGCCACTGAGCGTATATGGGTGAAGTTAATTTGAGATGAAGAAATGAATCCTGTATAAAAATATGGCAGAAGTAGAATCTACTGTTGTCCCAAATCTAAAAGCCTCTTGTGTGCACAAATTGCTGCTTGTAGCTAACTATGAGCTTTAACTTATTCAGTTACCCGTTACTACTCTTGAATGTAGAAAGTGTTTAAATATTTATGAAGACAGTAATGACAAAAACAGCCAGTGAAAATGTACATATTTTTATTTTTCCAGTTATAGACACATTATTGCACTGTGCCTGAATTTGCATAGGTCTTATAAAAAGATACAACATGGCAGCTGACAGACTGTAGTCCCACATTACAGATCTCCCCAGCAGTACCTTACACTAACATCACTGTTACATCCTGCAGTCACATCACATGATCTTCTTGAGCAAAAGAGTAACTAGGCATTTTTACCATGAGCGAACTCCCACTGAATAGTTTAATAACATCTCGTGACAAACATGCTAAATCACTAAATTTATGGTGCAAATACTGACATGTAAACAAAATTATGGCTCATTTTTGTTCCTAATATGCAATAATTTGAAATGTTTCCCTGAAACATGGCGGCTTAATCACTGATTGTCAGTGACACAACTATGAAACAAAAGTTAGGCTTGGTTTGCATGATCACCCTAAACATATTTTGGTACCAAATACTCATCTCTTGTAGGTTTGAAGGGTGACTATTACTCGTTGCTTAATGGAAGGTCAGTTGTTAACAGTCACCTTTGACCCCTTTTGAGAGTGAGTACCTGACACTAAAAGACTGTTGAAAGTGCAACAATATAAAACAATAATAAAGAAAAATAGTAAAAGAAAAAGAAAAATCTCTCATATCTCTCATCATAAGCATATACTTACAGCATGCATGTAGGGTTTTTACTAGTTCCCATTAGTCCGGTTAAAATCCCATCATTATTCACACGTAAAAAACATGGTGCATGTTTGAGAGGCACCAGTACATAGGCTACACTGTAAACATTCGTGTTTCTTTGCGTTGTTTTTTAAATACCCCTGGAAAAGTGTTTCAACAGTGCCGTGTACACAAACACGCACACAAAACAATTTCACATTTCCATTAACGTCTGGGAGAGTAATCACAAAAAAGGTCTTAAATCCAAGTGGGTGAAGCAGACATGTGGGACTAATTTACAAAACTTTAGTTAAGTTTAAACTCCAGGCTTAAAACATACTCACTCTGATATGTTCTATAACTCACTGTAATAGCCATTTTTACAGCAGTATAAATATCCTGTAATCCACCGATCAAGAGTGTCAAGTACAACTCAATTCCAACCGCTGCGTAAAATCGACATAAAAGCAGACAGTAATGATTTGCATATTTCATTCCCCCCACACCTCCTCCACAAAACTATCAAAACCCCGTAGAGACAGTGTCTGTTCCCCGACCACCTAAATTATATAAATCAAAAATCAACACAAGAGGAGTGATTTATACTTTTCCTCTTACAGAACAAAATGAATGGCTTGAAGCGACAGTCAGCTAGTATTATTTTTACTTCATCAGGAATGGGTGAGTAGTGAAACGTTTCGACCAGCTGCCATGACTCAACTTCCAGGTTCCTGAATGTAAAGTTGCAAAGACTTTGAATATATCATCATCTGCAGTACATAATATCAAAAGATTCTGGAGGAATCTCTGAGTGCAAGGGACATGGCTGAAATATAATACTGGATGCCCATGATCTTCTAGCCCTCAGACTACACTGCATTAAAACTGTATGATTCTGTGATGGACATCACTACATGGGCCTTGTATATTTCAGCAGAACAATGTTAAACTGCATATTGTACCTACGACAACAGCGTGGCTTTGTAGTAGAAGAGTCTGGGTGCTAAACTGGCCTGCCTGCAGTCCAGACCTTTCAGCAACTGAAAATATTTGGCACATCTTGAAATAAAATACGACAAAGAAGACTGTTGAGCAGTTAGAAAGAGACAACATTTGTCTCCCAAAACTCTGACCGTTGTTAAAAGAAGAGGGGATGCTACACTGTGGTAAACATGGGCCCGTCCCAACTTTTTTAAGCCATCAATTTCAAAATTACCTTTTTTTTTTTCCCTTACATGGTACATTTTCTCAGTTTTCTATGTTCCGTTGTGAATAAAATATGGGTTTATGAGATTTGCAAATCGTTGCATTCTGTTTTTAGGTCAATTTTTACACAGTGTCCCAACTTTTTTGGAATTGGGGTTGTATTAATATTTTCCCACAGTGCCAATTTCATTTGGCCAGCTGTAAAAAGAGAGTTTGAGGCAATCCATTACTGGACATATGTGGTGGTCCCCCACATCTCCCTGAGGTTTTAGTTTAGGATCTAAAAGAGGCAAAAAATGAGAAGTTAACAGGTTTGCATAGATTAAAATTATAACAGAAACACCAAATGAATTACCCGTTTGGCTTTTTCTGTCCAGTAGATGGAGCCAACACAGCTTTTCCTCTCTGTAGGGCATAAGCGGTAACCTGTAGACCATTCACTTGATGTTGTTGCTGCATAAAAAAAAGACAACCATGTTACTTTCAGATCACTTAATGAAAATGAGCCCATGGCTTAACTTTCAAACATATACAAAACATATTCACCACTGATGGTTTGTTTACAGGGCAGGGAGGTGGAGGCCTCTTTGGTGGGTCTGGTCTCGCTTTAGGTTCTACTAAAGGTTGCGAGTGGCTTTTGTTTTCCAGAGAAGGTAAAGGGGGAGGTTCTGAAGGTGGCGGAGGAGCCTGGTTTCGTCTTTGCTCGGACAGCTTTAGAGTAGGTAAAGTAGGTGCAGTGTAAGCCTGAGGAGAGTATTGTTTCTGAGGAACAGCTCCAGCCTGGATTTGATACTGAGGTGTCTCTTTACTCTGCTCTACAAGATATGCAGGTATGGGAGGAGGCTTCACTGTTGGACGTACAATAGCGTGTCTCGACCGAGTTGAGCAAGACGGGCTCATGTTAGGAGAGGGTGTCCCCTGTGGAAGAACACAAAAACAAAGTTCAGTGTTTTGTTCTAATATAAAAAAACAAACAGAACTACAGCACTGTTCATCATGGACTCATTTACCAGGAGGCCTGACTCCTGTTTATTTAGCAGGAATGTCGGGTTGGCATGTCCACTGATGTGAACGTTGACATTCATAGGTTTGACCCCAGCGGGTGCTGGACAACTGTGGATGAAAAGTGGAAACAGACATGTTGGCCTATCATTCAAACTGTACTGTATTGACCTACAGTAAATAGCAAACTGTTAGTATTTAACAGACTAAAAAAGACAACGACTACATACGTTGGCACTGGAGGTGGAGCTGGAAATTTTAGGTGTTTGAACTTATATCTACAGCAGTACCATAGTCCAACAGCAGCAAAAACCACAAAGAGAACCAGTGGGAGGACCAGCAGGACTGGAAAGAGACTGCCTGTTGGAAAATGAAGTTAAAAGAGTCAGAAAATGTCATAATTTCAAAGAAGTACTTTAAACTGTCAACATGCTGTATGTGCTTTCAAGACGTTTCTCACTTTGGCTGATGACAGGTCCACTGTCTACACTCCCACCTGACCCCTTCTGGTAACAAAAAGGAGGAGCCCAGCCCGCATCACAGTGGCAGTTATGGTTGTTGTTACAGAGCTGATGAGAAAACATGTTCCCCATTACAATGATATAATAATATAGCATCATATATTAGAACTATTTTAGGTACTTGTACTTCATGTGCATACTGCATTTCCAGTTTTTGCTTCTTTATACTATACTTCCACTATATTGAATTGTAGAAAAAATAATGTACTTTGTACAAAGGTACAAAATTAAAGTACCTTTATAATTAAGTAAAGAATCGAAATACTTCTTGCACCACTGCCAAAGAAGCCATTTTCCATAACAGTGGGCTAGAGGCCAAACCTTCCTTAACACTCCTAGGAAATCTATTATCCTCCCTCCACTCATGGAAACTTACTCCGTGTCCGTGGCACTTGGCACGGCACTCGTCAGCTCGGAGAAAAGATGCATTGCGGCATTCTCCATTAAAGCAAATCTGTTAAAAGGAAAGTCAGAGTAGTAGAGTTATACTTAAATAAAATGACATCGCTGTCTGATAGTAAAATAAATAATGAAATCGTTCTAATGCATGTTCTTTTAGTGCATCTTCATGTACCGAGTCATCGCCACACTTTGTGCCCGTCATGACCAGGCCTGGGTCCAAAGTATCACCCTGTGACTCCTCATCTCCCTGCCCAGGCTTGTACACATGTGTTCCCATACACTGGATCCTCTTGCTGCCCACAGTCAGTGAGGTTTCTATGCGAACAGCATTGTTTTCAATTGGCTTGGAGGCTGAAGTTAAACACTGGATTTTTCCACATTTAGCATCCCTGGAACAATTAATAAACAGCACGTCATCATTCTGTTGAGATCAATGCTTAATACTGAAAAGGGCACAACATGTTAACATTTTAATTCTTTTTTCTTTTCTCCACACCAACCAAAATGATTTAATCTTCACCTTTCCTTACAGCTCCTGTATTTTCCAAGCGAATCTTTGCCACAGTTCCCGTACATGTCCCCGGCTTTGTTTACTTCTGTAAAACACAGGTCAGGGGCCAGACGACCATCTGTGTTTGGAACAAAAACAATGCACAGACACATAAATACTGCTGCACACACACCTACATGCATGCACAGTGTGTTATATGACCAGCTGATGAAGACCAGATGGCATGCCTTACTGTTCTGTGTGGCTTCTGTGGTACTACAAAGGTTCTCCAGGGAGTCTCTGTCACAATGGTAAAAAAAGGTATTTCCGAAAACAAAATATTTCAAGGTTTAAAGCATCCAATTTACCCACCTTGTCCCCACAGTGACCGACACTGCTGCTCCAGGGTCAAACACATGCCAGTGTAACAGTAGGCCTGTCCGTCTGCGCACGGTGTACCATCCACCAAATAGTAGTTAGCAGGACAAGACTCTGTCTTCCCGTCACAGTACTCTGGCAGGTCACATGATCCTGAAGGAGCACGGCACAGCACACCAGGGCTCTTCAGCTAGACAGTGAGACATCAAGCGGACACAAAACTTTAGTAAACACCACAAGAAATTATGAAAAAGAATAAAGATCTAGAGCTGTAACCCAAGTGCTGTAGTGTTTATCTAATAGTATTATCCCAGTGGATTCTTTCTTCGTGGGAGACGAGATTTCTTGTTTCCCTTTGTTAACCTCATGGTCAGATTCTAGTGTTAGTACCTTGCAGTTATCACAGCAGATGCCATGAGCACACTCAGCTCCAGCTTTCAAAGTGCAGTTGTTGGCATTACAGCAGGGACTGGTGCACTCCTACAGAAAAAAAAAAAGAATTGTGAGTCCTGGCAAAAACATCCAAGATAAAGACAAATCCAGACATGACATGTTACAACACTGACCTCTTCCTCTCCACAGTCACACTCTTCTCCCTCCTCCAGGTAACCGTTGCCGCAGCGCTGCCCTCCATACATGACTCTGGTGTTTGGCAAGTTGAAGAGACACTTCCCTCCTCCAGAACTTAGGTAACTCTTCAGCTCCTTCTGGTTACAGCTATTAAACACACGTGGAAATGGGTCCCTACATCATGGAAGAAGCACAAATATAGTATGTAAATGATCACACAGTCCTATGAAATTCAAAATCAAAATTTGAGTCCCACCTTTGACTTCTATCAGCTTAATATGTGTTATGTTAATAAATTCAGTATCTTACCCAGTAGCAGCAGCCATGATACAACCTCCATCCTCTGCTCTCGCCTGACAGCAGCCTGTACTGTCATGGTTCATACCGAAGTTGTGGCCCATCTCGTGGGCCATGGTGGCGGCCACGCCAACAGTGTAATCTGAGTGGTCCTTTTGAAAAGAGGCAGTGTGATTCTTAAGTTGAAGTTTTAAGATCAGTATTATGTCATCATCGCTTGCTGCATGCTGGCAGCATGATGGCATATCCTGAATATCTTGATTTGCATTTGACAAAAACGTTCAATGTTTAAGATCTCACCGTGTTCACTCCTCCAGACTGGTAGTCGGAGCACATGGCTTTGAGTGGTGCCAGCCCGATGGTGGTGCCCAGGAAAGACGTCCCCCTGGAGACAAAAATGCCACTGCTAATTAGTTCTAACTGGACAATGGCCAACTGGGTTACAACTGACAACTGGGTTGATTATTGTGTCACCCAATGAGAATGAAATCAGTTGAGAGATCTGTTCTATGGGATAGAGGCCTTAGACGAGAAAGGCGCGTTGGAGAGAGAACTACTAGGAAATGAGAGAGCAAGAGTGAGAGACACTAACGTGACGAGCTGAGCGTTGTCGTTGGGAAGTGCATGAAGCTGTTTGCTTCTCCAGGACAGGAATGCTGCCAGAGTGCTGTGTGGATTATTAGACACGCTGATCATGTCCTGAGTGGTCCACACCTCCAGACCGATTAACGCCACGCGAATGTTCAAAGCCTTGTAGTACTGCAAGTGTGGTCAGACACAGGAACCGTGACAGCAACAGAATTGTAGTCATGACTAAATTTAGGTGCGACAAACACGACAATCTGTGAGTTGGTTGTTTCACACGAGATATTACCTTGTCAACCAAGTTAGCAGCTTCCAGTAGTTTCAGTTTGGTCTTCTCAAGATCACTCCCATGTTTCTCATACTGCAGAAGATATTAATATTGAAACAGACATGCCCACACTAATTATTTTCATCAAACCCACTAACCTCAAAGGGTTTTTTTCCACACACACAGAATATAAATTAGACCTTTATATTTACTCTACTATTTATAAAGTTTGTGGTTTGAAGTTTGAGATGTATATCAATATAGGTCATACAATACTACTTAAATAGAGGTTTGATCTCACGATATTTCATTTCGCCTATTACAGCTGACTTCACAAACAAACAGCTATACAACTAAATCGAAAAAACTAAATTGTTCCTGTCTGGTTATTAAGTGACCAAATAAGAGCATATCCGCAACTGTTTCCTCACCTCAGCCTTGTCTGCCACTATCAGCAGCTCGACATACTTCATAGTCTGGCTCAGGTCTCTTTTTTCCTGAAAATAAAAACAGCAAAGTTCACTACAGAATATGTGGCGACCGTAATGCCATGCTTTGTGTGAAAAAAACCCAATATCAGGCAGCTGATTGCTGTTGGTCCTGTCTGAACTCACCCTGTGTGGTGAAATAATTCCATGGATGAAGTCACCAAGGCGCTCCTCGTGGTCCATGTTGCCATGATGGTGCAGGCAGCTACCTCTGGGGAGTTTGAGACTCTCAGCTCTGAACACAGCGTGCTGCTGTGCATCCGTGGAAACATGTAGAGGCTCTATCAGGTAGCTGACACTTGTGTTCAGAGAAATTAGGCCCCTGGGGAAACAAGGACACTGAATGTCAGTCAGTGATGCTGTTCTTCTATCCACCACTATCATACTGCAAAAAACATTTTTTCTATTGCATTTCTAACACTGTCAATAATCCTGTCTTAAAAATATTAAAACAAGATTGTTTGTATTTAGGGGCGACAGTCATCTACAAACCCCAGGATTGGTGGTTCAACTCCTGGTTCCCTGATTCCTGACCACATGTTGAAGTGTCCCTGAACAGAACCCTGAACCCTTGTTGCCTTAAGAGGGCTGCCTGTCCCCCAGAGGGATTAATAAAGTACCAAATATTATTATTTTCCAACAGTAATAATTAATTACATTCTCATTCTGAAGAGTGGGGAAAAGCAGGAAAATTGTCTCAGGTGATTTATTAGTGTTTATAAATGAAGATCACACAGTGAGTGATACACAATCCTCTGGCTTCTTCACAGAACCACTCATGAGTGCAGACGGCTATACATAAACACTGGAGAATTCACAGAGCAGCAGGTAAAGCAGCTGTAAGAAACATCTGGAAATGTCAGACACCCACATGTCAGTGTCCCTCTATGATGTGTTAATCCACCCATCCTCCAGATGCAGAACAATGAACCTGCCAAGAGACACATGTGGCTACAATTTCTCTCTATGCTCGCCAGTTCCTACTTTGTTGCTGCTCTCTGAGTGTCTCCAGCAGGAAGTATCAGCTGCTATGAAGCCATATGAGGAGAAAACACATCCTCCATACTGAGCTGCACTCAATGAACCAACTCTTGAGCCATTGACCTACTAACCTATTGGACTACACAGGACACTGCACACAACCGTTTCCTGTCGCTTTATCTAAGCAGCCATGGTTTGACAACACACTGCAGGCTCTGCTTAAAACTTCTTCTCATATAAATATCCTGTTCACAAACAATATGATATGTCTAATACTCTGTGAAAGGTGTCAGTGTGTTTCTGATCTTTGTGCCTATATGTGCCTATATATTTTATACAATGGTTAAAATCACAAACTATTTCCTATTTAAAAAGTAAAAAATGTGGTTTTGAAATATTTTTTTTTTTTATATCTGCACAGTTCTAACAAGCTGATACGTGGCATAATTTGCATAGATATTAACATGACTTTTAATCAGCTTTTACATGTTCTCATGGTGTTCAGAGCTGGAAAAAATGAACATTTGCACAAATTCTCTCCTCTTTAAAGGCATGTAGACAAAAATAGGTTCAACAACAGCTATCAAAGAGAGTGACAACATTGGCAAAATTACTTTGCATTCATTAATTTTGTTTTGTTGGCCCAAAATATTTTGCACGTCAGTTGCAAAGCGTGTGAACAGAGGCTATAAAATCATCACTAATGAGATAATAGCTACTTAATTGGTTCACATCCTATCTTCAAGACAGGTCCTTCCAGGTATCATGGGGAGGTGACCACAGGGGTTCCACAAGGCTCTGTCCTTGGCCCCCTTCTTTTCTCACTATACACTCGCTCACTTGGTCACATCAT
>JAUMHL010000002.1:7314166-7325096 GCA_032362345.1 Sandelia bainsii | reverse complement strand
AGCATGTTTTTATTCTTGACAAGTTTGGGTCTTATCAGGGCTCTTAGTTTGTAGTAACTCATAATTTACAGAACCCGTATGGTAATTGCTTGTGCCCTCTTGTAAGTCGCTTTGGATAAAAATGTCTGCCAAGTAAAGTAAAGTAAAGCTAGCTTTAATTCACAGAATGAGAGGTGCAAACACACATTGATGAGATTATGTCTGCCACGATTTATTCTGGTTGCCTGAGTTCCTGTTACTCAGGGTGTGAAAACATGTCATCACTTCTTACAGCTCTTTAGAAGGGGACTCCTTAGAATTTGAGAAATACATTTCACAATTTTGAGCAATACAGCCTGCAGTGGAGTTTTACTTACCTGAGTCCTGAGCAAGTGCTAAGAGCAACACTGGAACCTTCCATGCCCAGAACCTCACCATGGTAGAAACAGTTTCCCTAGAAGATGAAAACAATCATAACTCGACACACAGCACACATAAATTGTCCATATACCACTGAATATGATCAACTGCATTTATGTTTTCTATTTTCTATTATCCTTTACACCTCCCATCTGCAGGGAGAACATCAAACTCACAGACTTACAGTGTTGGCAGGTGAGGAGGACTTGCGTGCTCCATCGGGGGTGTACCATATTTCCTGATATCCAGGGGCCAAAAGCTGTCTGGAGAAAGACAACACAAACTCTGAGGCAATTTGTGGGAGAATAAATGTAGCGTCAGACATTCAATCTCCTGTAACAGCAACAATATAGCGACTTGATGATGAAAAATACAGTGAGCTGCAAAAGCTGCAGGAAACAGAAGAAGACAGATTCCCTCCAGCAGCCCACAGCTCATAAAACATTCATTGTGACAGAGACACAAAACCAGACTGCTTTAAAGATTGAGACAAAGATTCTCTCAAATCTAAAGAAGAATGTGGAAAAGTGGTGCAGCTCTAATAAAATCCTCTTCCAAATGACATTTAATTTTTGGAGAGGTGAATTAGAAGACGGTAACATCCCTATGCTATGATAGTTAGTATATCCAGGCAGCATTTGTACACGGCCATTACTTACTATGTGCTTTTATTTTTTTCCCTTTTACTGGAAGTTCTCCATTGGTGTACAATACTGACTGTACAAGAGAGGCTAATAAATCAGGAAAATGTGCACATATTCAGAGAAACGTGCTCATTCCTCATGCTTGCCATCTGTGTGTATGTAAGTGATAGGGTGTTTTTGGACTCTGGCTCTTTGTGTCAAACTTGTGTCAACCTACCAACTCAATATTTACACCTCAGACAGATGCTTGTTTTCCTGTCTTTCTCTGTCCAACTTTTGTCTCAATCCACTCTTCCTGTTCTCATTCATAAACTCTGTTTCGCTTCACAGCTGGTTTCCTTTTGCTTTGTCTCTCTCCTCTGCTCCCTTCTCCCACAGTCTACCTCAGATTCACCAAACAGTGTAGCTGCAGTGAAATCAAGCCTACCTACATGTATCTACCAACACAGTAGATTTGATATACATGAGACAGACATAAGACGTCATGCATAGTTTATTACCACTGACATTTTATCATGTTGAGGTTTTACAGAGTGTTAATATGCACACAACTACAGCATGTTAATCAATCTGTATTATTAGTACTATTAGGCAGATTTTGTTACTGTGACAGAGCCAGGTTAGATATTTCCCTTTGTTTCCAATTTTTTGCAAAGCTAACTGGCTGGCAGCTATAGCTCTATATTTAGTGGACAGACAATGTTGGGGTATTGATCTTCTTATCTGTCAGCAAAAGGGCTAAATTGTGCATTTCCTATTTCCTGCTTCTCAACTATTCTTTTTGAAGGATGATGAAGACAAATGAAAGGAAGATGGGGATTTTTCTTTTGTCCTCCGATCAGATGCCCCAAAGGGGACAAGACTCTTGAAACAATGACAGCCTATTGATGCAATCAGCCTCAAAGCAAGTCTGAGACAGAAAACGTCTGCTTCATCCTTTAATAGATTACGGACTGTGTGCACATGCAAACACACACACACACACACACACACACGTGCGCGCATGCAGTCTGAGAGAAGACTTAAAAATGATTACTCAGTAGTAATGTATCTGGCTGATGTCAGCATAAACGGGGTAACCCCGCTGTGTTGTGATTTGACCCTCTAACCTCATTTATATCTGGCCTTCCTCTTGTTTCACTACTGCTGTAGCTCCCCAGAAATTCTCATGTTTTCCTCTGATCTATGCAGCCACTCTCTGACAACAGTCATCACATAGGGAGGACAATCACTTTTTCCATGAGGACACAGATAATAACTCTCTCTCTCCTTCATATTTTCACAGTCCGCCTGCTTGTCAATCTGCATTTTAGATAATTTCACTCTGTATATTTTTTGTTAGTTTTTTTTTTTTTTACTAGTAGAGTCCTCCCCAGAGCCCACTGTCATTCCAAAGGTGGACAATGGTACAATTAGACACTGATGTATCTTGACCTTGGATTTCAGCTTGTATCTATTCGGAAGTTGTCTTTGTCTCTTTGTCTACCATTCAAACTATTCTTCTGTTCATTCTGATTTTCCTCTTAATGCCAAGTCCAGGGAGATTGGCTACACTGCCAATGACCTTTTAATAATACTTACAATTGTAGTCACAGGGACAACATGCTGCTTGGACATGCTCTTAAAGCTTTACCTTTAACATGCTTGTTTATAATTTCTTTCTCATCTCCGCAAACAGTTCTCTCCATTGCTTTCTCTAGTCCATTTTCATTGTGGTGCACATGATGATACGAAACAGCAGAGCAACTACTTGTCTTCATTTAAACATGATAATTAACTGATTACAAGATTAAAATGTAGTGTGATGGTAATTATAGGGGGCATTTAGTTTGAAATATCACTATAATCCAGTTATTTATAATATTTTCTAATGGTAATGGTACTTTTGTCGCTTTCAAGTTATTTCTCAAGGATAGAACAGAACAGTATCAACACATTTTTCCATGTCTGTATACACACAACATAACATTAACAAGCTATAGACAACAACTAAAGAATAATTCTGTGTCTCCATGAACTTTGATGAACAGTTTAAACCTCACAATGTATTGAGCAACTATATGTTGTTCATGTCTGTGGTTGAATCAAAGGTCAGTGCATTTCAACTGTAAATGTGAAACAATGCGCCTATAAGAACCACACCAAGCACATTCAACAAGTTGTAGGTGTGATCAAACGGATCATTTTCATTTTGACTCATTGCTGTTCTCAGAATAAAACGCTTCTCGTCTTAATGTTGAATTCTGCAACTGGGTGCAGTCAAAGACAGCATTACACTAGGCTGGAAAACAAGAGCTATTTTGTGTAGTATGAATGTTAAGCAGATATAGAAAAGGTAAAGAAAATAGTTCAAATGTTCAATGTTTGGCATTTCTGTTCAAACAATTAATAGATTAGTTAACTGATCATTTAAGCTCCAAGTCTCTGATTTGAAAAAAAAAGACCTTGAACTTAGTGTCAAACAGTCTGGCAATGGGTGGCAGAAACCTAGTAACAAAAAACCCAGTGACTGTATGTTAATTTCATTGGCAAGTCTTGAGTCAACCGGTTAGCATAAAACCCTGCACCAAGACTCTTGGAATACCCCAAACAATTACATTCTGGTAAATACTGTGGCAGCTTTCAAATCAAGATGGCGAAACCCTCTGTAGAAAGGTTGGAGCACTGGCAGAGTTTGGATGTCACCCAGAATTTAGACAGATGCTGTGATTGAGCAGAGAAATACTGGCTGAATCAGGACTGTCTCTGAGTGAGGCTGAGACAAAGGCTTGGTTCAGGCTCAGGAGGGGTGAGGGGTTAATGCTAATGTACTTGGGAGATAGTGAAGGGAGGGAGGGAGGAGAGAGGACAAGAGGACGTGGGGTAATGCATAAGGGTCAGTGGGTCGCATTCTCTCATAGTATCAGATGGCATCACAGCAATTGGGTGAAGGGCGGGAGGGAGAAGACTGACGCAAAGTCAAAGTACCACTCAGCAATGGATGATTAAGAGGCTTTTATAGCACAGGGAGGCCAAGGATCTGTTTCGTGAAGCACAATGTGTATGTGAGTATTGCCCCAACATGCAAGCTAACACTGAAGCCTAGCTCCAGACATCTAAGCACACACTACTGTGAGACTAAACACAGACAAAAGGGAAATAAGGACAAGCAAATGCATCTCTTCAGCTTCCTAGACTTGCAATCCATCAGTTCTGTGCTATAATTCTTGTTTGTGTTATTTTGGGGCGTTGTGTGTGTGTGTGTGTACAAGTGTATCTGTGTGTGTTGCCTGTCTGCGTGTGGCCGCAGTCTCTGCGTGGGAGATGTATATTTGCACTAGAGCCCTGGGGAACATCCGATGAGGTGAAGGAAGAACGGGGTGCTTGTTTTCAAGCCGAAGAAGAAATATGAGGTGAGGATGAGAGGAGGAAAAAGAGGAGATGAAGAACAATACTGTGCAGTACATTTCCCAGTGGAGTGCTTAATTCAGGTTCTTGCACTTAACGGAGTGCAGGAAGGCTGTTAAAGAGAGGAATACAGAAAGTCATGCAGAGGAAGAAGCAAGAATCCAATTCATATGTGAAATAGACACACACCCTAGCTGTCTCTATGTTCCTCTTTCCTTTCCAAGCCCTCTCCCCTGGTCCATCACTTACTTTTTTACACACCGCCTTTCCTCCTCTCTCTGTTTTTGCATCCCTTTTCCTGCACTCTGAGTCAGCACAATATAGCCCCTGCCTGGCTCTTAATCAAATCAAACCTCTATGGGCACACCACATTCATTAAGGTAAAAGCTCAGGCAGACACACAGACACCCACACTGATGACAAAGATCATTGTGAGCACACACATGATCAGGGAGGACATAAGTGGAAAGCCTTTGAGAATACTAATGCCCACAAACATGAACTGCTACATCTTTTCTATACTTTGATTATGTGACACATTAAGTGAGGAACAGACGATTGCAATTAAAAAGACGAGAGTGGAAAAAATGATGTAGAAGAGATGAAGGTTCTTGCTGGGGGATAAACATAAAGACAAGATGAAGACCGTAGCAGAGCTAGTTTGATTTCTCCAGTGTCTGCTGACTGTCAGTTGCAGGGGCTATGAGGTCATAAGGGAGTTGCCAGGACACAGAGATGGACACTGGCAGCATTTTCTCTGGCTTCTCTCCAAACTCAGACATTGATATTCACAGACACATTTTGCCGTCTTCCTCTAAGGGCCAGTGTTAAACGTCAGACTAAATAAAGGGTTGACAAAGAAAAAAAAAAAAAAGGAGTAGGAAAGTGCTTTCTCACAGTGATCTAAAACTATTCTTGCAAGAGACTGTACAGAAATTATTTGAGAGGCTGGGCTTAAAGTTAGTTTTTAAGCTTTTTAGTGAATATGCCCTGTGAATGAAAATACCCCCAATATCTCAAAATACTGATCATTGATCTGTTTCAACATAAACATGCAAAATCTTTATTAAAAAACGTCCTTTATCTCTATTGCTTATCCTGTTAAGGGTCAACTGTCATTGGCCAAGAGGTGGAGAACATCCTGCATGTCGCCAGTTTATCTAACATTATAAAACTTTACGGTTCATAGTGTACACATAACTCTCCAACTCGTTCCACCCCCTCTCCTTTCTTAACAGTTTTCACACAAATCCTGAGTGAACTGGTTACAAGTATGAAAGGCAGAAGCTTAAACTAATGTAACACAAACTCACAGTGAACAGTAAATAGTATGTACAGACACAGTACATTGATAAATCAATTCTTATGTGGAATGTGTTTCTTTCATTGGAAACGGCACACACCTTATAAGTTCAGATGTTCTTGCATGTGCATCATTTTGAAAACAATTATCTACCAGCACCAGTGAAGAAATGTTCACAGATTTCCTGTTCCAGTAAACACTTGTTGCCCAAAAATTACTTCAAAATAAATTTTCTTCAGTTCCACTGACGCGCACTTCCTCTCTTCGAACAATCTTTAATCCTGTTGTATTACTTCTCTCTATTTCAGAGACTAGAGATTTTCTCAAATCTATCTCAAACTGTCTGCCATTCCTTGTCTATGTCCCTCTCTAAACTACACACACATAATGTGTGTATGTGTGTGTGTCTGTGTGACTGATGAAAATTCCTTGCCCAGGAAGAAATCTAACAGTCTGACCACCTGCTGGGGAGGGAGAGCAGGGAGGTAAATCCCTCAGGGGATGGTCAGCCAGACAAAGTGGAGTCATGGTTTGTAAATATGCCTGAGAGTGAATGAATGACAGAGAGACTTTACATCTGATGGTAACATTGGATTTCATTTCCAATTCTCATAAAAGCTTCCCATTCCACTTGTGTGTGGGCTCAAACCCAAAAGCCATAAACCACAGCTCTGTTGTCACTACTAACATTTCAAGCTCCTGACTTTCTCTACCAGCCAGCGATCACACTGTCCATTAAATGGGTGAGATACTCTGCTCCCTTCCTCAAACCATCCCATTGTTACTGGCCAGGAACCGGCTCCATCAGATTACCAAATGTTAGGTGGAGAAGCACAGTCTTATTTCCTGTTTACCCAAGGCACACAGATCGGGTGTCAACCCTCTGTCGTCCAGAATCATCACCCTTCTTTCATCCCTTCATCCCTTCATCTCCCATCTCTACACCCACAGAGGTACTGACCTTAAATGTGTCCATTTAGCAGCAGACATCTGATCTAATAATCATGGCTAACCAAGATGTCTTGTGAATGTTTAAAGATAAAGTGGGCCAACATTATCTTGTTTTTTAATACTTCCCCAATCCCCAAGAATCATTGCTACTAAATCGCACCAAAAGTTGCCAGAGATTTATAGTAACTCCTCCAGTCCTATGCATAAATCACAGCAGTGCACTTTATTCTTACAGAATCACTCACTCGTTTTTCTCCAGATGCAGTCTGAGCTCCTGACCCTCAGCTGAGATCAGAACCTGTGCATCTGCTGGATGCTGCAAGGAAAAACACAGATATGGATAAAACAATGCAAGATTCAAAAAAAATCTTTTGGGAGAAAATGCTTTGCCTTGTTACAGCTGCTCTCTATTCATAAAGAAAGGACATATGCATAAATGAATATCAAGATCTAATTGTGTCAGTGTGTTTTTTTAATCATTTTGCTGGTCATGCAGAGAAAGAGACAGGTTGACTCACCTCATTGTTGGCAGACCTTCTATGTCGGTGAGGATGCAGCCATATGGGATAAGTAACCTCATAACTCTGCACATGCTCAAGGATGCCCTTCAATGAGTCCTGTTTATTTAGTCCTGATGAAAAACAGAAAAAAGGGGGAAAACCTGACAAATGACCATTTAGGAGGTAGTCTTCAATTACCTACTTTTTATGTTTGTTGTTTGTTTTATAATTTGTGCATTGATTTGGATTTTAACAAAATAATAATAGTAAAACAATTCACATGCATGTTTAACAAACACTGGTGTCCGATTAAATTTTAAACACCATTCCAGTATCATGCAATCGCGATACAGATGTTTGCAACACATTTAAACATCCAATTCCCGTCACAGCTCCGAGAAACAATCACACTCACCATTGTCAACAGCGTTTTCAAAGACAGCAGCCTGAGCACAGAGGAGGAAAACCAGGAGGCACAGACACAACGAGGACTGCACGGCGTCGACAGCAGGAGCAGCAGGAGGAGGACGCGCTCCTGGGCGCATTCTAACAGAAAAATAGTTTCAAATGAATAAGCTAAACTGAGACATCAATGTGCAGTAAACTGGTCTGGAAATTCACATCAGATCACATCGGAAAACGCCGGCATGACATCGCGATAAGCCGCTGCTGCTCGTGTGAATGAGATGCTTCAGGGCGCGCGTCTCTTCTCCTTCACTGAACCACTCCCCTTCCCCATCTCAGCGTTAAAGGCAGAAATGTATCACTGCTGAAGAGATATTCCCAACTGCTTTTATAGATTAAAAATATTCTACAATGTGGTGAAAACATTTTTCATGTTTTATCTCAAATGTTCACTGTCCTACTTTATAAAATGCGCTGTGACATGTGGACAATGATGCACGTTTTGCAATTAGGGAAATGTGCAGTTAAGCACAGTAATGTGCAATAGTTAGTTTTGACAGATTTCACATTACTTTGAGCTACAGTTAGTGGAGATGAGGGGTGGGTCGCCACTGGGTGAATCTCGGTGGGTGCATGTGTGTGCACAATAAGTGTATGGAGTGTGTGTGTGTGTGTCGTGGGCATCCCCCTGTAATCAGCATCAAGTTGTTTCATTACATTTTGAGACTATACATGCTGCTGTCTATTAGACCCCATATCCTCTTCATAATATGCTTGATTTGTAATAAATAACTTTTTTCTTTGCATTTTGATTTGCAATACATTTTCACAATACAAAGCAGAAATTTTGTAAATACAGAAATGACTGTTGCAATCAGACATTCACCACATCTCTGACACTGTAAACATTTTTTCTGACTGGGTTGCTTTGAACTATAGCGTGAAGTGTGTCTCTCAGTGGCTAGAAAAAAATTAAAAGAGATAGGCAGCACAATTTTCCGAGGTTGTGTGGAGTATTTCCTCAGTGTTTTCCAACCAAAAGCCCAATAGCCTTACGTTTAGGCCCTGCATATAATAACACGCTGTCTTTAAATAACTGCATACTTGCCTCCACACGCTCGTTTCTAGGATTTCTTCTTGTCTTCAGTGCCATATGTCAAGTCACTGTATGTGTTGAGTTTGGCAGCGGCCCAAGTGACCAGCTCTAAGCACACAGTGGATTTATATCATCAAGAAAACAGCCACAGTTGCTATTATAAATGTTTTTTTTGTATTTTTCAGACATCTTGTCTGTGAATTAAGCTGATTCCAAATGAAAATATGAAGTTTAAGTTGAACCCTGGTTACATAAAGTACAGTAGCTACATGCTTTAAAAAACAAGGTCACCAAACCAAAAATACAGCTCTAATACCCGACAGTAACCAAGCCTGCTACAGTAAAAATACAGTAGCCCTCTTCCAGTGCGAGCTTCCAGCAGCCATTCATACTGCGCCGGTCATTTATAAGTGTGATGATAAATATGCCACACAACACATGTCAGAAGGATAGAGTGTACACAGGGTGTGTGGGGTATTCTTAGCACTGATGACAGTGCAAGCCGCTCAATCCGTTCACATCTCTAAATGGTGTCCTGGCTGCAAGTCGAGGCCCCTTGGTAGTGCCAAAGTATTTGCTTCTGCTTTACTCTGCTTTTTTTCCTACCTCAGATGTGCTCTTACTATTAACTGTAAGTGATATTGAACACTTTGCAGGTAGATTTCCTGAATCATTCAAACTTGGGATGGTTGAGATTCAAAATGCCAAAGCTCATTTGGTTGTAGTATTCACATCTCTAATTGCTAGACTTATTCTGCACCCAGCTTCACAAGATGGATAAGAGACACTATGTATGTTTAAAAAAATACTCTCAGAGGGACATTGCGGCAATTTAGTGAGATACGGACATGTTTCCTAAATTATTATGAGGACTTGAACATTTCTCTTATTGAAGAATACAAATCTGTAAACAAACAAGCAAACAAAAAAATCCACAGATACACACAGATAAAAAAAAAAAAACCCTCAATGGATCAAATAAGAAAGTATTTTGGGAAAAGCAACCTGATGCCCTGCACTAAGCTTAAGAGGAGTGGGCAGATGTTTGTGAAAGTGTGAGTGGATAAACTGCTGCTCGTTTCCTCACAGCCTGCTGCTTCAAAAGATTATGAAAGCAGCTGCTTCCCTTTCAGTATCATCACATTATGTAGAAAACCTCCTATTTTAAGAGGAATTATTATGAAAGAAGTTTAATACATCAAAGTAAGTATATGTCCCCACTGTGAGAGAGTAATCGTACAAATTCAAGAATCAAAAGGGTCTTAGTATGCTTCTGACATGCAGTCATCCATCTACATTTATCATTATCAAGCCCTGGCTGTCCCTCTACAGTCACTGCTTGTATGGGTCCACCTTAACTGTTCTGGCCAGAGTCAGTTCAGCATTCAGCAGCCGCCCACGGCAGCGGACGAACTGTTAGCAGTTGTCGTCCTCCAGGATGTCTGGGTGCTCGTCCCAAAACTGGTCTCCTATGATGTCACTGTGGTAGGCCTCCACTCTCCTCCTGCTGCGAGTCACAGCCACGTCTTTCTCCTCTTTATGTGGGAGCTTCATGCGTTTTGTCACAGTTTCATCCCGCTATAGATAAAACAAGTAAGAATTATGATTAGTACGGTTATACTTAAAGAAATAGTTCAGCATTTTGAGATATATCACACCGTGTGCTTCATAGCAGCCTGAAGAGCCTGTGAACCACCAGAGTCTATGAAGTCACTGCACCAGCACATAACCCTCTGTAAAACTACAACTTGTTGTTTATACACTTCAGGTAAACTACACAAACAAGATATAAAATGCTAACTAGGGTGAACTTTAGAGACGTTGGTAGGTGCCAGGCTAGCTGTTACGCCCAGTGCTCCCAGTCTTTACCTTTATATGTAATGGACAGTTTTGTGAGTGGTATGAATCTTGTCGTCAGACTTTCAGAAAATATTTCAGCAGGTGTATTTCCAAAAATTCTAAACTCTTCCATAAAAAGAAAAAATAAATCTTAACATTTGAGTGCTCTCTTAAAAATTTCTACTGGTAACACATCTTGTTTTATTCGTGTCAATAACTAAACCACTAGGCAGCGCTACAAGGAGCTCATGTTTTGCAGCACTGTTGCTATAGAGACCTGTATAATTCACAGTAATGCTAACCATTTTATGTAGCATGATATATTTTTCCGAGGCTTCAAACAGGATGTTCTCAGACAGAAGTGGCCACTGAGCTTAGAGTGTCACAGAGTGTCATCAGCAGGTTG
>JAUMHL010000002.1:7214528-7313643 GCA_032362345.1 Sandelia bainsii | reverse complement strand
TAGTGTGAACTTTTTACGTTTTCCATAAATTTCACCCGAAAGCCAAATATCCCTAACTTTTTGTGAGTAGTGTATGTATTCCTACATAGTGAATGGTTTGTCATCTTTCATTTTTGTGACGCTGCTGTACACGGATGACATTTGACAATACAGCATGAGGAGGGACCTGTTGATGCATTCAGGATCACTTCCAAAGTGGTGACGTCGGAACTTTGACTGAAGAATTAAGACAACTCAGCTTTTATTGTCAGGGACAGCAGTACAGTTAAAGCTCATTCAAAGACACAAGAAGTAATTTCAGGGTCCTAAAACACTAACAGGAAACGTCAAGTTAGTTTCTTACCTGACACCTGAAACCTGAAAACTGCAACAAAGAGCACAATGTTTTCTGCTGACATTTATCAAAGAAACAGGAAGATGTCTGTTGTACAGCACTTCAAGACACAAGTTCTCTATAAATAGCATCTGCAATTTTCAGAAAGGTATATAAACATGTCAGGAAACATGTAAGAAAACAGTGACTAAAGCAGAAAAAAAGCGCACTGGATGACGTGGGAATCACATTTCTAAAACAAACATCAAAGATTCAAGTGAATTTCACTGTAATAACTGTACAGACTCATATGCTCTAGACAAGCTCACCTTTTCCCAGATGAGAGTGGTGCCTTTCCTGTGAAGCGCAGACTCATTGTTATAGTTGATGTCAAACTCTGAGAACAGGATCTCATTTTTATCTGCAGCCAATGTTCCCTGAAAGGAGCAAAACATAGACATATATGTATAAATATTACAATAAATAAAAAGGGTTTATGAAGTGTGTGGTATAATAAGTCACAGAGCACAAGTCATTTAAGTAATCTCATTCTCCACTCTAAATACACCACCCTTTGTTTTGCTGTTTGAAACAGGAAATCCACTTATGCAATGATCTCAAAGCAGGATCATCTTTGTCCCCTTTGGTTTGATCAGGTGTGTTTCAAAGTAATATCTTTCAAGGGATAAATGAACTAAGAAACACAAAGTTTCGATGGACCGTGAACGACTCGTCAGCTGTCATCACATCATTGGATTTTCCCTCACTGAACACTGGAGTATAAAATCTTGTCAAACAGCTGCGTGAGTCGGTTGCAGCTGCCACAAACAGTTAAAGACCTAATCTGTAGAAAGATGTAACACCTTGGTTTCTTTCCTATACATACTTATAGATATTGTTTGTTGGTAGAAACCACAGAGTGCATGAGCTCATCTTTAACTAAAACTAAATATGATGACGGTGAATGCAACTGAATTCCCCTAACAACTGTCTTCCTGGTAACACAACATATTCCTATATTGTGTTGTACCTATGTAATTGTTGTTATAGCCAGTTTAATCATAGACACAGGAATAATTCATATAGAGGCAGTTGAAATCTGTTTCCTTTAATCACCTCATGGTTTCACCTGACAAAATACAAGCATAACACTTTGTCACTTGCAATATTTTAAAAACTGCTTGTTTATTCGCCCAGAAGCAAAGAAAAACACATAATGTTCAATTTATAATAATACAAAATGTAGTTTTATGAAGTTTATTATTATTACATGTTTAAAGCTGACCAAGCAAAAGTTTTGTCTATTTTTCAACAGGCGTCTTAAACAATAAATATGTAAATGTATAAGGCCTATTGTTCCCTGTAAAAGGTGGTAACTCCCAACAGTTGACAGAAAAAATAGGACTAATAATAATGTGGGCCTCTTAACTGATCATACTTTTGTACATGGTAACTAGTTAAAACACACATTAACAGTTGTTATTATTCTGTGTCTAAATCTCACCTTTAAGCGATCTTCTGCCTGGACTGTGGTGAGTCCTCCCTTCTGTACTAATGTCCAAAAAACTGTGTTGTACAAATTATTTATGTGACCTGAAAAAACAGAAACACATGAATTCAGTCTGTTTCCCAGTTCATCTTAGTCACATTCACTAACAACGTCATTTAAAAGTCAGGTTTTTGTATGTGCTTACAATCTGCCTGCCTCCAGCTGAGGTAGTCCCTAAGGTTGCGGTTGCTAGGATACAGGACCACTCGTCCATCAAAGCCCGGTGGGTACAGAAGGGGCTGTTCAGCAAAAAACTCCTTCCAGTAAAACACAAATGAAGAGGAGAACTGGGAGGCCACATGGGTCATGAGCTTACTACCAGAGGAGAAAGATGAGAGAAATGAAGTCAGGAGGCAAAAATGCAACAATATGTGAAAAGCATTGTTCTTCAGATGCCAACACTTCAGTACCTGGCTCTCCTCTTGAACCACGTAGACGTCCTCTTGAAAACAAAACTGAACTCGTCACTTTGACCATAAGCAATAACAATATCCTCAAGCTCCTCCATGACAGAGCGAGCACTCCTGCTCATCAGGCCCAAGGCTCTGTTGTCATTGGGCTTCGTAAACTCGTGCTGTTCTGCAAACCTAACGGAAAAAAGGAAAATGATTTCAAATAATATAAGACCAATGATGTTGTAATCAGCATCATCCCTGGTGTGTTCACAGAGGTGATGATGAAGGTGTGTATTGTGAATAGGACACTGACTTGTGGAAGTTTCGTCCATCCAGTCTCACGACAATGTAGCAGTTTCGCAGACATGTGTCATCCGTTTCAAAGTTGCGGACATACTCAAACTTGCTTTTTGCCATGTTGCTGGTGCTGCTAAAATGACAGGCAAAGGGTTTGACAACGAAACATCTGGCACTTCGACCAAATACGCAGGACTTTCCAATCAGCATGAGGGTGCTGCTGAGGAGGGAAAAAAATAAATAAGCAAACAAAGATAGAAACAAACACGTTCCCATGAAGAATGATCCTGTATCTCTATAGAATAGTGATGGGTCTTGCTGTGTTGAGGCTTCTGAGCGTGTGTCGAGTAATCGTGGGAATTTTTTGCGAAGCGTGTATCGAAGCTTGCTTCGATGACCTATGTGATGACGTATGAAGCCTCGCTAGTGGGACGTACCATGTGAATGGTCCAGAAAGTGGTTCGCGCTTTGGCGTGCCGTCCAAAATATATAGGACAGTGAAACGCAATAAAATGAATGAATATGTTTTCCCAAGCTACAAAAGCACATTCACCACCTCACCCTGTTTTTTTATTTCCACTTTCCATTGCAAGCATTGTAATTTCAAAAATGTGTGGTTTAAGTCTCAGAGAAATACACACATGTTAACGTTATGTAGACTTATTCAGTTCAGGCAAGAAAGTATACAACAACCAATGTCATGATAGCTTGACCCACAAACGAAAATATTTAGTTCCTGGCTCATTATTCTCATGATAAACTGTGACAAGACAGCTTCATGAGAATTATAGTTACACTACTAACACATCTGCCTGTCTTACAGTCTTTGACCAGCAGGGGATTTGTGAGCACATGAAGCCAGAGGTGAAGCCTCGAGAAATGAACCATTTTGCGAACCAATTGGCTGCGAGGCTTCAAGGCTTCATGAAGCTTCATCTCGCCATCACTACTATAGAATAATTAATGTGAAATGTTCTATTTTCCTATCCTAATTTTAGAGTTAACACTTACACTTAAATGTCATGCATGACGTCCTCTGCAGCAACAATAACCAGTACATTTGCTACTTCTTGGAAAAAATACTAATATCTGACTTAATTACACAAACGTCAGAAATTATTAAGCAGTGTAAAAAATATAATCAACAAATATGTACATAACGTTCTTCTAAACTAGTTATCCAGTTATCACTTGCTCGAACCACTCACGTTGACTTGTGTACAGTCCGTCAACGACTACGGTCGTAGTGGTTCCGGAAACGAACAAAGGTTCCGGAGTATAAGTGGAGCAGATATTTAAAAAAACAAAACAAATAAAAACAAGCAGCTCATTGTTGCCAATTATTGACTCGATCGCTTTACAAACCCATCATGATATATCAGTGTGTTCCTGTTGCGCCGCGTGGGATAATTTACTAAGACAAACAGACAAACATCATCTGTGTTCTAGCGCCATCTTGTGGTAAACGCGCGCTATTAAGATCAAAGATCGTGTATTAATTTCTAAGGCGGTTTCGGTGTCGTGCCGAAAAGTGTTTGTCTGCTAAAAACATATTTCCTAACCCAACGATAACCCCTAACTACAACCACCTCATGCAGACGACAATGACTTTCTGGCAGACAGTCACTTCTGTGGCGCTGGAAACTCATCGCACCCTTGTAGTCCATTAGCAATTATTTCCTGAAAAGTTTTGTTCAGTTAAAAAATTTTTGGAGCCGTAACATCGTTACAAACCTCACATAAATAACTGTGTGACGCCTGAAATGCTTCAGTAGCCTGTATGATGTTTAGTGTCTCTTGATATAGGTACAGAGTGAGACCTCCACAGACGGTTATAACTTTCCCAGGATTCCTCGCGTTAACGTTTGCTGCTCTCTGCGGCTGTTTCAAACATGGAGGAGAGAGAAAGGAAAAGTGCAAAATCAGCCAGGAAAGAGACGAAATCAGCGCCACGGTCACGTTCACCACCAGCACCGGAGCATAAAGCGGAGGCGGACAGTGACGCAGATAAATTAGATTTGTGCTCGGATAAATTTGACCCTCTCTTGGCCCTGTACTCTCCGAGTGTAGAGCTTCCTTTTCCAAACATCAAATGTTTCAACAATGTGTCAGAGTACGAGAGCTTTCTGAAGGGCGGCCGGGGCAGAGCCAAACCGGAGAACGTGGAGAAAAGGCGGCAGAAGGCGATGAAAGGGGTCGCGGACCCGGAACGCATTGAGAGGCTGAAGAGGCTCATGGTGAACAACCCGGTCCCAGAGGCGGATGAGGGGGAGAGCAGCAGCAGCAGCGCGCCGCGGAGACGGAGGCAGAAACCTGTGAAAAACGTCCTGACAAGGATGCCCTGTACGTTTAATACTACTATTACCACGTTACATCAATGCAATGTAACTTTTTGGTAATGTTTGTCATTTTAAGTGAACCTGCTCGTACCTCAAAGTCTCCCTAATAATAACGTATGATCAGTCAGTATCAATATATAAGTTAATATAATCAATATGTTAACTCTAAATAGTTACTTTATCTTTGGCATATCTTAATTGCAGCACTTGCAAACCCCAACCCTCACCTGAACCAAATCATATATATATATTTAATATATACACAACCTATAGATATTTTGAAAAATAAAATGGCATTATGTAGGTTTTCAGCAAAAAAAAAGGACACGCATTCAGTTAAAACAACCCACTTGGTACACACTGCAGTCACAGTTCTACAGCTTTAGGTATTGTAATAAAAAAAAATGCTTGAAGTATTAGTGACTAATGCAAAGATTCTCTGGAGCTCTTAATTTTCTGCCTTTATACATCTAAAATTGCTGTAACCGTTGATTGTTTTATTTTTGGAAGACACGTCTCTGTGTTTGAAGTGAATTCCTCCTGTAACGCAAACGGTTGTGTAACCTGTCTGTCGTGTGTCTTCAGTGTGCAAAGGCAGTCCTTTGGGCGAGCTGTTCCGATGCGTTGAGGAGAGGATAAGGGTCAAAGTTCACATCAGGACCTTCAAAGGACTCCGGGGGTTGTGCTCCGGCTTCGTTGTGGCTTTCGACAAATTCTGGAACATGGTGAGATTTCCTACCCACGCTTTTGCATTGTTCTCATTACCTGACAGCTCCCGGTTGTACAGCGATCAGCCACCAGAACATTGAACGTGAGCGTGTGGGGAGTGAAGGGCAGCCCGTCTGGGTCCGATCCTACAGAAGAGCTGCTGCAGCACAAACTCCTGAAAGTTTTAATGCTGGCTTTGATTGACAGCTGCCAGAACACAGTGTATCACAGGAACTAAGAGGACGTTAAATATATGCTGCCGACATCTTGGTGCCACACATGGTGCCAAGGGGTCTTGCGGAGTCCATACGGGTTTTTGTCAGCAGACGGTTAGGGACTGGTGTAATCCACAATGTAATTATAACTGTGAATGTGATGTCTCTGTATTGGTCTTTTACCATTTGCTTTTATTTTTGTTTGTCAGGCAATGGTGGATGTAGATGAGACATACAGAGAGCCTCTGCTGGGAGAGGCACTGTACCATGAGAAAGCCCTCACCATCACACGGGTATGTACTAGTTGAGACAGTTATGTCTGACTGATGTTCCTACTCAGTAATAATTCTGATCTGTAATATTTAAGTCTGGTTGATTTAGCATATTAGAAGCAGCTTTTCATTCTTACTGTGACTGCCCCTTCTTCTTCCGTTACTTCAGTGTTTTGAATAGTGCAAATAAAAATGACAACTTCAAGCTTTAGTTTGATCTACAAATATTAATGGGACTGAGTTGTTTGTGCAGCTCTTTGAGAAGTTAAAGCTCCAGGAAAGCTCTGAAGACGACGAAGCGGCAAAGAAGCACAAAACCTCCAAATCGACACAAAGCAGCGGGGTTTCTCCCAGCAGCACAGAGCCCACGTCGTCGGGCCCTGTTAAAACCAAACAGGATCAACACGTCTCACTGAAGGCCCAGGGTCCAGAGGCCTCGCAGAAGAAAGGCTCCCAGACCTACGGCAGGGTCCGTACGCGCCACGTCAACCAGCTTTTCATCCGGGGCGAGAACGTCATCCTGGTGAACCCAGAGCCACTCTGATTTTTGTTTGCTGTTTAATATTTACTTTGAACAAAACATCTTATTTTAAACAAACATGCTCTAAATATTATATATAAGTCTTATTTTCTGATGAGTGTCTGTAATAATGGGTTTGAAATACTGCAGATGAACTGCCAGAGAGATGTCAGCTTAATGACTTAAATAGATTCAGAAGAATCAAACGATTGCCGTTATATCATATTGATATGGATGCTTTTCTCCGCCCACTAGAGAAATCTGTATTTTGAAGAATAAAAGCTTATCTGTACTAATTCTAGTCATTTCCCATATTTGATCTGTCTGTCAGCAACTAAGAAATATTTATTGTGACAATCATATTAGAACCATGTGCGTTCTGTTTATTCCCCAGCAGGTGGCAGCATAAACACATCGAGCCACCTGCCAGGCCATTGTCATCTCAAAGAGCCTTGTCCCTTTATGTTGCTTTTCCCCATTAGTTTGAACAGGAATGACAGCGCAGCCTCGGCGGACTTCATAAATGCATTATGAATAATTGAGTTTGTGAAGCTAGAGATTGCAGATGGCACTCAAAAGCTGCCATTTGTCTTGATGTCTCCGATTGCTTTTACTCTTTAATGGGCACATTACCCATAAAAGCGCAATTTACTGCATCTCATGGAAGTTGTAAAGATGTTGCTTTATATTTTTTTTCTTTTTAAATGGCAGAGGTTACTTTTGGATGATGAGTGGCACGGCGCGATTGTATGTTGAGATAATGTTTCTGGGTCTGCGTCAAGAGTTTTTGAGAAATACCTCTTTATTTTAGTTTCTCTTAATTTGACTTCTGAGAGTTTAGTTGACCCTCTTTCTATATATTTTTGTCATAAATAGGACAATTTAAGTTATTCATCTATATACTCTTAGCTTTCATATAATATATCAGAATATTATTAGTGTAGCCCATTTAACAGTCCTCTCCAGAGAGGGAAAATGGGGTCAATTGTTTAATGCGAGTGTGTTTTAGTGTTTGTCGCACAAGTGTGTTCTAACAAACCTTAATCATATATAAGAAGGACAAAAGACTAGCGGTGAAGACATGATCCACAACTGGATTCACAATCTTTCTGTTCAGTCTTATATTTCTAATCAGTCCATCCTTCTCACTAGGAAAAAACGTATTTCATAAGTTGACAAATATAGAAGCATTAAGAACATAAATATAACAAACAGCTTGAAAAAACATTCATTGAACGTTATGTCATATGAAAGCTTAAACAACTGAGTTGACAATTGTAAAAAATTCTTTTCAACTGCTGCAGCTGTGGTAAGAGTCAGATTTCTTATTCCAGTAGAGCTGTTTGAGTTCACTTGTTTTCTGCCCATCATGTCATATGATCAAGTTTCTGCTCGTGTATGTTGCTTCACTCTGATACACTTGTTAGTGGACATCTATAGATTTGATGTTTGGAATCTATTGTCAGAATTTACATTTCCTCCACTTACTGTCTTGGCTTTCTGCCTTATTGATATCATTTGTAAATTTATTATTTACTGAAGCCATTTTATTACATCAAACAATGAAGTTAAAGCCGCATCAACTAATAGAATTTTTCAAAGTCAATCGCGGTGGCTTCACTTTTGCTGCTCGAAGCTCTTTTGAATGAGGCTAATGACACAGCACGACAAATAACACACACCATTAACAAATTTCAATCATCTCTTTAATGTTTTTGATAAAGAATCGCAATGTGTAAATCAAATCGAAATGGGAGTAATGTAAAATTAAATTTTTTGATGATTTCCTTTTTTTAATTTGCATATACTAGTGTTTCAGTAACAATCCCATTTTAAAGAAGATCAAATATGAAGTAGAAAACAACACATAAAAACAATCTACTGATATATTTTAGAAAAACAGCAAACAGATTTTGGTCTTTGTAATGCTTCAACCTCTGATGCAAGACTACCATGTGTTAGAGTTATCCTCCTGAACCCTTGGGAGAGCTGGAAAGCACAACTTCAATCCTTCTGGGGCTGCAGAATCCACTGCCTGCTTCTCTGGTCAATTATTTATCTCATTGTTGACATACCAGAAATGTCAGGCAGCCAAGATTCACTTATCAATCACTCATTACAAGGGTCAGGAGGTAACCACAAACAGGCACTTGAACCACTGAAGAGCAATGTTTTGTACATCTACCAGATCACTTCGCTGGGGTGCAGCTGTATGGGGACTGTTCATTATGCATTACACCACAACACATCTTCATCCAACCACCATAATGTACTGGCTCTAACAGAAGCTGCTCCCAGACTGGTCAAAGTGCTTCCTCACACACCAATTTTCTGTACCTGAAGAGTTGGAAACATTGGTGTCATTATAGTAATGACTACTGTTGTTCACTGTATACCATTATAAAGATGGAAGGTGAGACCACAGCATTTACTGAGATACACTAATGAACATTTTAACACAGGAGGGAGGCGTGATGAAATCTTAATAACAGTCTGTATCAACGCCATAGATGCTGATTTAATAGGCACATTCATATTGGTGTTTTTGGAGAAATGAAATTATCACTGACCTGAACAGAGTGGAAACATTAAAAATGGGTATGGGAAGAACAAAACGTAGGAATCGGTGGAATAAAAAAAAATCCATCTGGTATCTGTACAGACAGTTGGCTTGAGGTGTTAAGTACAAACATGTTTGTACACAGTACAGAAGCGATGCTCTGGTAGCTGTGCTCAACACTGCACAGAGGTTAACTGAAGAGAGAAAAGGCAAATGTCTTTCAGGCACTCTGTGCTGTAATAATGAACCCACAATCTCTACGAGGCTTTTCCTACCTACTGATTATCGCATTTGGATGCAAACTGATTAGAATATTCTTCATATGGAAAACATAGATATATGTACACATCAATAAGCAAGGCCACAAATGATGCTTAGTTGAGGAAGAAATTCCTCAGTTAAATCAATAGCTTTCACTCCAAACACACTGATAGGCCACATTTGGACTGAGTGGACACTACAAAGAGAAGGTGTCAATGTGCTTCGTCGTATGTCTCAAGTCATATCAGATTTGGTCTGTATGATGCAACTGTTCACATTGTCACTGCCTCTTCTATAGGTATTTCATAACTTATCTGTAAGGGCTCCAGATGTCTATTTACAGGTCAAAGGAAGAACAAGGACAAATAAGAGGTAACGTGACATTCTTAGACATACATTAGAAAGTTAAAATGGCAGATCATATTATCTAAACTCATCATCCAGTAAATTACTGAGAATACATCTCAAACAATTATGCAGCTACTTATACATACATATATTTGTTGTTTTTTTGCTGTTCTGGTGATTTCACTTGATTGAGGTTATAAAGAAAATTCCCCTGACATTCTCTTGGTGGCACACCTTCCTTCTTCTCTCCCATAACTAACCAAAAGGCACAATATCATCAGTGTGTATGTCTGACCACCACCTTAGACCAGACAGACCACTGGTTCAAACTACACACACGTAAAATAAGGAGACTGCAGGGTGTTGACATTATGATAGTTGACATTATTCAAGTACTCTTTGTTTTCAGCTCATAACAATCCTTCACCAATGGACGGAGAGAGAGAAGAGACTGACGCCACTGCTCCTGTCATTCTTTGCCCTCCAGCTCCATCACTTTCCAAAGTTGCCGAAGTCAGCAAAGGCATCATGTTTGGGCTGTTGGACCATAGCAGGGTTCATCCCCATCCCCAATCCCATGCCCATAGCACCAGGCATCCCCATGGTCATACCTCCCTGCGGCATCCCCATGTTCATGCCCATCCCCATCATGCCCTGGTGAGGGGCCATACCCATCCCCATGCCCATTCCCATTCCTGCTCCAGCTTGCATCATAGGATTCATGGCTGGTCTGACTGTTGTAGGTCCAAGGCTCATATTTGAAAATCCCTGGGAGAGCATGTTGGCAGGTGCCTGGTTAACTGGAAAAAAAGACAACAACCCAAATTAACTAAAGTGCCAGATTATTAAACCACATGTGATAAGAGTAAGCTTTGACAAACAGGACAAAGATTGGTTACACTGTCAGTGTTCGTTAGATCTAACCTTGTTGGAGGGTGTTGAGACTGGGCTGGCTAGGTTTGGGTGGATGCATGCCTGGACCCAGGAAGTCCAGGCTGATGTTAACAGAGTGGTCTGACCAGGTGGACGGGAGGGGCGCTTTGGCTCCAGCAGCTTGAGAGGACACTCCTTGCTGCACAGGCTGCAGGGGCTGCACAGACTGTGGTTGTAAAGGACCCCCAATGTTCTGGAAGGGCTGGTAAAAACAAAGACACACACAAGCAAAGATACAATTATATAGAAAAAGCTACAATGATATAAAATAAAAGCTTCAAAACTGAAAAACATGATAAAAACATAGTTTCTTGTCATTATTCAAGACCTTAAACCTTTAGCCTGACCCACTTAAACCCTGCTGCTGTTGCTTTCTGAACTCATTAAAACACATCATGTAAAGTACATCGAATAAAAGGGAGTGGTGGGTGTCTTCTCAGTGAAACAAAAAGTTTTTAAGTAGGTCAAAAACATTTTAAGATGGAAATACAGTCAACATATGCTGGCTTTTGTTGGGTTTTTAATGTTTCTGTAAGTCAAACCTGATTCTTCTCATTCCCTGTGTCAGTAACGGGAGGAGTGGGTGGTTAGTGGGCGGTCTCTGGGGGAGTTGAGCATCTGGTGAGTCTGCATATTAACCCTCTACAAGCAAGCTAGTCCTCTAGCTTTCAGTCATGAGGTATGTCTCTATCATACATGCACACTGACAGATGTGGTCAACAAGTGCCTGTAAGTAACTGTGTGGAAAATTAAAAAAAAATGTGGAGTGACAGATCAGTTTAATGATTTGTCACATTTATCCATTTTCTTTTCATACAGGGACATTTGTTTTCATCCAGCACTGACACTTACTTACATTCACTTCCTGGAGACTTACCTTAACTTTCAACATAATAATAATAATCACTACTTGCCAATCCCTAACCTTAAACCAAGTCATCCCTCTACACTTTAATGATTAAAGACGGCATTATCTTTACAATGGGAGTGTTTGAACATCTGTTGTCTACATCTGTCATTTATGCCCCTTTGATGAGTCATGTATTGATATATCTGAGTAAATTGTGTGTGTGAACATATAAATGCATACCTGTGACATTGACTGCGGCAGAACTGTGGTGCTTATGCACTGTGTGCTGCTCATGCTAAAGTTGAGGCTCTGGGAGGAGGTGAGAGACTGAGTTGGCCCCATCAAGTCAAACAGGTCTGCTGAGGCAGGAGCTGAGACAGGAGCGGGGGCAGGGGCAGCAGCAGGACCTGCTGTCATGGCTCCAAAAAGGTCATTTCCACTGGTGTTGACAACCTGAGCAGATGCTGGCATCTGACCTCCAGGGAAGGCATTCCACTCTCCAAAGTCTCCATTGGTGCTAGAGGCTGGTGCTGCTGCAATGGGAAAGAGAAACAAGACAGTTGTGTGAATTTCTGTATTTTCCATTCAAAGTGTAATGATTGTATTGTGAGCTGTGAAAAATCACACACGCAGATCACAGCATGTCACAGTAATCAGGAATAAACACCTGAATAGTGAAGCCAGTTTGGCTCTATGCAGGACATTTTCAGTGACCACTAGTGCAATGTTTAAAAATTTCATTGAACTGGCCAATCTTGTTGTCTCTTCCTTTCTCAGCTACCTCCACCCCCACCAACTTCCTCTGTCCCTGTCACCTTGTCATCCATAACAGGAGTTGATGTGTGTCTGTTCTTGTTATGCAGAGCAGGTAGCAGGCTCCATATGGCCAGGGCTCCCTCCCAGCAGCCCTCTGAATATTCTAGCAGTATGGCTGCAACAGAACCGCACACACATGCACACGCTACAAAAAAAAAAAAAAAGTCCTAAAACCAACCAGTTCCTGTGGACAGGCCAACAGCAGCAGCAGCAGGTGAGGAGAAGTCAGCAAATCCACTGATCAGATCTGCATTGAGAAATAGACACACGCACCAACTTTAAACAAGCGAGCTCCAGGTGTCATTCTACCATAGTTAGCATTCCTTCAGTGTCAGAAGTGTAGGAGGGAGGAGAGGGGTGGTGGTAGTGGATAGGTGGAGGAGACCAAACATCTGTTCTGCTCCCACCCTATCCACTAGGGACTGCTCCAAAAACATCTGGTGCACTTAGTTCCTATACATCAACTCCCTCCCCCTGCTGTCCACAAAATCAGCAGCTGGATACTGTCACTGCAAACTAGTGTCTACTTCTGTAGTCACTGTAGTTTCTGGTTTTGCACATTGCTGTAATGATTAAGGTTGTTCCTAGATATACTGGTATCTAGAGTTTGCTAAAAATACACAACACGTAAATAAAACAATCTTTGTGCCGTCCCGAAACAGAAACGCTGATACCACTTTTCTCAACATAACCGCTGGTACAAAGAAAGTGCATTTCACAGAATAACAGGCTGTTATTATAGTGGGTGACATACCTGTGGCAGCAGGCTGGCTTGGAGTTGTGTCCACCATTAGTAGGTCAGCTAGGCCAGTAGTGGAGGGCTGAGGGGCTGCTGCTGGCTGGGACTGTCACGAAAAGCATTCAAGATCAGGACATACGACATATGCAACTACACATAAAATAGTTCAAATGTGCCCTTTGCTACCTGTTTGGTGGCGGTCTGTGGGCTCTTGTCTCCTGTGTAGTGAGCCGCTGCTCCCAAGTCTACCTTCTTGGACGGGACCCCTCCTCTCTTCCGTGTTGCTGTTGTCTCTGTTGCTTGGACAATTTGTACACTTTTGGTGGTAACAGTCTCTTCTTCATCTTTGAAGTCTTTTCTGGGCTGGCCGTTGTGAGATGAGTGGCCCCGGTCCTCTTCGTTGTCACTATGGAGAAAATAATAAGTCAGGTAAGACAAGCAATTATGTTTACACAGATTTTCATTGCACGTGGCACATTTATCAAGGATGAAGGCTTATTATCTACTGTATGCACCTCTCTTCAGGCTACTGATGGCCTGATCAGTAATATTTGGAAAATTGTATCTACAGATATATTTGTGATATAATTGAAAAGTTTGATGTGATAATTTAAGGCAGATTTCCTGCAATATGTAAGAGCATTTAACTTTTGTCTAGTTGTTGACAGTCATTTATTGAGAAAACTGTCACTTTGGGAGTGATACTTAGATTCATGTCTGTATTTTGGACTTTGACAGCAGAAGCTTCCTTTTTTTTAATATTTGGAATATGGTTTGTGCCTTCAAGTTTAATATGTCTCTAAATCCAACTCCTACCTATATCGGTCTGGTGAGTCGTCTCTCTCCTTCTTCCTAAATCTGTTGATGGTATCGTCAATGGTACTGCCGATTTTGTCGCTGATCTCTCCCAACTTCTCACTGAAGGGGAATTGCCCTTTATTCTTCTCCCAGTCATCGTCCCATTTTCCCCGGTTATCGCTGGAGTCGTATCTGTCCCTGTCCCCCGCTGGAGAGAGAGAATTTAAGTAAGGGGAAAAGGAGATAGAAGAAGAAAGAAAAAAAGAACACATTATTTAATTGAACCCAAAGGTTTTTCACTGTTTATATTACTTGCTCAACTGAGGACTCACAATAACTTCGGTATCCCATACTGTCGGAGGACACTCCAATATATTTGTCTCTGTTCTTCTTTGCCTTTTTCCGTTCTTCCCTGAGCCTATCATCATCCTGGATAAACTCCACCATCTCCTTCACCTTCTGACGCACATTCACACCTTGGTCCTTCCCATTCTCGTCTAGGGATAGAGATGATAGAGACAAAGAAACACAGAAATTAATGAAGTGGCAACTTTTTGTGTTAAGTTTAAAATGCACTGAGACCACACACTGGCAATAAATATGAATATACTGTAACTGTTGAGGAAAACCTGAACGTTCTTGCTGGTAAACATCCTCTCTAGGTTTGACTGGGAAGTGTGAAACCAGATTCAGGGCAGTGTGCACGTGCTTGTGCTTGTTTGGTGGTTTAAGGGTTTGTGGAATAAGCAGGGCTTATGACCTTCATTCATTCATTACGGCTCACACTGAAACTATTGTTATTAACCTTCTGCAATGTTCAAGTGTACACAGCCTCACCTAATCTATTTGAAAAAAAAAATTGATGGTGGATCATGGGTGTGTTGTTGGTCTAAAAAGGTACAGATGGAAAAGACCAGAACAATATCTTACCTACGAAGTGGTAGCTTTCTAATGACCTCAGGTCATACAGATGTTCTCTGGCACTGGTAACAACCCTTTCTGATCCATTTCTGATTAGATGGGCTAGCAGTAGCAGGGCCTGAGAAAAAGACACTCAACATTAGTTACAGCAAATATGGCTTAAGGTTGTGATTTTTATTTGGATCTTGTTGAACTCAATCCGAGTGTGAATGATGAGAATGATTTCCCCCCACTCTAACAGTTCACATCTAACTACTTCTACTTGTGGCCAACTATTTCTGCTTTGTGAATTATTAAAACATAATTCAACTTCATCTGGTCCAAACTTTAAGGCACAATCAAAACTTTACTTAGTGCTCAGGCCTTCAAGCTATGTGTTATAATGAAATGATTTTAATTAAGTGTGTGTGGGATGTTGTAACAATACAGTACAATGGCACACCTTGTAAACTCTCCTCCAGTTCTTCTTGTTATCCCTCAGCATGCGGGCCCACAGCATGTTCATCACCTCAGGAAACTGCTCATACATGAAGGTGGCTCTGATTACATAAACATTCCCAGAAGAAAGAGAAAGATTAACACTTTGTCCTTTTACTGTCTGGCAGAAGTTTTTATGTGCAATGTATGACAATCAACAAGGGGATTGATTAGTCCTTTTACAGTCTTAGTTCAAAGACTCCCTGGAACTATAGAGGTCCAGGATCTAAACTAATGTATTTGGTTGCTAGGTCTCTCATGTAAAACAGATATCTCAAGAAACTCCCAGCTCAAATAAAGAGGTATTTCAGGAACTACAGGTTCTTTTAGCATTTTTCTGTTTATGCATCTATTGTATGCCCAGCACTGCAAGTCACAGCCACAGTGTAAATATGTCTTGTTCTTTGTAATGTACTGCTGTGCAACTGTACTGTGATGTCTAAATTGATGTAGAAAAAGAGACACGCACAGGTACAAAGGGAGTCTGAAAAAACACTAGAAGGTCAGGAATATTTAGAAAGTAGCTTCTTCCGCTTCTACTTTTAGTACACAACCACAATTAAACTATTATCAAGTTAAGTTTCAACCTGTTCCAGGTTTTTAATTTCACTGCCCTAATAGTGAGACTACACTTCTTGCAGTAGTCTGAATGTTGTAGCAGCTGTGTGGCTTGTTTTCAATAGCCTCGGCTCCATGAATAGTTACAGCGCAGCCACATAACCACAGAATCCCTGGTTCTAGTCTGTCTGGGAACCTTTACTACATGTCATATTCCCTTTCTTCTCCCATGTTTGCTGCCTACCGTTTTTGGGAAAAATTACAATAAATATATCCGAACAAAAATACTGCCTTGGAAATGGATACTTTTGCAGACAGGGCCTAAAGAACCAAAACTTTAAAAAGGCTCTTATGTTACAAAAATAGGTAAGTTTCCTGAGCTGCAGAAAATGTTCCTAGAAAGTTTAATTCACAAATAACCTTGGCAATTTTTCTGCAGGACATGCTGTATAACACTGTGTGTTGTCCTTACCTTGCAATTTCACTCATCAGCTGTCCTGACGGTCCCCAGGGATCATCGTTGGTGGCTTCTCTGACTTTAGACTCCAACTCTGAGTAGTTCATCACCACATTGGTTCTACATAATAAGATAAAAAAACAAAGGCAAACATCAATTAATTCCTGTATGACATATTCTACATGTTGCAAAATATGTGGCGTCCACTGAGACCAACAACATAAGCAGCAATAGATCAAAGGTAGTTCATTACACACACCCATATACTCCCTTTTGTCCATTGAGAGACTTAAGGACAAAAGGTACTGCTTGTGTGTGTTCTGAATCTAACTAGTCGTGAAAACCAAAAACAAGGCACTAAATAAGCAAAATGCAAATCTTTGTCCAATATAAACACAAAAATGAGGCCTAAAACAGCACAGAGTGAAAAGGACTTTGCTCGCTATGGGTGACTTCTTGCCGGTTGACATTCTGAGAAATTAACAACAAAAGAAAAAGGAAACTCAAATGAGAAGCAACCAACTGCACAAGTGGTAGATCAGTACTCAGTCTCATGTTGTCAGTTTCTTAAATAAATTGGCAAATGTCTATAACTGAAGAGGGTTTATGGATGTAAGCTACAAAATTACCAACCACGTATGTACCATGTACTCAACAAGGTTAACAGAATTATGATGATTACAGAACTAACTAAGCGAAACAAAGTAATGGTCTTTATCTATTTAATCCGATTACAAAACATACATGCTGTTGCAAGCAGCAATTAACGTTAACAAAGAAAACCCAGCTCCTTCTTATTAAGTCTGTGCTGAATGAATGTTTTAAGAACAAAGAATTTTCCAAGCAGGTAACATTATAGACACATAAAAGATGGGGGATAAATTCTTATGTATTATTGTCTGTTCACATCAACTATTTCATGCTTCTTGGAACAGACTCCTTTTGCAGAATAGACAATAAAGGTCCACTGCTCCTAGTTTGTGAAAAGAAATTAAATAAATATGTTATTTCATATCTTTTCATGAATGACTGGTTAAACCGGTTGTCTAACCAGTTTGCTTAATGCATGCAGGCTACTTCACTTCAAATGCATTGCCCCAGGACTATGAGTAATATATATAGCATGTAGCCAAGCCATTTTTTCATGGCCAGTGACATGGTTCAAATGTATGTTTTGCCTATAAGCTTAAATTAGCTTTCCAGAACAATTAGATAAGTATAAAGACACTTTTTTCCATAATTTAGTCAGCACTGTCACAGCTTTAGCCACAGCATGTGAACCCAGAACCACCACATACCTCCCTCGCTACTGCCAGATCAGCAATAAAATGTACAGAGCCTGAGAGAGCAGCACTAATTTGATGGCAGGGTTAAGAGTTGCACCTTCTCTGTAGTTCTGGGGTAAGGCTCTGGTACCAATGGTTACAGTAAATTTATATGCTGAGAGATCTCAGATGAACATCAAGCCTTGTGTTGAATCATACCATCATACCTATATCATCCTGATGGGAATATTATTCATGTTACGCTCAGGTCAGCAGTCATATTTTAGCTCAGGGTTTCATAATGAATAATGTAGTTTTGAGGAGTCTGATTACTTTGCATGCCACATTTCTAACTGCATGTACTGTATGCTATGCTAGTTACTTCACTATATTTGCATGACTGGCAGTCAAACAGAAGAGAATATAAGGTAGAGGTACAAAATCTTATCTCTCCACAGTGGTGGCTCCTGTCCTAGATATCAGCAAGCTAAAACGGAAGTTGAGATACTCTCTCACACACTATCACGCAGACTTCTGTAAGGCTGTTGTGGGGCTGTAGCTGTCAAAACATTTCCCTTCAGTTCAGCTCATCAGCCCAATTGTATTGTATTCATCATATAATTCATGTTGCTGTCACTGCAAGACCTATGTAAAACGGGGAAAAAATTGCTTGCATGTCCTACCTCAGCAAAAACCTCGATTTAATCACACAACAGGAAATCTTGCATTACGCCACACCAGCGTGAATGTGTGACTATGTTTGGTGGCACATCATAAAAACAATTGTTATAACAAAATATTATTGTCAATACAATTTTTTTAACTTAATTCCCTTTAATCCTCATGTGATCTATCCTTTCTTTGTCTGGTCACTCTCATAAAAGTAACTTATATCACATGAGCTCCAGGTATTCCAGGTAGAAATGCATTAAGCAAGAATACAATGTTGGATTGATTTAACAACATGCTGTTGTTGTCATTGATATTGGGCCTGCACAATCAGCCAGTAAACCTTTGAAAAGAGGAAGGATTGTGCAATACCACAGCTCTACAGTACAGGACAGCATGCTCTGGTATCTTCACTAGCTAATAGAGTAAACAAAGTCTGAAGCAGGGAAAAAACACAATCCAATAGTTACTTGCTAGTTAGTTGCTACACAACTGGTTCGCAAGTAAGGTTACCATACTACTTTTACTGGCCATGAAGGCTTGGGCAAACGCTCATCTTGAATTCAAAAGTACCAAGAACTAGATTTGTGTCACTTTCTTGTCTGACAATGGCTTGACTATTTCTATCTAAAACCAAAACAACCACAATTTAATCAAAAGCGGGTGGAAAGGTAAACGGTGCAGGGCGTGAGTAACCCTTTATAACTTCTAATTACCACATTCTTGCACTTCAGCTGCCAATCACTGCGGCAGTCTTTAATACGAATGGCTAATAAGACAACTTTAGTGTAACGCTGGGAGTCTTAGCTTCATCTGTCTGACAGGTTCCACTTGACAAGGTGTGGGACAAAAAAGACATTTTGGCTGCGAGGACCGCAAACAGTAATTAAGCCTTGGGATGAAGTTTAACAAGTGACATAACTAACAGCATAGCTACTGTAAGTTGAGTGAAACTTAGCTACAAGTGTTATAACAATCACACTAGAGAATATACTTTTCTATACTCTTAAAAAAATTTCAGGGAGCGATACCGTCGCCCAAACATTGCTCGTACCCCGCTGTTTTTTTCAGCCCCAGGAGCTGTCAAACTAGCTCAGCTGGCTAGCCTAGTCAGCTAAAGCTACCTAGCCAGCGGGCTAAATAATTAGCTTGTTAGCTAAGGGACTTAGCTTACACTGTCGGCTAAAACGCTAAAAACCTCATGCTGAGTGATCATAACACAGTGTTATTTTACAATAACCAAGCGACCAGACAGAATAATTGTGACAAAATCATATTAAGACAAATATTATTTGTCAAAGTCAGCTAACTAACTCGTAAGTAGCATTCAGGGTAGCTAACTTGTTCGACTGACGTGACGTCAAAGTTTTGGGTACGTGTCTCTTTCAAACAGGTAAAGGACAGCAACATAAAACACGAAACAGACGTAAAATAGTTGCGAGATACTCACGCTTTGTCAACCAACTCCCTAACCTTCCACATGTTCAGCATCTTGGCTCTGTGAAAAGGGACTTTCTGCCTCGCCAAAACCCTTTACTCCAGACGAACACCAAACCTTGAAGTCAGTAAAGTTAACTCTTCTTCACCTCTTTCTAGACAGGAGGCGCAAACGCACCACCAGGCAGACAGGAAAGGTTACTATGGGAAATGCCCCTGAAACGTCATCAATACCGCGTAAAGCAGCATTGGAGTTGTAGTTTCTTGTCGGTGTTCAGCCACCACTATTTATATTTTAAGCAGTTTACATTAAACGTGTTTATAGCTGCACGATAATAATCGATTGGTGGGAAATCCAGAGAAGAAGTGTGCTTTGCTTTGACTTTTCTGAGGATCCCACGATCCCATGGGGATAAACTGAATTAGACAAAATATAACTTTTAATGATAATAAAAAAAAATAAATAAAATTCAAATATCCTGGGGAAAAGTTGTCCAAAACCATATTACAATCTTTAGGCCAAGATACTGTAAAATGTGGTCTTGTTTAGCTCTTGATCAGTAAAGACAAACGTTTTAAGGTTCATAAGCACATTGATGATGCAATCCTACAATTACTGTAACTGTTACATAAAGTAGGAATTAATCCAATAGACTGATAAATTGGTCTGGCTGCTAATATCTAACTGGCTATTATCTTACTATCTACGCTAAGTAATATGAATGTCATACAGAAATATCAACATATATGGATATATGTTGATGGATCCATCTGCAGGAGTAGGCATAGGTGATGATAACTGAGGTAGCCTAATCTGAGTAAAATTAAAGTCAACAGCTTGTATTGAACTCTTGTCATTTTGTGGGGTAACTTTACTCTTGTTTGTGTTAAATATTAGTGAATCTCTTTTTGTAGTAAACACAGATCATGAAAAGTTAATTAAATTAAATGCTTATTAAATGCCTATGCTTGTCCATTAGTGTGCTGCAAAAAAAAATAAAAAATGCTGTGTTCATATAAAAAGTGAGTTATTTTGATATATATTTAAACTGTCAAATATTCTGTGTCTGTTTTAGAAATCTAGCATTTTGAGACATATTATCTGGTAAAGTTAGCTATTCCTACTGTAACATTTTTGAAGCAAATACATAATTCTGTGCTGTTCAAGACTGTTTTCCAGTTTTCCCCCAAACTTTGCCCTACATAATAGTCAGTAGGTCACCACCCTGTATGTTCTCAATCCCTCCTCATCTGGTATTCAGGCATGCTACAGTGACCCCGTGATGCTGTGTGACAGGCCAGGCAGGGCACTTGCTGTTTGTGTCAATCCAGATCAATCACTCCCTCTTCTGGACGGACAACGTCATCAACGTGCACAAAGGTCACAGGGTGTACTATAGCCAGGCCTGATGTGGGGAGCAGTCAGGTCAGCATAGGAAGTGAACAACCTTCATCCAAACTTGAAATACTATTATGACTAAGATAAACTAGTCTTATGGTTAATTTAATTTATTTTTTTGTGGCAGAAGTTATTTTATCTGCCTTGAAATATGTTTTGATTTTCCTGTAACTGGGTGTACATAGAGTATTAAGACTCTTTGTTTTATTGATTTATATTTCAGGGGACAAGATGAGCCCTCAGATGCCCTACATCCAGCAGTGTCTCTGTTCTCTAATGATACGTGTAAATATGGCCCACTGCTTACACTTCTATAGGAGAACAGGAAGAAACAACACAATAGCCAAATACAACCCATTTGAGAAAAAAACAACAAGAAACAGCACTTCACGGCCCAGAATGCACTGCACCCAAGGGAGCAACCTCAATTACTGTTACACGTCCAAAGAGAAGAACTCTAGGAGAAGTGATTGCTGAGATGGAAATGGCTGTGTGTGTGTGTTTGTGCGTGTGTGAGTGTGTTTTTGAATGTGTGTGTGTGTGTGGGTTGGAAGAGGATGGATAGAAAGGCACTCAGTAAAAAGATCTTTCAGAAACACTTTGCCTCAGTGACGTTGATGCAAGCTGTTGATTGACATGCACTTCTCGACAGAAACCAGAGCTATCAACCTATCTGCCACGCATTAAGAATGGCACGGTCCTCTGGGAGGGGCCTAAGTGGTAAATGATGTTGCTCAAGACAGTGTCTGTCAACAATATGTGTGTATTTGTGAATGTGCGAGTGCTGAGGATGGCAAAGTATTCAATCAAATCTTTGACTGAAAAACCCCTGTGTCCTAAAAGATCAGTATTCTGTACAGCGATGAATAGGAAATCTATGTATGTATATGTGGGGGTGAGTTTGTGTGTTTTGTTTTAAATACAGCATGGTGCTATGCAATCAGGGTAAATGCAGCTGGCAGAGGGTATAATTGTAGAAATCTCTGATCTCAAACAATTCTCAAAGCAAGCTTTGGAGTTTCTTTTTTTTGGTGAGTTTTAGACGCAAAAACATTCTCTGTATCTTGTAGACCCAGATTCTCTCTTTGGATATGGAAAAAAAAGTATCAGTCTTTCCTTGATATTTCATATTTTATAACAATGTTCCATTCATCATCTTGCTCTTTTGTTGATCATCAATTTGGTCTACTGAGACCTAGTTGTCACTAACAACTTTTGAGTCTCAGGAGATGAAAAAACTAAGCAGATAAACATGATGTAATTGTAACACTAGGGGGCACTCTGACTTTTCTGGTTCTGGATTCTGCTTACTGTGGCTCAGGGGTTGAGTGTGTTAAGCATCTGTGCACACACATATGTGTGTGTGTGTGTGTCAGTCATTGCGACCACTGGGGGTCCAGGCTGTCTGTTTATGGGGCTGTTCCAATTTCCCATGACAAATGTGGCCAAAACATCATCTAGATTTGGGAATGTGCACCAAAAAAACCCAAAAAACTATTATTCTTTCTCTACAAACATGTGCTTCCAATCTCTCGAAACACTCTGCGCTTTTTCTTTGCTTAGTTTTTCAATGTCATTACAAAACAATGTTCTTTGTTTTGTGCATTAGCTAGGAATTAACAATCCTGTCCATCTTTGTGCCCACAGAAGAGGTTCTGATCTGTTGAGTCACTCACTGGGGCCCAGTTTTCCTCCTGTCAGACTGAGGGTTCTTTCACTGCTGTTAGATTTCAGGCTGTTATTGTTGGCCCTGTTGCAGCCCCGGTAAGATCTTTAGTCCTTTTCCCAAGCGATATAACCCCCACACACATCACACAGTATCTGACCCCTGTCTCCATGACACATGACAGATCCACTGTGGTGTGTGTGTGGGCATGTGAGCATGGAATGAATGTGTGTACACTTTTGTGTAAATGTGTAGTAAATATGTTTGTACTGCATAGATATGTGTACAAGTGTACAGAGCATATCTGGCATAGTATATAGTTATTGAATGTGCTTAAACAATGAGGCCACTTGTCATGTGTTCAAAGTTGCACAGACAACCCGCTGTGATCTAAAACCACACACACAGATGTTCCTAATGGGACTGAAGCAGCATTCGCATTCCTGTGGAAAACCAGTCTGTTTATTTTTCTCTCTAAACTGGACTGCATTGCCACTTTCCCTTGGTGAGAAAAAAGATGGAAGATGATAAAAAAAATCTGAGGAGGCTGATGAGAGAGGTTCCTGCCACAGCTGAGACCTCCAAAGCCAACTGTCAGTACGGCTAAACCAGCAAACCAGCAAAGTTGCCAGTGTGCAATTCTTTGCTAGTTAAAATCGCTGTTGTCTTATTCTCCGACATGAGGAAATGAGCTTGGTGTAATTGTGAAGGCTTATGTTTATGAGTCAGGCTGTTACAGTAAATCCTGTTGCTTTGTACACGGGCGAGAAAACATACACATGCACATAGTGAAACCCACACAGGTATGCTTGAGTCCTGAGAGCATCTGCTCCTTTACAACCAGATTGAATTAGCAATTACAGAGAGTAAAAACCAGAACAAAACATCTGGAGCTGTAAGCAGTAGAGGTGATAAATCTGAGAGGGAGGTGGGTGGGTGGGGGGTTGGTATGAAAATGAGCCAAAGTGAGATTCTCAAGGACAGTGTCTCTGATTGGCCCATTAACATGCCAGGGGTGTCAAAAAGGACCTGAGGCAATGGGAGAAATGGGACAGAGCAGAGGGCTTTAGAGGGCATATGAAACACCAGTGAATGGAGAGGTAGAGCATAGAGGAGAGGGCTGCTGAGATACTGTATGGGAATGAAATGCACTCTTAGAAAAGATAATCTGGCCAGAGAGATACACAGATGTTGTTTGTGTCCTCAGGAAATCACTACGACAAGCAGAGAGAAAGCTGTGGAAAAGCTGAGGGGAAGTTGTGAAGAAAAAAAAAAGACCTAGGGGGTTTGGAAAAAGACCTGGAGCTGTGTGGGTGCAAGAATTAAGAAACAGAGGCTGAAGATCAGCACTCTGCCAAACCATAATTATGCATGTTTGGACACAAAAAATTAAGTAAACACGAGGCTGGGTGTTCATAAATGTATCTTAATGATTCTATCCAGTTTGGTTAAAACTCCATATAAATGTGAGGTTGGAAAGCCGCAGTAACATTACAACATCTGTTTTTGCTATTATTGGCACAGTAAATTACATAGGCAATTTGTTTGTGCTGTTGTTAGAGTAATAGAATCAAATTATCCCATGTTAGGGAAATGATTATGTACGAAGCGGAACCCATCAGGGATTCACAAAGCAATCAGCGAAGTAAGACAGAGCAGAAATGTTGGCGTTCTGCATGTCAACTTTTCCAGATGCACTACATCATTTAAAAGAACTTTTCAATCGTGTGTTTAGGAGAAAATACTACCTAGTTCACACAGGAGCACTGTTTCACACACTCATCTGGCAATGCTAAGAGTGCTGTGTCAATTCAGAACCACAATGCCTGCAGCAGTAGCTCTCCAGTACAACATCAATCCAGTGGAGCTGTGTGAATAAGCATGGAATGAGATAGGAGGACAACCGTAATTGAAAGAGCCTGACACAAGCGAAATGAGAAGTGTTAGCAATGAAGGACATTATCAAATGAGTCTTATCAATTGAAAGACAGCGAACAGTGTTTACATTCCCACTCCAAGGCCAGACACTGGGTGTGTGTTTTAAATAGGTCAAGGTTGAAGGGAAACAAAAGTTAGTCGATTAGCAGTCGAGGTGCAACAATCCAAATTTGTATGCTAATATGGCAGATCATCATATCGAGTAGGCACTGCCTGCGATTCTACATCTGCGCGCACTCATTTAATTATCCAAACACAATTCACAAAAGTCACTGGAAACAAACCAAACCAAAATAAAATAATTTGCATATATTTAAAAGAGCAGATAAAATCCCTTGGGGTTGGTTAATATTTCAGAGGCATAATAATAATATGCAAAATCATTCACATTTCATCCAGCACCAAAACAAAGTGGCTTTGTCGATGTAATTAGGGTGTTTTAGAGTTGAATCACCCTGGCAAATGACCATGTTTTTCTCTCTGGGAGACCAGTGTGTGAATGTATCTAAGCTTCTCTCTCTCCTCCTGTGTGTGTGTGTTTGTGTGTGTGTTGTATTGTCACCGTTACTCCATGTGCGCACAGTCTTAGAAAAGGATTGATTAAAGAGAGAGTGTCTGTCTCAGAGCAGTTAATGAGGTTTAGTCCCATGAGCTGTGAGATTTGTGTGTGAGTGCGTGCACGCACATGTGTGTTTGCGTGTGTGCATGTAGACCTAGTGAAAGACATTGTTAATTGGCTAAGACTTACTTTCAGCAGGGGGATAGTCAAGGGCACAGTGCCTCCACATTTGTGGAGTGCCATTTGTAGAACACAGTGATACGTTCACTTTCTATATGTAATATAATTTTGAGAGAATGATGAGTCAGTAGCATGCTGACAGAAGGTAATTGTGTCTGTTTTGTATGAAATTCTAATAAACATATAACATCTGGATATTTTTCTTCATGTTTGAATGATAAAGATAGAAGTTGACAAAACACACACTGACAACTGAATGGAAAAAATGTTATTTTGCTGTTTTGTGTTACCTGAGTGTATCTGAAGATGTGAATGAAACTCATTCATTTTTTTCCCCTCTGGGGACAAGAAGAAGAAGAAAAGGAAAGAGAAAGAAGACCAAAGAGGAAAAGAGAAGGAAAGAAAAATAAAAGGAAAGACACAGACACACAGAGGAGGAGAGAAAGAGGAAATATGGCAGAGAGACAAAGAAAGAGAGATATTCCACAAAGGCCAAGGTGCTGTAGGTGGATACAATCTCACCTGCTCTGGTCTCCACACAGAACTGTCCATCTACATGTATATACAGACCTGTATGTTCTTTTGCAGCACAACACACAGCTCGTCTCAAACAGCAGGAAGCATCTACGCTTTCATGTGGAGCACAGCCCAAAGTAGAGCAAGATCACAATGTGTGTGTGTGCGTGTGTGTGTGTGTGTGTGTGTGTGTGTGTGTGAAACCCAGGCTTTTCCCCCCTTGGGACCCGCACAAACACGCTTCCCATCTTTCCTTTGAGTTTCACATTCAAAGGTTCCACTCGTTCAGCTGTCAATCATTCTCTCAGCCAATCAAGGCCTCTCATTCTCAGTCTGTTTATAGATCAAGGGTGGTTTAAGCGTATGTATGTGATGTGACTGGAATTTTTACCATGACTAATACTAATACTGTAAATATTCATATTTTTTACACATCACCCATAGTGTCAATCAAAATCAACACTATTGTCCCATATTGTGAGCATGCTCGAAGTCTGTAACAATGTTTATGATTGCAGGTCCTGGAAACCCATTGTTGATGTTAGAAGGATGCCAGAAAATGCATAAAGAAATAATTTTGACCAAGAAAATAAAAGGTCTCAAAAGTTTGCTGAATGGAATGAAATAAGTTCACGGATGTTTAGAAAGAAAAATAAATTCTTCAAAAGAGACACAGATGGAGGGTATAAAAGGTAGTGTGTGTTAGGGGCTGGTGGCTGGTGTGTGCACAATATGTGTGCATTTGTGCTACCAGAAGAGATTCAGTGCCGTATAGAAGCATTAACTATTGTGTTATGGCAACACACATATCGCAACCCAGATATGTCATGCTTAATTTAGTGGCTAAGAGTAAAAGAGAAAAGGGGGAGAAAAACTACAAATTACTGTGAAATACAGGATATATCTGTGAGTATGACACATCACAGCACAACTGCACTTTTGTGCTTTAACATATGTACAAACTGAGAAGAAAAGATAGCTATAGTGATAGAGAAAGAGAGTGACAGAGACAAACAGACGGAGCATCAGGTGACAACAGGCGTTATCAGACCTCACCTCTGATTACCATCTATTATGATGCAACAATAGTTTCCTGTGAGCCATGCTAACGACCTGTGTGTGTGAGCAACAGGGGAAATTAACCCAAGTCATACTTTGTCTGCTTTATGCCAGGAGGGAGATTGACAACAGGAGAGGAGCAGCGTGGGAGAAGCGAAAATCGCTCACACACCTGTTATTTAGTGATAGACAGGTGCCATATGTCCATACCTGCCCTGTGTGGAACGGGGGTTGAGGTTTAGTCACCAACAGAGGGCAGCAGAGGGCTTCACAGATGGTACATCCTTCAAAGGCTGGTCGGAGCTGGAGCTCTGGGTACAACTCACAGAGAAACGACTCTTTCTAGATCTGCATGTCCTCTCACAAATGTCCACCCAACCCTCCCCTAAACAAAAATAATTTAGAAAGTTGAAATGTTTGTGGATGAAGCAATCATGGCTTCAGACCTCAGAGCTGCCACTGTGAGGTGCTTGCTTGTTTGTGTCAACTTTATCTATTTTTCTCAGCTGAAATAAGGTGGGAGTGAGGTTTGAACTGCAGGGCACTGGTAATGGCAGAGTGTGTGTTCTATAGCACGTCTCAGCGAGAAACTAGCTCGATCTATTCACACTACATGCAGAGCCGTGGCCTCCAGGCTTGAGTTCCTGCTTCAGTAATGACTCTGTTCCCCTGTGGAATGTAGAACATTGTCTTTCCTCAAATGAGGGAAGCACACAGTCTCACACACACACACACACACACACACACACACACATCCACAAACACACACATGCACACAAGCATGCACTTTAATATGCATGAGACACAAAAGGTTGTAAACATATACAGACAAAATAGTGCACACTTGCATGTAAGTACAGTACACATAAATACCCCCCCCCCACACACACACACACATACACGCTATCTCACATTGATTGGGCCTCCCTCTCAGGTTTGCTTCTACCATGATCAATCAGTGCGTTTATAGACCACAATGTGTGGCAGCTTGTATTGCTCTTTCTCCCTCTTTGTTACCGATCAGAGAAAATCCCACTCTAAGCAAGCACAATGCACATTCATACAATTTTAATGACTCTTAAATTAACCATCATATTTTTGCTCCACTCCTTCACTGACTAAAACACTTAATATGCATCAACACTGGCCTCACTCGTGGGTTAGCCGTGACATTTTTATAATTCCTTTGCACGGGCATTGTGTTTATTTATGAGTGTGTAGGCTTTTTTGGCTGATAAATGGCACAATTAAACAGTGCTCAGACACTCGAGCAGGCGTTTCAGGCTGCTGACAGATTTTTAGTGTCCTCTTCCTTGGCTAACGATGAAAGTAAATAATGTCTTAACGAGGTTGCTGGAGCAGTTGTTTGAGGATTCATTTTATCTCTTACATTTGCTTTGAGCAGCAGCGGTTGAACAGAACACAAAAGTAAGGTTCACAGCCTAGATTTTATGCTTTGAACATAATTTAATAGCTTGTTAACAAATTCATTTACAATTATTACTAAGGTTACAAATGAAAATTGAAATAAATTCTGAATTTTTCAGGATTGTGTTAAGTGTGAGCAGACAAATTACATTATTCATGATATTTCCATAGTATATTTCTTTAAATCCAACTAGAAGTCATTTTAAGCATGCATTTAAGCATTAAACATGATGTGAAAGCAGGGTCAAATAAGACAGACAACAACAGCGTTAAGCTGCAGTTCACTGGGTGCCATGGAAGTCGAATCTTCCAACTTCCTGTATGCATTATTCAAGGGCCCCTATTGGCTGCTGTGGGTTTAGTGATGAAAGCAGCCTGACGCAATAATCAGCAACAGTGTTTTACAGTATTGTTTTACAAACTATTGTAAGGCAGGGTTAGAACAAGGGAGAATATTAGCCAGGCCCTGGGAGGAAGGTAGCTTTATGAGCCCTCTGAGGCTGGGGAGTGCTTGGGCTCCTGTGCAGTTAAGCAGTGGGCAACGCTGCTACAAGCTGCCCCTACATTTACAGAATGCCCTTGGACAGAGTATATGTTTGAGAGAGAAAGTGTGGGGCATGCATGCTCATGGGCTAATGAGTGCATGTGTTAATGCCTGTGTGTGTTTGTGTGCACATGTGAGTGTGCAGGGACGAGATGTTGTTGGGTTGAGTCAGTCTCCAGAGGGAAGGAGAAGGACAAATGCTCCTTAAAAATAGCCCCTGGGCAGCTGGTGTACACAGTCTATCAGCAGTCCGTCCCTGGGGCCAAGGAGGGAGGAGGGGATGGAGAGAAAGAGAGAGAGAGGATGGATGTAAGAGCAAGAGAGGGAAATGTGGAAAAATAGGGTAGAATATGGGTGGAATAAAAAGAGAGAAAGAAATATATATATATGGATACAAAAAAATAGGCTCCAGCACCCCCCGTGACCCTTACGAGGACAAGCGGTTAAGAAAATGGATGGATGGATGGATACAAAAAAATAACTCTCCTCTTACCAAAAAAAAGAGAAAGTTAAAAAGAAAAGGGGGCAGAACTCAGATAGCAAAAGACAGAAGGCAAAAGATGGAGAGTGCCTACCAGTTCCAGTTGTGAATGCTCTAGAGGTCACAGTGGGGGGATAGGGTTTTAGAGAGAGCAACTTTGTCCCCAGACGTCTTTAGTTACTAATATACCAGTGTGTGCTTCACTAAATCGCTCCCAGTCGGCAGGAGTAGAGATCCTTGAGACCCACTGAGACCCTTTATAGAAATAACTCTACCCCATTTGCTTTCAATAACCTGCTGTAACATTTTGTGTGTGTGCATGCATGTGACAGAGAGAGGCAGTGTTTGTATATATTTGAATGTGAATTGAGGGTGCTCATTGAGCATTTGTGTATATAGTTTTAATGGACATGCACATAATGGATAGATTGTTTTAGTGTTCCGTTCTGTTAACTGCTCAATCTACTGGGAGCAACAAAATCATCAAGCCATTAGATATATATATGGCAGTGGAATGCACTGATTTTAAAGTGTGTGCTTTTTGTGATCCTGGAGTGATGTAAAGTATGGCATTACGACATACTAGAAAAATTAGATAAACCCAGACATAAGAAAAGAATCTCAAAAAGGAATATCAGGTAGAATATAGTTTGCAGCATGCGACTGTGAGGGTTTGTGGGTGTATTTCAACTTTAAATGAGAAATAAAGAGCTGGAAGTCATTCTATGTTTGCCTGAAGGATCCCACTCTCACAGTATCATCAACACACCAATTAGAGCCACAGACTGGGAAAGGATCAATGCGATTCTGAGTGTGTGTGTGTGTATGTGTGTGGGTGGTGTGTGTGTGTGTGTGTGTGTGTGTGCGTGTGCATGTATAGATGTATTTTGTTTGTTCCTCCGCTGAGCTAATTGAGCTGTTTTTCCTCAACAGTTGGGAGCTCTTAGGCTGCGGACAGATGCCCTTGGGCACAAGGTGTGTATCAGTTTGTGTGCATCTGTGTGTTTGCCACTGCAAGCATGTGTTCCACCGTGCCACAGTGATTGCAAGAGTTTGTCAGTGCATGCCAAAATGAAAACTTGTGTGTGATGTGTGTGCGCATGGCATGCGGGCCGTTGGTCTGTCAGTGGCGTATTTAGCGGTCTCCAGGCGTCATTAGTACCCTGACTGTCACATCGGGCAGTCTTAGTTGAGCGCTTTATAAAGCTTTGTTTAGAATACTCTGGCCACATGTGCTCCGCTGCGACTGATGAGCCCTGAGCGGGTGCTGATGGAGTGTGTGCGTGTGTGTGTGCGTGGAAGCTGGGTGGTGATGGAGCAAAGCCGTCTTGACAGAGATGTTACCCAGCAGCAGGATCCTGTGCACCACCCAACCCCCCTCCGCTATACACACTCACACATGGAAACACACACATCACCATCACCTACCCAAACAGCCTGGCTCTCAATGTCATTCGGGTTCGGGTCATGTTTAACTTAAAAGAAGAGGATATACTTGTTTATTCCAGGGAAAGGACAGTTTACCATTCCTCACATACAGGAAATGCATATTACTGTTCAAGATAACAATAGTCACATGCTACTGTATACAGTATACTTTACTTCTTCTAAAGGAAGCATTGTACTTTTTACTCTACTGCATTGCTGTTGCAAATGTATTTATTTTGCAGGATGATTATATTTATTGTTTTTCCAATTGATTAGTTTGCTGTCTATTTTCTTGGTCAAATAACCCACCAGAAAACAGTGTCATAGAGCACAGTGTGATGTCATCAAATGTCTAGTTTTGTCTAATCAACAGTCAAAAACTGAAATAACTTCTCAACTCATAAGCTAATTGTTGCAGTATTACTACATTACAGTAATGAGGTTGTATGTATATAAGGCTCTATTCTGTGGCATTTTTTAAACTGTCATGTAAACAAGAAAAGTGAGAACTTACAGTAGCTAGACAGTGCACGTGGGATTAACTCAATATAAACAGTATCCATGTCCATGAGTAATAAAGGAACATGTTACCCAGTGCAACAGTGTTTAAATCTTTTTTTTTTTTTTTTATGACAAAGATGCTCCATGGTACAGAGGAATGAGCTTCTGGTTACACTAATAATATTTGTAGAAATGTAGTTGTTTCATAGGATTTAGCTGAATTAGGATAATTTAAGAATAGATATTATTTTTGTATATTAGTATGACACTCTGAAAGGGATTATTCGACTTCTTTTAATATTTCAGTACATTTTCCTACAATTATTAACAAGTCATTTTTTTATGCAGGACCTTTTTTAAATGTTGTTATTATTACCAAGTAAAAGATAATGTGATAATGCAATGTAAATTTGTATTTGGACTTAAAGCTCTCACAACATTTTTGACGTGTGCAATAATAAGTAATAGATGCATGCGTGGAATCAACAAGTAGTCGGTGTTATTTTCAAGAAAACTTCCCGGCAGCATCTAGCTGGTGCTAGTCATCTCTCTTCGCCACGGCAGCTGCCTGTGATGGTTATCTCTTATTCATTTTTTTCAAACGCACACGCCCAGACCCACGCACATTTGCACCATTCCTGCAACTCATGCACTTCCACATTTGCACACGTTCACACACTCGAACACGCTTGTTCTTTTTCTCCCTCTCTCTTTTTTTGACAACACAACTTCCAGCTTAACTTCCAGCCGAAGTGCGCCACTCTCAGTCCTTCAGCAGGAATCGTCACTTTGAGCTACTCTGGAATACAGTCGAACTTTCTAGTACAAGACTAGTCATTGAGTATCTCTCCAGGGACCCACGCTATATAACTTATACTCACTTTACAGGACTTCCATATCAGTGCAAGGCATCTCTTTGTGAAAGCACAGAGGTAGGAGTTGGGATAAAGCTATTTGATGTTTTGTAGCAAACGTATCTGAGGTAATGGATACTGTGTGAAAGGCTACGGCTGTGTGAGTGAAGTGACAAAGTTAGTTTGGGCCTTACAGATCTTTAAATCCCCCTGGATCACTCAAACTGCCCTCCTTCTACACTCACCGCTCCACTGATTGTGTGTATTTGTGTGTGTATGTCAGATGATTGGTACCTGGGCTAACAGAGAGGAATCCCTCAGGTCCTTCTGTGGAGGTTCTCAGGTCTGGTCAGTTAACCTCCATCTCTCTCTTTGATCGCTGCGGCTCAGACGACCCTCAGGGAAAACACAACACACTCTTTCAGCAGATACATGCACACATATCCGCACATATCCACAGCAGACAAACGGACTGACACAAGAAAAACTTGCACATGCACATATGCCATGCATACACCCCTCATCCACACATGTACTCATCCTTTGCCACACAGTCAGACCATGGGGTAATGCTATACAGCCAGTGTCAGCAAGAGCAGGGTACTTAAGGTGCTATTACACTCCCATTACCTCAACTCTCATGTGCAATCAGGGAGAGGTGATGGCCTGCGCTCTGGCAACACACACCCTGTTTCTCTTTCTGACAGCACTGTGGACAGAAGCCTGAGGCAGTGGGCTTCAAGATCCTAAAGTAGGTAAGGTGAGAAGATTTAATTTGAAGGATGTGTGTCACATCTGGAAGGAAGAGAACAAATGCACTGTGTTGCAGAAGGACTAACAGAGCTAAAGCTCACACTCCTGTGTGCAAATCATGATGATGGATATACAGAGTTTCATGTGTTTGTGAATCTGTTTTAATGGCTCACATGAAAAGAAAACATCTTTCCCCTCCCACCCGCATTTTCTACCTTTGCTTTTTGTGCCCTCTGTCTCTCTCTTTCTCTCTCTCACACACACATACACTCTCTTTCTCTCTCTCTCTCTCAGCTGGCCCTAGATAGTTTTGCTCTTCCCCCAGCTCCTCTGGGACGACTTCTCTGTGTCGTTAATCAGAGCTCCTCAGCTCAGCTTCTCTCTCTCTTCTTCTCTCTCCCTTTTTCTTTCTTTCCAACTGACACACACACACACACACACACACACACACACACGCACACACACACACACACACACACACACACACACACACACACACGCACCCACACACACACACATACAGTCTTGTAGTGTCTTTCCCCTCCTTCCCCATGCATCCTCAGCCCCATCCATCATAAAACAGCAGTGGGAAGGTGGGGTTGTGTAAGTATAAGCACAAGTGTGTGAAAATGTGCACGTCAGGTTGTGTGTGTGTGTGTATGTGTGTGTGTGTGTCGTCTCATGTATGTATGTGCTATAGGCACATATCTCTGTGTCTCCTCAGCAAAAATGAATTGAGACTTTACAAGAAGAAAGCAATTAGGCCAGGGCTTTGCCCTATCATTCACTGGCTAATGTATCAGAGGCAGAGTGAATGTTATTAACAGACAGGGTGGGTACTGCTCTGTGGGTTTTACAGCCAGAAGGTAGGACAAGAGAAGACTAATGATTGTGATGAAGTAACCCTGAGTTGAAGGGTTTTAATCACTTGTAGGCTTTGTGGCTTCACAGTTGACATGCTCTTTATGATAACTTCATGGCTTCCAGCTCTCAGTCTCTGTCATCCACTGAACACTAGTAGGAAAGAATCAAATGAGCCATTATCGAACATAGACAAGGATGGATGAGCACAATGCAACAAGATTAGTCATTAATCAGGACGTGTGAGTGAGGGCCACAGGGCTGAGGGAGCAGAGAGAAAAGCAAGTCAGAAAAATGGAAAGTATGATGAACAGCGGACAACAAGACAGTTGTTGTGGGGAGAAGAGAAAGGGGGGCATAGAAAAAAGTGAAAAAAAGAGAGAGAGGTGACTGAGGTGAAGCACTGATGGACAGAGTCAAAAAGGAGCAGACAGAGGAGAGAAGAGGTGAAGGAGCAGCATTGGGTCAGTGATGCGTAGAGACAAACCATTTGCACCTCAGCAGCAACTGAGCAGAGTGCTCTTGACTTCTGTGTGCGTGATAGAGAGAGTGTGTTTGACATGGGTCGGGGGAAACTGGGTTCAGATCTAGGATAGGTCACCCTGTAATGGTGGGTTTTTTTAACAGCATTTTTGTTTCACATCTCCGCAGCGCTCTTAAATGTCATGAATTTTACAAAAAGTCAGGCCTCTGCGGGTCACGCTGACATTGATGTGTGTGCTTTCTTCAAACAGGAACCTTCCTCTTTGTGATTTAAAGCAACATTTCGTGATCTCTGGTTACATTTGTTGACATCACTCAGCTCTTAACAGCAAATGTGATACGATAACTCAATCAGGCAAGACGCTAAATATTGAGATAAGCCCATAGTGACCCTGGAGAAAAATATGAGGCCAATCTGTTCCAGCCCGTTTCTGTGTTACAGTCACAATTACTGGAGATTACAGCCAAATTACTTCCACATGGGCCCAATGAAAACTTTACAGTCTCTCCCACAATACACGATGAGGTGACGTTGTTTGGACTTGAGAAGAAAAAAGAAAAAGAGGTGAAAATAAGTACAGAAGAGAGGAGAGAACCTTAGCACAGCGGGGACGAGGGGAGAGCTTTGAGGGATAGGTGGAGGATTTTTGTAAGGAGCTTATTTTTGAACCATCATGCAACCATCATTTCTCTCCCAAGTATTTCTGTTCCAAAATCTGTCAATTGGAAACAAATGTTGTGGGTGAGACCGCATGAGAATAAAAAACATTCTTGTTGTTTCACAATCCACCACCAGAAAAGACCTGGCTCAGTGGAGGAATAAAAGAATGAGCAAGCAAAGACAAAAATCAAAATCAGCTTCAACATCAACATCAACATCACAGAAAGCAGAAGAATGCTTCAAGACAGACCCTTTAAAATATATTTGCATTTGGAAAAGAGACAGGGCATTTCAAGGGAGTGTACAAAAATTATTTTGGGGTCGGAAAGGTGGAGGAGTATGTTTTATTACTAAAGGGGTTGTAATCATATATTTTGATATTTTTGAAATTGATTTCATTTGTTCTTTTTGAGTTATATTGGTTTGCACAGTCTTGTCATAATTCATTTAGTCACTGGCATCTGTGTAAAAATGATCATTCCATTAAGTTTATAACAGCAGTGCACTTTTGCATAAAATTGTCAGACTCTCAGTGGAGAGTTAAAAAAATTAAAATTGGGTCAGTGAATTAGAAATATGTGATTTTATTCCACACGTTTTTGTTCCTTTTCAAAGCCTGCTATTGTGATTTTTGTTCAGCTGGCTGTAATTTGTGTTTGTTTGTTATCTATTTTCACAACATGTTTTCTCATCCCTGATATATATTGTATTTCATTTTTTCTTTGTGAAATTTCTCAACTACATTACCTCCAAAGTAAACTGACTGTTGACAGTTTGGGTCTGTAATGCTAGTAGCAGCTAATGTAGACTCAGGATAACAGGATATTCACACACATGCACTGTCAAGCATTGAAAAGCTCTCTTTGCCGTTGTGTACCACGCGCAGAGCAAGACAGATTCAACAGGAGCCCAGCTACACTACTGGGGAAAGGTGAGGAAGGCCCACACCCCACTGACATGATTCAGTTACAAGATCCAATCAGGAGAGTCAGATTACAATCCAACAGTCTCCTGATTATTTTCGACAGCTCAGCTCAGCACAGCACAGCACCCCCCCAGAACTACAGATTTACCAGAGCCTAGTAGCCATGAGGAGAAAGCTGATAAGCTCTCTACTTTTTGCCTTCACATGCCCAGATTTCTTTTTTCATTTTCAAACTTGTAGTCTGTAGTCTTGTCTAGACCCAAAAGATGATGACTCAAGTGACATCACTTTAGGAATTTTATCAGGCTACAAGCAGCAGACTAAGGAATTTTATACTAAAGCTTTTCATATGCAGTATAAACAAACAGTAAACAACCTTTGATATGTAAACACCCCTAGTTGTGCTTTGTCCTCTCTGGCTACCTCTCTCTGTACATGTCTGCAGGTATCCCCGGCCTCGGACCTGTAAGATTCCAGTTTGCAGTCACTAACCCCTTCAAAACCTGCGCGGTGTCTCGTCTGCTGCTCCTTGTTGTTGTTTTGATCTCTGTTACCTGCTGTTATTTTCTCTCTCCTCCTTCCACTCACCCCAACCAGTCGAGGCAGATGCCTGTCCACCCTGAGCCTTGTTCTGCTGGAGGTTTCTTGGAGTTTTTCCTCCCCAATGTTGCCTTGTGCTTGCTCAAGTGGAACTGTTGAGTTTTACACATAATTCTGTATATACATATATTCTGTAAGGTCTTAAACCCTACACTGTAAAGTGCCTTGAATTGACTTCTGTTGTGATTTGGGGCTATATAAATAAAATAAAATTGAATTGAATTAAACTTGGTGACGTTCTCCCTTAAAATAGGTTTAAATAGTGAGATAATTAAATTTAGTGAGATAAAGTGTTGTAAAGTGAACACCCCCCCATCTCCAATTATTTTTGCACGGCCCCTAAGCCAATAAAAGCAGGGGGCAATTGTTCAGCTAAGTAAAGTCATTTCTAGTTTTTCCCCTTTTCCTCCATAAAGTGAACTTGTTGAAATGTCCTCTTTGTTTACAGCAGCTCCTTGGTAAAACAATCCAGAGTAAAGTCAGAGCATGGGGTTGTTAACTCAGGCTTGCATACCTGTCTTGCTTTTATAGGTGGCAAAAACTACTAATCCTTCAGTCCAATATTTACTCAGTCCAAGTTATGCTTTTCTGGACCCTAGCTATGCATCTCTCCTGCCCCCTGCTTATACTGTATATTCTTGGCCCTTGATGTATTTCTGGCTCAGGAAACAACTTTTAGTGCCCCACAAGGGCTGAGTGAAAATTGACAGTGTGTGCCAGAGTGAGAGCGAGAGGTAGGGGGCCTGTTTTAGTTCCACTGTGTTTGTAAGGTCACTCAGAGTACATCTGTATGGAGTGGGAACTCACTCGCTTTCACTGTCACAACCACTCACAACAGCCATCTGTAATGCTGTTATGTGGAGCACTGTGTCCCTTTGTCCCTTACACACACACACACGCACACACACACAGAAGAAACCACACAGTCACTCACACACCCTCACACGTATAAGAGCACATACATGTGCACACAGATACACAGACCCACACACACTGGCACGGTGTCACCATTCACACGACAACAAATGAACCAGCGCAAACACCCATTAACATAATGCTAGGTTCTAATTGCAAGAGCATGTGTTTTTAATGAAAAAGTTGTTTTAGGGTTTTATTCCGCATGGCTGTCAAACAATTTGCCTGTGTTTTGAAATATAATTGTGGGGACCGTAAGAGTTTCGAAACCAAACCAAAACATTGCCGTGATCCTGGTTTCTAATGTTTCTAATTTGTTAAAATATGCTGAGTGAATGACAAAAGTAGAAGTCTGACCTGCCAAGAAAAACATATCAGAGGCAGGGCCATGTGGAAATACAGGGTCTCTTTTAGAAACATGATCAATGTAACCTTTGTTACAGGAAGGAGAGGGAGAGAAAGAAGAGGGGGGGGGATAAGGAGACAGCATACAGAGACAGTAGGTTCATGTTTGTGTACATGTTTATTTACCACTATATCCACAATGCATAGAGTTAAAACAAGCTCATGAATTCAAGTGGACGTTTCTTTCTGCTTAAGTATGCACCACATGCCGATGTGTGCGCATTGTTGTGGTGGCCTGAAGATTTTCAATGTGGAGCGAATATATTAGAGAGTGATTTTCACAAACTGTCAAATGCTGAGAGAGGAGAAAATTTTAATCATTTACAGATGGAAAGTGGATCTTTTACTTCTCATTTATGCTTCTCTCTCAGGCTGGACTGATGAGGATGTGCAGTCCACCCCTCCTCCTCTATCCACATACTTCTAACCCAAAACTAACATACAGCTTGGAAATGGGCTGGGGATTGTGCGTATGTGTATGTGTGTGTTAGTGAGAGGTGGAGAACCAAATTCATATGGCTGTAGAGCATCTCTTTTTTCCCCCTGCTGCTATGTGCTTCTCTTTCTCTCCATCTCCCGTTCCCTCCCCATGTATCTGTTTCCTCAAAGAATAACATACAAACCCTCTGTGAAAGGATTCATGGTTTATTAAACCAGAGGTCCTTTTCCTGTTTCAACACTGAGAAGAAAAAATAAATACCACAGTTTGTTTTCTCTCCCTCTAGCTTAGTCCTCTATCTATCGCTCTTTATCTATTTTCATTCATTCATTCATTTTCTTCAGTTCTTTTTTTCCCCCTTATCATACTGGTCATGTCTGTCAATCTTTCAACTTTGTTTTCAGACAGTGTTTTCCTGAACTTTCTATACTCTAACATTGTGTCTCCTGCTTGTTTCAAGTCTTTTTTTTTTCACCTCCTGGATACCAATCAGCCACACAGCCTATTAATGCAGAGTGTGTGACCACTGAATGGGTCCCACTAGTTTACACCCTGTGTCTGCTCGGTCAGTGTGAGCGTGTCTTAGAGGAGGGCAGGCTAGGATAAACTCAGGGTAATGTATTGTCCTGGGTGTGCATCCTGACAGTTCCCCCTGCTGGTGCCTGGTCATTCATTACTGCTAATTTGACATGTTTACAGACCCCCCCTCCTAACATTACATACTTAAGGCAATCGACTGACCTTAAATAGAAACACCTACAGCCGTGCAGCATGTCAATACCAGATGAGGATGTTTGTGTCTCTGTGTTGCATGTGTGTGCTCTCACATGCGTACGTACCAGCGAAGCAGTGCATCAATACTGAGTTAGTGGTTAATCTGGAGGAGCAGGTGAGTTATGTCTGCAGAGACGGTTTCCCGCATTATCTGAGTAAGTGTGCTTAATGCGGCTAAGAGGTGAACAATTCAGAATAATGCAGGAACTGTGTGCGTAAAGGGTGGAGGAGTGGAGGTGGGTGTGAGGCCGAGAGGGAAAAGTGAGAGATTAAACCTCTAAGAGCCAATATCTGTTTTGATTTCAATCCCGGCTTTTCTAATTCCTCCCCTTTGTTTGTATTTTTACATATTCAGCACTTAAATACAGTGTTGTGCCATTAAATGGCCAATCTTGCGTTGTCTCTCACTGATACACAACATTAATCACCAATTAGCTTGTCCTGCAACTGGCCACCTCTCTCATTAGAATATGATAGAATATAATGGTACTTAATGATGCTTAGGAAACATAATTAAATGACTGAGCTGTAGAACATGTGGAAGAACCGCTGTGCATCAATCAAAGACGACCCTGTCAATCCAGCACTCATCAAGAGTGTGCAGAGAGGGTGTGTGCGTGTAGAAAAAACAGAGGGTGTGTGTGTGTGTCAGTACCACTGGAAACCACTGGCCTCTATCATGACCTCATTAGGGAGAAATGAAGGGTGGACGTGTCCACATCACAAGATACCACTGGTGCTTCAAAGTGTGAATGACATTAATATGTGACTGTCTCTGCCTGTGTCTGAATGTCAGTCTGTCTGGCTGCGCTAGAACAGATGAGGAAAAAAAAAAGACCATCTCTCCGAGGTATCTGCTTCCAGCTCTAATTAGCATGTGAATAAATGGAATAAATAATCTATATTATTTATGGATTTGCTTTTATCATTAATCAACATAACAAAAAGCTTGTCTAATGTGCTCACTGCAGTCGCCACTGTACCATCAGCTGAAGGGAGGATGGAGGGGGAGAAAGAGAGAAAGTAGGAGGGGGGGGCAAATAGCTTATCTTTTGTTTTTTTTTTCATTTTAGTAGAACAATAAAGATAAGTGTTCTACATGCTTGCTTAACACACACAGTTCGCCGGCCTCCTCCCCTTCTCCCTCTCTCAGCCGGCAGTGGTGAAATCCATCTCTCTATCTCTGTCTCTCTAACATCCATTACATACCCCAGCCCCTCACCTCCCTACTCATTAGGCCAACGCACAGTAAATTAGCAGCAGCAATTACAGGGAATATAAAGCATGGGCTCTGCCAGGCTCCCTCTGACAGGTACCACACAGATCATAGACAGACACCCACAGTCACCGGCATAATTACTGTGGGAAACGACCACACACCCTCGTATAAGCGAGAGCGCAAACCTGAGTGTGAGTGCACACTCATCCCACTGTAGGTATGCCTGTGCTCAAATATGCTCTGTCTTCCTGGCAGGCGTGTTCATGCATTCACAGATGCAAAAAGGCAGCTCAGGTGCACCTGCAAGTACACATGCAGTAACTAAGGCCAGGAATGAAACCTGCTTCCCATTTCTCTCCACAGCTCTCTATGATGTCCATTGTGACTATTTTCCAACGTAGGATGTTATTAATATTCATTCCTCCTCTCCTTGTCTTTTGCTTACTGTCTAGGTCTGCCTCCATTCTGAATACCCACCAGTCCCATCCGCTCTTCTTTCTATTTCTTTCCTTTTTCTTTCTTTATCCGGGATCCCCATGGGGACCCCTGTTATTCTTTCAAATATGCCTCTCTGCTCTTCTTCCCTTCATGTGTCCATGCAGGGAGGAGAATGAGAAAGAGGAGGAGGAGAGCGAGGAATATGTGCATTAATATAATTCATTAGGATACTAGTAGCACAGAAGCTCCTGAACAGCACCTCTCTTGATGTGTGAAGGCTCTGCTGTGTGTATCCAGAGGACTAGTTCTCCAGGAATAGCGTCTTTAATGTTACGTCTCCAGAGGGCTGAGGTGTGCTGGCTCCACACTGCCCTCGGCCTCCCACTCCTATTGTCTTCCTCCCACACTGACCAGTCTATCTGGGCCTGAAAAGTTGCTGGAAAAAAAGAACAAAATAGGTTCACCTTTTGTCTATGTGCATTTATGATTTATGAGCATGTGTGTGTGTGTGTGTGCTTGGATGTGTGTGTGGTGCACTGTAAGCTGCATTTGGGAAAGCTGAATCCCTGGAGCTGTGCAGTGCAACACGGCAGTGGTGCTCGGCTCGCTAATCAAAAACATTAGGCTCCAGGACTCATTTTCCCCAGCACTGAGTGTGTAACCTCCATAATTCAATATCCAACCTCTTACTACTAAATCGTGCACACTATACGCCACTTTACTGTTTGTCAGCAAACTCTAACTCTGTTATTAGATATATGGGAGAAAAGACCCTGTGCAGTTATGAACCTTTGGGCAATTAAGGAGGCAAACACGCACAAGCACACGCAGTGTTTATGAGACCTTATTTCATCAGTACTTCTGCTCTTCCCCCTTGGCGTTACAGAAGCCTCCAGTTACCGTGGAGACCCTGGAACACTGTGAGGTCAGCAGAATCCTGGGATCCGCTATTTTCACGAGCTAATCCAATCGCAGGCCCTTAAATTAGATATGCAAAAAATAAAAAAGAAATTAATTTTCTGCTGATGACCGGGTATGCAAATGATGACTCAATTATGGTGGGCTGGTGCGTTCGCAATTAATAACCTTGGAATCATCATTAACTAATATGTTTAGGAGGAAACTTGTCAGGCTAACCATGTTCACCATACCATCAGTACTGCATTAATGAATTAGATTCATTAGAGAAAGGAGCCTAGCTGGGGAGGGGATGCAAGTCTGTTTCTGACCTGTGGAGTTAGTCTTCCAGTCCTCCTCAGTTTGGTGTCAACATTTTCAGTAAAATAAAGACACAAAAACCATCATCTCTGGTGCTCCATTGGTTGAATATACTGCACTAATTTTAGATTTGTTGATGGAATGAAAGGCATTCAAAAAGTTTTGTGTTTTAAAATGACACCATGACAACTGACAAAGTCACAGACAAGAGGTAACTTTAATTCAACATTGTGAGAGTCCAAAAGTTATCTTACAGCTCAGTTTTCATCAAAAACAATAACAATCTATACAGTAGAATTTTTTCTTCCCTTATATCATAGAGCTGTTCAGTGTATTTGCAGTCAAAGACAAAACAGAGGAAAAAAATAGACACCAGCTATTTGGTTTGCATCTTTTTTGTTGTTGTTGTTACCTAAATACAAAACGTGTCACCCATTACCAATATTCATAATCAGGATGGAACTTTGCTTACAAAGAAGCCATTGTATGACAACAGACCTCTGTAGTTCATTTGAAACAGATATGGTATGGCCCCTCCCGCCCTAGGCCAGACCAGCACAGGAACACAAGTGCCTGAAAAACACTCATCTGTCAGCAGGCGCCTCTGTTAAAACGGTCCTTTCTACCCACTTAACAAAACCAGGCTCTAGAAAAGAAAAGCAGAGAGAAAAGCCCTATTCTCTGTCCAGCAACAGCTTGAAGACACACGGCAGACACAAAGGAAAGACTACAGAAATGGCTGAGGGGCCAAGAAGCTCCCTTTCATGCTTCCTCACTTGTTCTTGTTCTGTTTAGCTTGTAATGAAGCCATATTGTCCAAAGGCAAATACAGGGAGAAAGGGACTGGGGGATCGACTGTCAGATACTGGAGTCAGACTTACGACTCCATGTGTGAGATTAAAATTGTGCTGTGACAGCGCTTGTCTTCACTGTGCGCCCCTTTGTACTACAATTAATACAGCTCTGTGTTGTCATACTGTTGTGATCATGTGGTTAATGAGAAATATTACTATCATGCTGTTAAAATTATTTCAATAATCTAAAAAAAAAAAAGAAGCTACATAATCGCTACAAAAGAGACAAAGTGTTTCTGTGAACACTAAAGTGCAATGAGCACAGCTGAGATAGGCCTCTCAGCGTCAACTGTCCTTCAAAGCGTGCCATCACTGTAGTATTATAGTACATCGGGGTGTGTGTGATTGTTGAATTATGGCTCTTTGTATTCTAGTCTGGCTTCACCACCAAACAGAGTGGGTTTGTGCTTTGTCCCGAAGTTCCCATGAATTCCTCTGTGGCAATAGACAATTGTGGTGAGGGTAGAAAACTGTACAAGTGATTGAATGAAGAATGGGTTTGCATTGTTAAGGCATCTAGACTGCTGGTAAAGATTACAGTGACAGAAAAAAAGAAGGAGTATATAGATACAGTATGTAAGCAGGCATAAATAACATAGGAAAAAAGAACAGGGGCTGAAAAAAAAGAGAAACACAAAGAAAGAAAAACACAGAGCAATTTCTTAGTTCTCTTGGTTTCCACACACAAAAAAGAAAGTGTCACTCAAGAGAAGAACCCATGCATATTATCAGTTCAGGAACAGTATCAATCTGAAAGCCAAAGAGTTCCAAAAAAAGATATAGATTTACAGTATATATTAATGTGTGTATATATTCTTAAAAAATCTACTTCAACCAAATACTCTGAATAAGATGCTACTTTTTTGCCATACAATAAACATTTTCATAAGGAAAAAAAAACATTTTTTTTTTTATTAACTTACAAATAATACAAAAATAGACAATGGCATATTTAGAATCAACAAATGAAAGCATGGTATACCAATGCAAAACATTCAACATATAAAACAAAAAAAATAAAGAAAAAATATAAAAAAAAGGTCACATTTAAATAGTGAGAGATGACAGTAAATAATGAAACAAAACACAGTGAAATATGTTCACTAACTGTATTAAACTTACACAACACAACTAAACGTGGGTGAGAGGCAATGTACAAATACACGAGATAAATACATTATTTATAGGTTATTTTACAAGAATCCCTCTTTTTGTATCCAAATCCATGTTTCTCCTATTTAGCAGATGAGATATTGACAACACACAGTAAATCTATCTTCTGTACTGAGAAGCTGCCTTAAGACATTTTATGTTTACATTTGAAACTATATCTATAGCAAAAAGAAAAGAAATGTCAAATGAAAAATTCAACTTTTTTTATATACAAAAATATATCACATATAATACGCATTTATTCTAATTTAATATTTGCTAGACTCCTTCAGTACAGTGCTGGCTGGACGCACACATCCTCTGGGTTTTCAAGTCTTCACTAAAATCTCCGGCAAAATTTTGGCTAAATCATCACCTTCCTTCACATGACAAGCAGAAAAGCATATTGCAAACAGCTCAGTCCTCACAGTTTTATTAAAATTCAAACAAACAAACCAAGAAAAAACAAGAAAGAAAAAGAGAGAGAGAAAGGCATGGTTTCTGATGTTGAAAAAGCATAGGGCCAGTTTGATACACCATTCTTATTTTTTATGGGATAATTAGCAGCAAAATAAAGGGGTTGATTGTGTTCTTTTCTGTATTTCTTTGCTCTTTTGTGTTTTGTGACTCGATGTTTGTTCTATTTGGCCAGTGTGTTGTGATGTGGTTTTGAGCCGGCTGAGCTCGGGGGAAGCATTTTCTATTGTGACAGAGGTTACGTAAACTTCATGGCCAAACCAACACTTCACTGTTGTTTGTGTGAGTTACGGATTGCAAGACGATGCTGGGCCTCCAGTAATCAACCCCAAAACCTACAGGCATAAACACAAAGATAAATAAATGCTCTTTTTATGAGGTCAGTGTCATACTGTGGGCAAACTATCAGTCTCCCTACACTCCATCCAACGCGGTGTCAGAGAAGCTACACTAAGTCAACCAAGAGGGAAATAACATCACAACGGTTCATATTGTCCCTTTTTTTTCTCCTCCTGTATCCCTTCAGATGAAATCCCAGTGGAAAGGCCTGAGTTTAACAGAGTTCTGCATCTTATCTTGACTTCCTTCAGTTCAGCTCCGGAGCATATCACAGACTCGCCAGACTCCGCTACTGTGTCTTTTCCTCTCAGCATTTCCAAATCTCCAGCTATCCCAGATCCTCTACATGGGTGGAACGATCATCCCGGGAATTGCTGCTTTGTGGGAAAAGAGGGGGAGGAAGAGGGAGAGATTGGATGGGGGTAAAGAAAGAGAGGGAGAGAGAGAGAGAGAGAGAGAGAGAGAGAGGGGTCACTCATGTGATTGCTGGGTTTCATCTGTCATCACAACAGTCACATAACAGAAATGTGCTCCAGCATCTGGCGAACAAAGACGACTCTCCCTCATTATCTCTTCATACCGAGGCCCCAGAATCAAAACATTTTTTCTCCGCTGCACCGCTAACTTGGAGCTCACGACAACATCATTCAACTTTTCGCAGGCTTTCTGAATAGCTTCATGCAAGAGCTGCCACTGTTAATTGTTAGCAGTTACATTGTGTAAGCCCATTGTGAATCGCGGAGCATAATTCAAACATGAGAGAGCGAATGCGGTGACGTGGGATGACAGAGGTGATGAAATTACGCTCAACACTCGAACATGGAAATGGAATCCACGAGCCTTTCATGGAGAGCTTTATTCACATTTTTACTTTCTTGTATCTTGCTCTGCTTTGCTTCTGTTTTCACCTCCTCACTCCTACCGCCCCCTCACCCTTTTCCCTCCCCCACCATTTTTACACAGAAGCCATCACAGGGAGGAATTTTTCATATAACATATTGGCTCCCTATTGATTTCCCTCTCTCTTCAATCCACTAATTCCCTGGTTATTTCCTAAGTGTCTCCAGCTTGTTGGGATTAACAGAATAGTGCATGAGTGTGTGCGCGTGTGTGCATGTGTGTCAGTGTGATCAGTGCACAGTGGCTACTGGCCCTTGGGTCACCGTGGTCAGTGCTCATCAACGCTGACAGAGGAAGTGAGGAAGTGCTTAGCTTGGGGCTCTGATAAAGATTCCCATCCATCATTTCTCTCTCTCAGGATCTCAACACCATACAACATCCTGCCTAGACCAACAGACCCTGTGCTGCATTCAATGTAAATGGGAGAACAGAATGACCTGTGGTGGCAAAACACCTCCCCCCACACCCTCCATCAACACCTCCTCTTTAGAGAGACACCCACTGGAGCACAGGCAGGAAGCAGGAAGTGAAAACAGGAAATGGAACACATATGGCGTGGCATGCCGTCTCTCTGACAAGTCAAGAGTGACAAATAAAAACAGAAAAGAGAAGGAAGAGTAGGGCAGGATGGACTGTGGGTGCAAATGGGTTGTGGGATAGCATGGAGTGGAAAGAAAATAGAGATTAAGAAAATGAAAGAAAGGGATAACATACTTCAGGAGAAGGCCAGGCCCTGCAGAGAGCTGGCTGATGAGTACTTGCTAGAGTCCACAAAAGACTGATCTACAGTGAGGAAGGAGAGTGGAGGGATTTGAAAGGGGTAAAAACAGGGAGTGAAGAGAAGGAAGAAAAGGATAAAGAAGTGGGAGTAAAAGTGAGACATTGTTATCATAAGGAGGTGAAGTAGAGCAAGATTAAAGCTTGAAGATTAACGTTTCTGAGTATATTTGGACAAATCAGCTTCACTACTATAATATACTTTTTTAAGGCGGTAACATTCACATTAGGTATCATTTAAACAAATACAACTTGTTAGCAGCTTACCTTGCAGGCTGTTGGCATTAGCGCTGGTGCACGTGGGCGGAGGGGAGTTCTGGGGTCGCACGACGGGGGCGAAGGCGCTCTTCTGCTTGACGGCAGCGGACACCATGTTGGCTGGGGAGAAGGAGAAAATGCCGGAGGAGCTGCTGCAGTTGGAGGGCAGGCTGGTTGACGAGGCCATGGTGGGGCTTGATGGGACGACTGAGAGAAGAGAGACGAGTAGGATACGGGGGTTAAGGAGGGGGCGTTAGGGACGAAGGACAGAGAGGAAAGATGAAGACAGAAAGGGGAGAGATGGGGTTAAAGAGAGGGTCGAGGGCAGAGGACAGGCAAACGGGACGAACAGAAAGGGACTGGTCAATGGACGATGGCAGGAGGGATAATATTTTGGACTCAGATCAGCTAGCTCAGACTTTTTTTGTTAAGTAATCACCTTGCATTGAGATATCCCCTAGCTAACAGAAAAATATGTTTAGTTGCAAACTTGCATTGAAAACAGCCGAAAGCATTTTTTTCCCCTCTGATCAGTCTGTTTTGATGACTCATCCTTTGCTCAGGGGTCGCAACAACTTGATAAACATCTCCTTGCAAACTTGGGATGCTGTGCTCGTAATTGGTTTTCAGGGCAACTTAGAAACAAGGCTCACCCACAGCATCTTTATCACAGATAATCATGCAGGAGATTTCATTCAACAGCCAGAGTCGGTAATTCAAATAAATACAACAAATGGGCTGGCAACATCTGTTCGACAGAAATCACGTCTTTACTTCGGCTTGGAGTTTTTATTGCCACAACCTTAAACATATGTGATTATGCTATATGTGCATAATCAGTAAAACAGCAAAAAGTGGTACACCAAATTTAACTGCTTGTCTTTGCAGGATTGTAGAAGCTTGGTAACATGGGGGTTACTCACAGGGGTAGTTGTACTGTAGCTATGTCACATTGACATTATATCTGTGTGTCTTTCTATTTTCTGCTGCTTATGTTTCAAGTCTTTTTGAAAGACTGTACTACTAAACTGTGTGTCTGTTGTGGAGGGGATCACTTGATGGTGACTCCTTCCATTTAGGATTATCCACTCAGCATTGTCAAAACAGCTTACTTTTTTAACAGTGCATATGCATAGGTCAAAGTTCACCTGACTTGAATAACAGTGATCATCACAACTCCACTGAAATGTAGGTGTTTGACATTATGCTGTGACAAGAAATTAAAGCATTACATTTGTGCAATTACAGCATATCAGACTTATATTAAGATTAAGATACAATTTATATTTGTGAAGACTTCACACGTAAGACAGCACACCATTTTGAAAACAAAACAGAGCAAAAAAAGAAAATGTACTCCAAACTTTATTTTGTGAAATATTTGCATTCTTGAAAATAAGGTTTATATTTACTGTCATTTATAACTCATCCACAGACCAAAATGACCAGGAGGTTATGTCCTAGTCCAACCCAAACCCTATCTCCTTCTGACATCATCCCATCCACTTCTCCTGGGTTTGTCTTTTGTCTGCTAATACACTAAGAGCATTTTCCCCCTCAGTGATTTTACAATCAGCCGAGTCGTATTTCACCTGCCCTCTGATATCTGCCTCTGCCTTTATTGTTGTTATTATCCAACACTTAGCTTTTATGGCTCTTCCTGACAAATCCTCGCAATAAAGTCATAATCCATTTATGAAGGGGCCTAACTAATCAATTAATGAAAATTGGACCTACAAAGGCAGGCCGAGGGGCCATTGATTGAAAGTGTCTGTGTGGGGCCGATGAGCCTGTTAAAATACTTGTTAACACCCAGGAATCAAAGAGCTGAAATGGAATTGCTTCTCTAGCAATTAGTTTATTGATTTAATCAAGGGTCTTTAATGTAGAGGGTGAACGTGTGTGTGTGTGAGCAGAGGTGGTGGGGTGTGTGTGTGTCATGGGGGTGCTAGGTGATCTGCTCCCCTAGCCAATAAAGCAGGGATTTGTGTTTGACTGTGTTCTTAAAGAAACAGATGAGCCAGCTGAACTGCACAAGTTTCTCTTTGTGTGTCACTTCTTGTTTGCACCTCCCTTCCTCTTCTTTTGTCAAACACCTTTTCTTGTATGTTTAAAAGGTTCTGATTTAGTCTTTCTCCAGATCGAGGATTGATTTTTTTCATCCCCTCGTTTCGAATCAGCGATGTGGTGTATTTACTCACTAGCGTAGGGTGAGTTGCCTGCAGATCCATTGAGGAAGTTGGGCGAGGTGCCCAAGGTTGCCATGCCAGAGTTAGCGTAGCCATTCATGCTTGTGGAGACAGAGCTGTAGCTACTCTGCTGAGGAGTGGAGCTTGGAACATAACCATGAGGGGAGACACTGCTTGTGCTCCTACTGAAACCTACGGACAGGAAAAGAGACGGAAAGAGAATAGGTGTTAGGGGTATAGCAGATGGCAGACAAAACAAATAAAGAAAGCCTACTGTCCATGCAGTGCTGCCAAAGCATTTTTTTCCTCCACATGGCTAATGGACACAACAATATAAGCCAAAAGAATTTTTTTGAAAAATCTTAGATGGTGGAGCAAGAAAGCAATGAACAGGGGGGAGGAAAAATGATTTGAGAGGGAACTAGCTGAAACCCAGCTACTGAAACAAGAGGCATTTAACCTTACTGGCTCCTCTCCAAAATTAGATATATTGATAAGGCAATTAACACTTAAGGGCCTCTGCAGCTCCCTTGTAATTTATAAAGAATGAAGCCAGTATTTCTTACAGGACCTTTCCCTCCTTTTTGCTTTACAGGGCAATGAACAGAAAGAAGACAAGATGAAAAGAAGACTATAAATATACATCTCAGGTCAAACATGCTGACACTGGAGAACAAAAGATAACAGCTGGAATTGAACATCAGACATTTCTACTCTCTAGTGCAACAAGGGCTGCACTTCACTACTGTAGTAGCCTCCTCGTCCACAATCAGGTACCACCAATCCTCTATTCTCATCTGCTATGAGACCTGTAGGGCGCAAACCAAGCAGCCGATATCTGCTGTTTTCCTCATATCTGAAGATGTTACCAAATGAAGGCGAAGGGCAGAGGAAGAAGTGAGGAAGCTCATTGGAAGTATTGAGACACATCCAGAGGCTAATCCATCCACTCTCCTCTCCTTCCCCTGATACATGTGATGAATCACCACTGACTGCACCCACATCTCTCTCTGTCAGACAGGGGCAGACCCCAGTCTAATATACACACCCCTAGGAGCCACTCATATTTCTCTATCATACTCCATCCGTGGCTCTCTTGTTCTCCATTCCTCACTCTCTCACCTTCTTTCTTTCCTTATCTTAAGTTTTGCTGCCATCTCCCCTGCTTTTCCTCCTTTCCCTCCTGTCCTCCTTTTTCAGATTCCTCCCTAAATCATCCTCTCTGAATTTCCCACATGAAAAATAAAATTACCCTATCACACTATTCATCCTGAAAAATAAATCACCATCACATTTCCCATCATAATAAACTTTAATTGTTTCCTGTTGAGTTTGCTCACCCTGATTGGCTGTTTGCGCCACCTCCGACCCGGTGAAGGAGTTAACGGCCATCATGCCAGCATGGACGGAGCCGCTGCCAAGACTGGCTAGCTGGTTGTGCCCCCGTGGCACTGTTGTGTATAGGGCCTCTGCAATATCCGCTGCTCGTTTCAAAATCATCTCCTGACAGTGAGGAAGAGAAAAAAGAAAGAGCTGTGGTTAGCAACGCAGGCAGAAGAGAGGAGTAGAGAGGAGAGGAGAAGAGAAGAGAGAAAACATGTCCTTGATGCAGGCTTTATGGTTTCACAAGAATGCTAGATCTCAACTCAAGATATTGTGCATGTAAACCTAGCAAGCTGAGTGGTTTTTATCAGTGGTCACTGGGAGTGGTGGGATTGGTTCCAGTAAATGGAGGAAAGGCTCATTAACAGACTCATCAAATCTTTACCCTGCCTCTTCCCCCTTGCTTCGTGTTTCCATTCTCCTCTCTTCCTCATTCACGGTCTAATCCTACTTGCCCTCGTCAGCTGTGTCTTCCTATTCTCCTCTCCTCCCTCTACATTTAGTTTTCATTATACTTCTCTTCCCTTCCTCCTCCACATATGAGCTGATAAAAGCACTAACATTCTGCATGTTTGTGGGTCACAGATCTTGCATGAACACAGCAGGGTGCTGCAGGACCAGTGTACTCACATGCTGCTGGTGGTGCAAACCACAAACATAATTTTATCTAAGAAAAGATATTGATGTTTGTGTACATGCTTGTGACCTTTTTCCTTTTAGTGTGTGTGTTTACCTGGTTATTGTGAGGCATCCCGTACAAGGCCTCTACCAGGTCTGCTGCTCTCTTTAAGATCACCTCCTACAATCAAGCGCAGAAATAAGAAGGGGATTGATCATGAGTACGACGGCTCAAAGAGTTCAGTCACTTTTATTACATTTCACTTCTTACATTATGCTGTGAATGCAAAACAGAGATAGCGAGAGAGGAAAGAGGCAGACAGAGGCAGACAGAGGAAGAGAAATGGGCCTGTCCCAGCACTTTGTTACTTGCTGGGCAGTTTGGGAGAGCAGAGAGAAGATACCGTTATCTGTGAATAAAACATGAGCCTATATCTCTCTATCAGTCAACCATCTTCTACATCTTCTCCTCCCTAATGTCAGCACCAGATCATGAATCTACTGCACATGATCACACATCAATCTCATTTAACACAACATGTCATCAGGTTGACGGCTATACAACTCCCCCCGTCAGCTGGGACACACCCGTCTCCTGCCCTGTATTAACCCCGGTAATGATCCAAGTGAATAGCCCTGCACCTACTTTGTGTGATAAATGTAGAACATCATTGCTCAGGTGAAAACCGCCGAGTGGAATTTCCCACATCAAACATTTATCCTAACGTAGTATTTCTCCGCGCTCATTTTCTACCGCTTACCCTCCTTTCTCTACTCTCTCTGTCTTTATTCTTTTCCCTCCTTGAGTGTATGAGTGTGTGACTGCAGGCAGTTGTTATATGTGTGTGTGTGATGTAGACACCTACAGCCCTACGAAACCCTTTTTAAAAGTTAATGTGCCAGGGCCAGGATATATGCTGGAGGCGCGACAACCAGAAAATTGCAGCCCCCTTCCCTCCAACCTTCCCCTCGTTTCTTTCTCTCCCTCCTTCTCTTCCACTTGCGCACACACACGCTGTGCGCTATACCCTCCCGAGTGTATCCCTCGCTGTGAACAAGCCCTGGAGCATGTGTGCTCTCTGTACCGTGACACACTGCCTTTCAATCAGACCTCATATCACAAGCGCGCGCACACACACACACACACACAGGTGCACACGCAGTCGCACACATGTGGAGGCTGTCGAGCACGCCTAGGACATGACGAGAGGGTCAGCAAAGCAATAAAGATTGTAGAGCGCTGTCCGAGGTGCTAAATTCACTCAATAATGGGAGCGCTGCCTCTGTGTTAACCTCCCATTACTAGCACTATTTGGGGGAGGCAGAATGGGAGGCTGGGGGAGGAGGAGGGGAGTCAGAATGAGGGGAGACCAGAGAGGAGGCCTGCTTGAAGTGATTGAGAGACGTAGAGGCCCTAGGTAGGTAAGTGGTTCTTTAGTATGTATGCACCGCTCCTCGCTTCCTTCTCTCTGCTTTTCCTCGACGCCCCATGCCTCCCAGGGATTACTAGATAGGTAGATGGATGGATAAAAAGAGAGAAAGGAGGAGGAGGAAGAGAGGGAGGAGGAGCAGGGGAAATGAGGGAAATGTGAAGCATTAGGACACAAACAGATCCCCAGCTGGATTGTAACGGTGTTCGGGGAGGACACGTGAAACAGTCACTTCGTCTAAATTTATTTTTGCCTTCAGCTCATTCTCCTTATGGCCTATAGTCCCTATATGCATCCTCATCTCTCGGGTCCTTCCACGCTTGCATCTCAAAACTACTTTCTCTTGTTTCCCTCTTCTTCTCTGTCTCTCCCATTCTCTCTATTAATCACTCTCCTGTGGTCCTGTGCCCTGTCTGTACCTATCAGTCTCTCGTTAGCAAAGGGATCTGTCCAGCAGCTAAACGCGATTAGGCAGCGCTCCAGAGTCGTTCTGATAAACAGATAAATGTGGTTAGCGCCGTGCTGCCTCCCTAGCTCTGCTGCTGTAAGGGGAGACCATTTCCTGGGCGCAGGGTCTCTTCCCGTAAAGTCAGGCCCACAGAGACGTCAACAGGAAGGGGAACCTGATCCAGAGCAGAGCCTGGTCTTGTTTGGCAGGGCGGTCACTCATTAGCTGGCCCCAGACCCCCAGCTACAACACAGCCTTAGCTAAATACGGTGCAGTCTGGCTACCCAGCACTCCCTCCTCACTCTGACTGCCTTGACTATTAGCTACAGCACATTGTGGAGGATGTTTTCAGCTGAACTCTGGATCATTACCACAACATACAGAGAAAGAACAGGCACTGGCAGATATCCTGCTTGGTCCCTGCTCAGTTTGTGTGTATGAGTTCATTAAGAATCCCCTCGTAAATGGTGCCACTGCAGTGGAATACATTATATGTCCAATCAGTTTGATCTTGGTTAAAAATTGACAAAGGAAGAGTCACAAAGAGGCTTTGCCAAGGTAGTCTTGAATGGACATTTATATCTTGAGCAGTTGCCAGTGTATGCCCCTCTCCTGCCCCTCTCTCTAATGATTGAGGCCAACAGTTGAGAGAAGTGTGGTCAAAAAACTGTTATTACCTCAATAAAGGCACAAATCAATAGAGCTGAAATGAACAGCCAGGCCTGCCAGCTATCGGTGTTCATTTAGAAGAGAAAGAGACACCACTGAGTGAGGGAGAAAGAGGAGGAGAAGAGAAGAGATGGATGGATACAAAGATATTTAGAGAGATACAGGGGGTTGATAGGCTAAAGACCAGAATTCACCAGGACAAGTCTTGTATCCACCAGACATGACACACAGCAAGGACAAGTGATTTCTCTATCTTCCTTCTGCATCTACCTGGGCTCTCCATCTCTGCCTCATGGTGACTTCCTTCCAGTGTGTGTGTGCCTACGTACAGGCACACGGAAGTGCGTATGTGCATTTCTGTGTGTGTACTGGTTTGTGTGTGTGCTGGAAGTAATAAAGTCCACCCGGGGTTGACTTCGATCCACTGACCCAGCAGGAGGTAAGACTGGACAGCTATGATGGATCACCTAACCTGCTTCTGCCTCTCTCTTCCTCTCTCCCCTCAGCCTCCTTTTCTCCCTCTCTTCCTATTTTCCTCCCTCTATCCATCCCTTTCCTCTCCCACTTTGCCAGTCTAAATGACCTTATACTCAGTGGAAGGATGAATAGAGTTGATTGTGTGTTTGCTGTGCAAATTAAGTGTTTGTTTGAGCTGAAAATGACCAGAACATTTGATAAAATGTTTATGTACATACTACATAGTTTCATGTATAGCCTACTGTCTGTGGCACACAATCATTCTTCTGTATGTGAGGTCATGCTGCCCTTGTGCCATGTATATCCATATGAGCTATGAAACTCTAGAAGTCGTCAATATGTCTCTGTAACAGTGTTACCAATACAAATTCCTATAAAATAACTGCACCAACACATGAGAGAAGTGCAGGTACTGTACCTTGGGTAATCTCTCTTGGTCTCCAGGGTGTCTGGGGATGACCTTCTGTAACCTCTGGAAGCCGTAGTCTATGGTTGGCTCATTCAGCGCTGAGTACAAGCAGGGAAAGGAGACAGAGAAAAAGAATGTTTAATGCTTGATTCTTCATGATGAAAACACCTACTGTTCAAGTGCAACTGCGATATACAGCGGGAGAAACGAGTGACGGTAGAAATGACTGAATTAAGCATGGTTTTACATGAATATTTCAACGTTAAACTAAACACGCTGGAAAATGTGGGTGTTCTCTATTAAGTCTGGGATGTGTCTCTGTTTGCCTGTGATGTAATGAATCTCTCTCTGTCGCCTGCTTTGGTGGTTAATAAAAAGACTGTCAGGAATCAGGCAGAGTGTATGTGTGTATGTGTCCTGTGGTCTTGCGTTGATCAGCGACTAATATAAGCAATTACAGAGCCTGGTTCCAATATAACAAAGGCTTGATCGCTCCGGGGAACCAGCTAAATACACACACACACACACACGAACACACACACACGAACACACACTCACGTGCATACACAGACACACACACATAGAGTCAGATCATCCAGGCAGCAGGGAGAAAGCACTCTCTCGGCATGCTGTGGTCGTGCTACAGTAATTGAATATGAGAAGATTTACCATGAATATTTAAACATTAGAATAAATACAATGAAGATCTGAGGCTTATAGTACAAACACTTCAGAGGAGGATTGTTGGATAAGTGCTCTCTCCACATAATTCATTCCTAATGTACTCTCTCTCTCTTCTCTGTCTTTTACCCTCCTCCTCCTTCTGTCTCTTTGTAGGTTGCCTGGGGATTCAATGCACATACGTGGTCAACAGTCTTGAGTATTTGTCTGGCTACAGCCGCGAAGATGCTGCTTCTGCACAGACTTCATGGCCATGTATCTAACCTTGACATATGCGTATTTGCAGTTCTATGTGTGTAGAAAGTGTAAGAAAGGGAACCATTATGTGTGAGGATTGCCTGTATGTGTCTGTGCTGTCCGTCTGTTTCCCCTGTAGGTCGCAGCTTGGATGTTCCTGGGGGCTGATGCCCTGCTCGCCTCACATCTGAGCAGCCAGGCTGACTAGGCGGCCCTAAGAAAAAGGCCCCTAGAGGCTATGAGTACAAGCTGTCCTGCTGGACCTCTAGTGACTTCACCATGGCTCCTTCTGAGCCACTCTCTCGAACACAAAACCAAAACGAAAGCAAAGACACGGGAATCTGTGATGCTCTGTTTTGGCAGCACAAACATATTTGGACAGCTCTCCCAGAGGGCCATTCCAGTAATCCATAAAAGTGAAAGAATGGAAAGGTGAAAAGCTAGAAGCACAAAGACAGGAAAAAGTAGAAGCAGAGATGCCATAGGCAGGCTCAACTTCTGAAGAATCTTTTGAAGGCACACATTACAGGCCAGCTGGTCCACTGATAAAATAAGCCAAAACAATGAGATGATCACATGCAACAAATAAAGTCTGAATTATTTCTGAGGACAAATATTTGACATTACCTCCCTATTCTCTGATCTCTCTAAAGCCTTAAGGAGGATTTGCCCTGGATTAGGCCTCCAGTCTGAGGAGGGGATTGTTACGACAACATCCTCTCTTTCGTCTCAGAGGCTTTTGTTTTTATGATGAATTTTTTATCAGTTCTCCACAATGTGCCAAATGAGCCTCGAGTGAACAATAGCATAAAAACCCCAAGACATACAGAGATACCCCCTATTACAAATAAAGAGCCAATTTTTGTAATTGAGAGAGGAAGTGATATTGTCTCGTTTTCACGGACCATAAACCAGAGGAGGAGTATGTGGGGGACAGTGCGCACCACTAACTACCTGGCTGTTTCTCTTTGGGGATTACCTTGGCATTAGATGTTCTTATATCTATGCTCAGTATCTCATATTTTACCACAGAAATTAGTGCTGGAAAAAGAAAGAAAAAACCTCTCCTGCCTCGAAAGTGGAGTTTTGTGCCTGTACACTCTAGGATTCAAAGCACACTCTTCTATTCAGGTATATTTATAATCCTTAGCTGTCGCTCTCCAGAAGAGCAAATCAAAGCCAGTAAAACATAACTGCCATAAATAAATGAATAGATGAGCAACAGCCGTGGACTGGAGGGATTCACCTAGCAATCACCCACATCAGATCAGATCAATGCTCATGGAAATTTCATGAAGCCTAGAATCCACACCGCTTCATATTTCACTATAATAACCCACAGAGCTGCAGGGGGAGTGTGTATGAAGGGATGAGGGGGTAGAAGAAGGAGGAGAGGAAGCTAGGGTGGAAGGGGTGGAGGGGCGTTGGAGGTATGAGCTTCAGGGGAGGGGTAAAGCGGGTGGAAAGAGTAGCAGGTGGGGGGGTTGAGGGATAATAGAGAGGTCAGAATGGTGGAGTTGTCCTAGAAACACAAGAGAGGAAGAGGAGGAGAGACAGAGAAGGAGGGGAAACTACAGTAAGTGTCCAGGAGCAGTGTCTCCTTCTACTCCTGTGTCACATCAGCGTGTGTGTGTGTGTCTGTGTGTGTGTGTGTGTGTGTGTGTGTGTGAGTGGGTAGTGTACTTGCAGGGTTAGGTAATTGGTCTGAGGCTTGATGTTAACACCTTAACAGGCCCTCAGACAGTGGGTAAGGAGCTGATCATATCGCCAAACCTTCTGTTTCTCTCTCTTTCTCACTCTCTACTCCTTCATCTCCCCTCTGCCTCCTTACATCTCTCTCTCCCTCCCCTCTGTTTCCCTCCCCTCTGTAGTCTCCAGTGCTCAGGTGTGATCTCATAAGCGCTGCCTGGCGATCGATGCCGCCAGTGGCAGGGGGTTCAATAGTCCTGAATTACGGCTTCATTTCTCCCCCACTTCACACAGATGAGAGCTGGCCCCCCTCCCATCAGCTACACTACAAGCACACGCACACACACACACACACACACACACATGCACAAAACACCCCCACCAACTACTCACAATTCAGATCAATACCTTACAATCTAATTTTTATCCATTTTTCCATAAACCCCGAGATTGCGTTTATTTGCAGAATCCGACAAGCTAAATAAAGCATCGCTTGAACATGTCAGGGAGACTAATGCATGGCTGGAACTTCATACACAGAAAACAGATGAGTAGAGCCTTTTGCTTCTAAAGGAAGGGAGAGGTTGAGGCTGAGGAAGGAGGAGAAGGAGGAGAGGATAGAAGGGAGGAGGGGGGGTACACTAAGAGATTCTACAAATCAATGGACGTGTGGATGCTACTACAACCTGCGCTCTAATTATCTGTTGCAAAAAGTGCGTGTCGACAGTTAACAATACCTGACAGCACGGATCCTCGCTGGGTGAATGTAAATTCTAAAAAAATCAAGATAAGAAGTGTACGCTTGAATTAGGATATAAGAAAACATAAGATATCATTCCTGCTGGTGAACGCTGCTCATTTCAGCAGGGTATAAAATAATCTACGTTCGAAATTCATTTACATCATCATCATGGAGCAGATGCTCCTGTAATAAGAAGGGAGCATGCTAAAGAGGGAAGACAAGCCACATGGTGCAGAAAATTAATCTCAATCTCAAATAGAGGTGTGAATTTCCTCGCAGTTTAAGGCTGTGTGCAGTAAACGTGAATGTGTGCAGCTATCTCAGCTGGCCCTGTCTCCAGCTGGAGACCGGCCGTTTTAATCAACAACAGGCCTCCACCCAAGCTCAATAAAAGACAGCATTCACAAACAGGAGCAAGACAAGTAATTGACCAGCTCGTGGTTGCACCCCACTTTTATTGCCAGATGACTACATGCTGCATTTGTGTGTCTGTGATGTGTGAGGGTGCTCATGCATGAGTGGGGGTGTATCACATGTGAGCATTAATGCCTAATGTGTGTAAATATATGGTAACTGTGTCTGTAGCATAAACAAGCAACAGATTTTCCCATTTGATTATTGCACAAACTGCACCAAAACTGTGATATCAACATAACCATTTGAAGTGCTCAGGCACCACACGAGCAAACAATCTTTCTCTCTGTGTGTGACAAGCTGATTTCATCACTATGTGGAACAACTTAATTAGAGATAAAATAAATCAAAACTTTACAGAGCATGTTCATGCTTACAACACTTACTGAGGATTCATCTGTTTTTCACTCCATTGTCTGTCGTGTATAAAATGACAGACAAGAGTCTTCTCTCCTCTCCTAAAACTAATTTGGTGCTCAGAGGCAGGCGGAGGGAGACAGGGAGCGATGTCAGTAGCATCCCGGCTGGTTTAAATTCTGTTCTTGACTTTTGTCTTTTCCCTCGCTGTTCCTTCTCCTACTTGCAGAAACTGAGTGATGTTTCCCACACACCTAATCTGCACTCAGTGCTGAAAAACTACCCCTAATGTTTGTGCGTGCATGTGTGCGAATGCGAGTCAGCGCGCATGGTGCCGGCCTTAATGTGAGCCAGCACAGCCTTTTAATATCAGCAGAGGAAGTGGAAGCACTAAGCAGACAAGGCTGCATACTGAGGAGGGAGGGATTGCCTTTTGAACGACAAGGGTGATTCATCAACTCCACCAATCTATGGCCAGTATTCCTGTGTCACAGACACAAACACACATACATACACACACCCACATGGGCCCTGGTGACAGACAGTATTATCACTCTATATTGCATGGAGAAAAGAAAAGGGAGAGCTTCTCTGATGAATGTTACAAAGACAGTAATCCAGTAAAAGGTGATACACAACCAAACATGGAGATGCACTGGTACAAGGAAGAGGGGAGGGGGAAGGAAATGACCTGATAATGAGAGAGAGAGAGAATGATGAGAGAGAGAGGGGGAGATTAGGGAGAGCTCTCAGCCCCAGAGGTGGGTAAGGCAGAGGGCAGAGTGAGGAACAGAAGGGGGATAAAGGGATAAAAAGACAGAGAAGGAGCAGAGAATGAAAAAACATTCTTTTATTCTTATCAGTGGAGAGCTTAATTGCCTTTGATGAGTCTAATTGGAGCTTTCTGAAGTCTAATGGCAGAGGAGTCCTCAGAGACGGCAGAGGACACATTACTGTAATAGCTTCTCTCCGAATCTCCTCTGCACCAAAGGTCTCCTGCTTCCCTCGTCTGTCCTGAACTAGAGCTGTGTTTTCTTTCCATTCAACGATGGCTGGTTGTGCAGTATCAATGATCATGCAGAGTAGGGTGGGGGTAAACCTATAGATGGGTTATGCGTGTGTGGATGTGTTGGGTATTTTTGCAAAGTAGCAGTAGCAGCAGTATTGGGTATGTGTTGACTTAATTAGGTCTGTGAGCCGCTCGCTTTCCTCTCCTCAGCAGAAGTTGATTAGCAATGCCAGCTGTCCCCAATGTAATTCAGTGTGCTCATGTGTGTGCGCACATGTAATATATGAGTGTATGCATGTGTGTGAGTGTGGGGCTGTGTTTATGTGTGTGTATATGCTAGCTGCCAGCTGCCACGCAGTGCTGCCAATCCTCCATGATTAGTACCCACTGGCAACTGGGCTCAAACTGGTGCCAAACAGACCCAGGAGGGCAACATGGCCCATGGTAATCCTCCATCCCATCCCTCTCCTCTCTCCGCTTTCTCATCCACCTCTCTGTCTCTGCACTCTCATCAACTGCCTTTCCCATCCAAATGCTCTGCTCATCCTCCCACTGATTTCTCCCTTTAATTCCAGATACCGAATGTGAGCAGGTCGTTTACTCGATAAAATGATATAAAATGATAAAAAGAGCTGGTAAAGGAGCTGTGGGAGGAGGTACAAATACCCACTGAGGGTTCAGAGCAGTGGCTGAAGTGAAGTGTGTGAAGAGTAAAACTGGGATCAATGCCTCGACACGGTTGACTGTGTCACTGTGAAGGTGCCAGTGCTTGGCAAACAGCATCACAGTGTGTGTGTGTGTGTGTGTCTGTGTGTGTGTGTTCAGCTCCAAGTGGATGACCTCTTGCTACCTCTCACCTGTTGAGATTCTTCTTTGTGGCTCCATAGAAGCCAAAAGCCAGGCCGAGAGAACAGGAGAGGATGAATTCATTTGCAGAAGCAAGATTTGAATAAGTGAATGTGACAAGGTGAAAGAGTGGAGGGCTGGGAAGAGATAGGGTGTTTATGCATATGGTTCCCACATGTCTGGCACGTTAAATGACTGTACACACGCACACACACACACACCTACACACAACTCTATGTGTTTGGCAGAGTGCTGGCCGTTGGACAGCTCTGCATGGCAAAGGCTGCCCACCCATCTGCCCTCTTCTTACTAATGCAGTTAGTTGTCAACGTGTATATGTGTATTTTGGGGTACGTTCACATAAACATAGAAATAAATCCAGCGTATCCCAGCCTTTCCCATAAATACACAAACACAGAGTCATAATTATGACTCATGAGCATGGATTCTGACCATGCACAGTAATTAAGACGCATACAAGATGCAGAAAATGCATGCTGGCGATATGAAGCACACGCTCGCTCTCTCAATGGCGATTTTGTCAAATGCTGGCAATTCCATTTGGGGCTTAGAGCCTAAGTCTATCAGTGGTTGAGATTACAGACAGATTTATGTGATTCACCAACTCCCCAGGGACCTGTGGCCTCGCATTGGTTAATCACTGCTTCACATTCACTCTCTCCTGCTCTTTTTAACGCACAGCTATAACTCTGCATCGATACAGTCTGATGTAGCACTCAAGATATTCATTCCCCTGAACTCACAGTCAAAAATCACACTGTCCACATGGACCTCTTCTCTTCTGAATCATGTCTTTGACATGTGTTAAATCTCAATAATGCCACTAATCAAAAGGTTAAACCTCCCCGTGACCTTCACCTCCTTTATAAAAGAGGGCACATACTTTTCTTCCTCTGATCAGTGGGTTATTTCGCTGAATTATTGAGTCATGTTATTGAATTTTAAATTGTTTAGCATGCACATTTTTTCCCAGAACCAGCGCAGAGAAAATGACAGCATATAAACTCTACCAGGTTGTTTTTAGCAGCAGTAGTGCAAATACTTATACACTCATACAGACCTAACATTTAAAGCCACTATGTGAAGAATTCTAACAAGATTATAGCTTTTAAAAAGATGATTGTGAAAGTAAATGATGTTTGCACACTGCAGGAAAAAACGGAAAAGTGAAAGCTGCATTATTGACAGCCAGCAGATAGTCCAGTAGATTTGGGCGGCATTATCTATTTAGATTTTACCATAAATCAGTGTCATTATTAAGTGTACTACCTGTATAGATGAAGCGTCCAGGTGTGCCTTTGCAGAATTGTTTGGATTTGTAGGACAGCGTGACCTCCACCACCCCAGGGATGTGTCTGGGTGGAGTCTGCACACGAATCGCATGGGGGGTGATCAGCTATAGGGAAGCAGAGAGGGCAGAAAGATTAATGCAATGAAACGTCAAATCCAAACATGTGCTGAGGGGGACTATTCTCGGCTTGTCTCAGCCCTTTCTTTTGCAGCTTTTGACTTTCTTTCTTTCTATAATCGGCCTGAAAATGATGTGTTGGTGCTAAAGCCCTCAGGTGGCCCCATTGCCCAAGGCGATGTCACTGTGAGGCTGGGGATGGTTATCAGTGCTGACATGGACTCTGTAAGATGGGCTCAAAAGCAGTTATCTGTTTATGAATAAAACACACCCTCTCTGTCTATTGCACATTATAAGTAAATGTATAATATGCTTGTCTTTGCTGCCCCTATTTCTGTGTCTGTCAGCTGAGGCTGTCTAGATGCCGTTAGCCACATTAAAGCGCCACTGTGTCTAAAACAGACTCACTTAGTACGGCTGATGAGCCTGCTCGCCACGTATGTGTGTATACGCTGAAGGGCCTTTGAAGGAAAACGGTAACAAGACAAAACACAGATGAGACCTCAGTGAGTGCTCGTTTTCTGCACACTATCGCAAACTAGTACTCAAAGCTAGCAGCGCTCAAAAGCTATCAATGCTGCTGCCAGAGCCTTGTGTATGTGTGTGTGTGTGTGTGTGTATGTGCATTGTTCTAACTGTCCCTTTCATTGCTCACTTAGCTAGGCTTTCATTCCACCATTGTCTGGCCCCACTCACCTCTCAGTGAGATAATATAAGAGCTTTTTATAGAATTATTCTTTTACTAAAGTGAAAGCTGTTTAGCTGCGCCACTCACTGACCTTCAATTTCACACATACACTACATTTACATTTTAGTCATGTGGCAGATGCTCCTTACAAAGAGATCTACACTGTACGGTGTGCAGATACTAACATAATAAAAGCAGATACTAACATAATAAACGGAGGGAGGGGGCTGAGCAGAGATATGACAGAAATAATAGCTGCCACAGAGAGAAATGAGCAAGCAGGCGGCTGTTCAGATTGTAAAATATGTCTCATATGGGCTACAATTATCATTATTAGTAATTGTATTATTGTTAGTTATTAGTTAATCTATTGACTATTTTATCAACTACTTGATTACATTTGCAGTCTATGAAAAGTTAGAAAATACTGTAAAATGCACAAAGAATATACACAAATTATGTATACAGTATAATGCATTTTGTGTGTGTATATGAAATACTGCATGATTTCACAACTTTAGACCTCTAACAATCCTTCAAATAAAGCAGAGGTGAAAAAAAACAACAACTCTTGATCAAAACTTATGCCCACACAAAGGCCATAACCTGTGACAAGGGGTGATGAGTTGACTTAGTTTTGTTTTAAAGGGGTACCGAGCCAAAAAGGATTACAACCAAATGGTGACTAACCTCACTCCAGACCAGCATGGTTCCAAAGATGACCTGCAGGCCGTCAAAGAAGTTGTCCCCGATGATGATGACTGTAGCACCCCCTGTGGTCCAGCCTTCACTCGGACTGATGGCTTTGATACTTGGGGTTGCTGCAAGATTCACAGACAAAACAGATTAACTAACCTAATGACCCCCCTCTATGAAGGACTTTGCTATTGGCACCATGTAACAGATCCCTCTTCTTCTTCCCATCTCTCTCTCACACACACATCACCTCTCTCCTCTCTCCCAGAGGTTGGGGGCGAGTGAGGAATACTAATCAGAGTGATTATACGCGCCCCGTTATTAAACATCACCCTTGCCCTGCGTGTGAGGGCAGCAGCGGTGCGCTTGTTTTATGACACGTGGCAAAGTGTGCGGGCGTGTAAATGTCAGGTGTGCTGAGTGTCTGATCAAAGGCCACGCGACCGGGGAGCGGAGCAGAGCCAACAGTAGCTCTGTCCTCTGAATACACCTCCTTCATTAACCAAACACTTAGCTTTCGCTCAGCTGCCTGTTTTGTATTTATGTTGAGGTACTGTCAGTATCAAGCAGTGGACTGTGTGACCACACAGGCTCATTTCATCTCCTGTGTGGAGCTTAAAACATATTCTTTATATCTTATCAGACAAACCACACGGAATAACAACAATAAACCACATTTTCAATAACCAGTATTCAATGTGCTTTTTGATCTGATCTGTTGGTATTATGGACTTGCAGATTACTGACGTGATTGAAGAAAAGAACAGGACTGGGAAAATACATGTTTATACAAGCTAAATCCCCTCTCCTTAACAGATATGCAGCTTGTCAGACATGCTGTAATTCTGTAAAGCGGCATAATCCACTTTAGACTAGGCTGACTTTTTTCCCTGAAGCCTAGCCTTTGCTCTTTGCCTGACTCCCTGTTCTGTTGATCCTCCCCAACAAGCTGGAATGATATTTAGCCCCCTGATACGCCTGCAGAGATCAACGTTCACCAAGCAGCAATCTGTGGCCGTAATCATGGCCTAAGATGCCTCCTTTTCACAGCCGCTGATATTATGTGTGCTCCATGTGCATGTGTGTGCTTATGTGTGTGTGTGTGTGTGTGGATTAACCAGATGGCGGAACGTGAATCCATGTGATAGGATTATACTTTGGGGTGTTCCTCGATGCCATCTGTTCAACTCTATACACTGCTCATCTTTTACTGCCTGAAATGGGCCCCCAAAGTTGACTATCCTCCACACAAACTCAACACATGCTACAAAGAGAAGGGGGAGGGAAAAACAAAAAGAAACCGCTGTCTTCTTTCTTATCACTTCATCTTTTCTGTATACCATTGTGTACTTTTACCCCTTCCTCTCATTATGCCTACATCTCTCCATCTCCCACCCTCTTGTCTTGTTGTTTCACTCCGGTTGTTCTTTCTTCTAACCCCTGTCATCAGGAGAATAGAAAATCAGAGAGGAAGAAATTCCGAAACAAATCTCTTTGACACAGGGAACATCTGTTAGGGTACGTGCGTGTACTCTTCTTTCTGTGTAAGATCCAAGTCTCACTGACGTCTCCAATATGCCTCATCTTTGTGAACCTCTCTAATTGTCTGTGAGACCAGTCTCAGGGACAAGTGGTCCACCTTACCACTGGAGAACAGTCATTAGAAAGACTTAACCATAACATTCAATCTTAATGCAATCTACTGTAGGCCATCATGTAAATCCCTTCTTAGTTTTTTTGTCATTATCATCCCTGAGGTTGACTTTCCTCAAAGCAAAAAAATATGTTTCTCTTATTCAATGTCTGGGAAATCGAAATGAGAAAATAACTGGATTAGGGACTTGGGAATCAGTGCATGCTCCTAAATCATGTGCACATGTCATTATGAAGTATTAAAGGTTTGGGTCTGACTGTGCATGCGGGAGGGTGTATGCGTGTGGATGGGCTTTTTTTGTGTGCGCATGGGTGTGTTTGAAAACCTGAGGGATGGGGAGTGATGGAGGGCTGCAGGATAAAAGCAGGTCTCTGAGGAAATAAAGCCAGTGTTGGCTTTAAGCAGAACAGACCTCATAAGACACATAGTGCTTATGCGAGGTAGAGTAGAAGGCCCAGAGGCTGAGACCTGAGGGAAGCAAGCCACAAGGGAGAGACAAAAGACTCACTAGCTACCACTCTCTCCTCTTTTAGTGTGAGTTAGAAACCCTACAAGAGAGAGAAGTGAGAATCCGGGAGGAAGCAGGAGAGAGATAAGAAAGAGAGTAGGTTTGAGTGGGATAGAGCGGAGACAGAAGATGGGTTGAGTGCCGAGCCAGACGGTGGGGAGGGGGCGATGGGAGGGGAGTTGAACGGAGAGAGGGAAAGTGAGGAAGACAAAGAAAGCCAGGAGAGACAGCCTGGGTATTTTGTTCTTGCTTTTAATACCATGTTCCAGGTAGGACGGTGTTCCTTCCGAGGGGTCCAGTCTTCGAGCTCTGCGCCCGTGTTTGGAATTGTTGTGCACGAACATGTTGTCGGAGACGGCAAGAACGTGACCCTCTACACTCACTGTAGTCGATACTACCACCTGAAAAAGGGAAATATAAATTGTAGACATGGGACTAAGAGTAGCACAATAAAAAACAAACTATGGAGAAACAACACATTTGACATTGATACAGATGCTTACAAAATGTATGTAGCAGTGTGTTGTGAACAGGACACTATAAAATCCTCAAACCCTACAGTATGTGTTGCACTTTCCCTAGGGTTTTTCCCTAAGAAGCTATGCATTTTTTAAGTCTGCTCATTTTCAGTGTTTTTCTTTGCACATATGTGCCTATAGAGTTGATATGGCAAACTTGTTAGCATACAGCTTCCTGTTATGCCTTCCTATGTATCCAACACATAGCAACTACTCAACAAAATGTGTGGCTCTTTAGTTGCCCATATGTTCCCTATGTACACCCACCAGTCGGTGTCTTTGTCTGTCTGTCGTTTAGTGCCAGTGTATAGTGCGCTTTCCGAGCTTTTAGCTGAAACAGCTGCAACTGAAGATGATGCTACGAGCGCTGTGAGAGATTTATTAACTGAGAGAGTAAAGTTGTGAGCTGGACAAACAAAACTGGTTTAAAATAGAAAACTAGTTTTCAATAGAAAGTGAATTTTACACTTTATAGCTACAGTTTAAGTTATAATTATGCACATGTGCACTCTTGAGACTAGGTTGACTAGTGTGGGTCAGGTTGTAACTTGTGATAGTTCTTACAGAGGAGATTATTTATGCTGTGAATATTTTGTTTCTCTACAATTGCAGAGATGTTAAGTAGAATAAAATGCTGGAAGACAGTTCTAGGAAGTATGCTTTTGTTTTGAGATTTTGAGTTAGACCCATTAGAGATGCAGGCAGTTACATCTCACCTGAAACCGCCTCATGTCTCGAGGGTTCCCTGCATTCTTCAGGCAGTTCTGGTTACACTTCAGGAAGAACTTGAGGAAGAACCTGCATACACAGAGAGAGACAATGGAAGTGCAAGTGCAGTGCAAGCTACTTCAATAAAACACCAAACACAAATAAAACAGCCATGGCAGACAAGGCTTATACACTATCCCACCCTCATCCATCAGTTGTTTATGACAAAGGCAGTTTTCTATGTAAAAACAGCTTGGGGGTATTGAGTAAGATGCTACCTTGTATATCCATCTCTGAGCTGCTGTCACAGCTTGCCATAAACTCACTGGGGCAGACGCAACCCCCCCCACCTAGTTGCAGAGGCGTGTGACGGAGGTTGTGCTGTAGCTACTATGCAGCACAGTGTTTCCATTCCTGCCTCTCTCAATCTCAGTGTGAGAGACCACATCAACAGCACCTGCCATGCATTATTAATAGGCTGAGATGGCAAGTATGGCTACCCACATCAATACTTAATGAAGGAGGGAGGCGGGAGGGTCTGAGGAGTAAAAGGGGGGGTGTATGTGTGTGTCTATGATGGGGGGGGGGGCACACCGGAGGCCTGAAAAGCAGAAAGGGGATGGCTGACAATTTATTCCCTAGCCCCACCCCAGGGCTTGAAGCATGACAACTTCTTCTTTAACTGAAACTACAGGACTGTACATTTCTCCACTCTCCCTACTGCATTGTCTGTCTCTCTGAAAAAAACCCAAAAAACTATATTAAATGAACTGTGAAAATAAACAGCACCATGTACAAATAAACAGGAACCCTCAAAAGGGGGAAAATAAAACTACAACATTTCCTGGTACCCCCACCCCCCCCTCCCTTTGAGGTAGCTCAAAGAAATGCTGACAGCTGAAACTGCTTACAATACAGATCTCCACCAGCCAGAGAGAGAATCACTCCTTTGCTCAGCTTTTCTTTCATATGTCTTATTTTCTCCCCTCTGTTCATTTGTTATGGCTAGGATTCTGCACTGGGCAGCGCGTTTGGAGCCAACTGCCTTAGATATAATCACGCACAGGCATCACGCACACACATAGCAAGACATGTCAAGAGAAACACAGTAAGCAGCAGCAGTGTGCGTTGGACAATTGCTTCATGTAGAAAAATAAAAGGGAGCAAAGGAGATACATGGACAGACTAGAGTTCTGTCTCATTTCAAGGGCCAGCCTACTGCTGTGCGCATTACAAGCATCTGATGTAACACACAGACTTGTAAATTTATCCCTGACAACTTTTAAATGCATGACAGCTGGTTAGTGGTAGACAAACTTCTTCGAGTAAAGAAGAAACAGCCTCTTATGATCTGAATAACAAACTGTCTTTCTCTGCTGTTCCCTTTTTATCTTTTGCCTTTGTTTGTGCTCTGATTTACACTCTCGCTGGCGCAAGAGGCTAAATCTGAATGGGAAGGGGGGAGCGTGGAGAAAGTAGAAAGTGAGAGGAGAAAATGATAGAAAGATCCACAAGGTGGAGAGTATGTGGAAACCAAAATGAGAGACAGACCACCCTCCTGTATATTTTAGAAGCTGTAGGCCAATATCTCAATAATTCATGAAGCAGAAAGCTGGAGGTTTTTTTTTATAGTGGCTGTTGGACCCCACAGGCTGAGGGTCTTCCAACTTTCTTATCTCCTTGAGGTCAAAGAGCAGCCTTGCAGATAGCTGTGGACTACATCCACTTGTCCAACTTACTCCACCTTCCTCGCTGCACCTCCTGTTTAATTCATCGACTCTGCTCTTTCCCCAACTTTCGACCTCCTTCTCTGAGGTATTCATGATGGATGGATGATGGATAAGTGGAAGGAAAAAACTTAGGGCCACCAGAGTCAGAGGTGGCCAAATCAGGAGGTTAAATATTAGAGATTGGAGAGGCAGAGAGGAGGAGGTGGTGGTGGAAAAAGAAAAAGTGTTAGAGAGGAAGTGAACAGGAGAAGAAGAAATGCCTCATTCGCTGTGCCATATGTCAGCATGTCCCCGAGATCTCCTCCATGCGTGGATCATCTGATTCATTATTTACATGACTTAAGGTGTCTGGAGTCAGCCGCACGGAAACATTACAAAACTGCAGCATGCTGATTCCTCTGCGCTCTTTCTCATCTACTGGGGAGTCAAGGGACTGGAATCACCGCTGCACACATTTACATGGATCAACAGAGTGTGTGTGGGTGTGGTGGTGGTGGTGGGGTTGTATGGATTAACAGCAGTGCGTGTTAATATGCAACAGCACAGAGATTTCCATAAGGATTTATAATATAATCTGATTGACAGCTGACCAGTAAATACAGACAGATATCTGCCAATAGCCTATAATTCTCTTATTTATTCTGTTCAGCTTTCTATGATCATGTTTTCTTCACTCATTTAATCAGTAACTGTTGCTTTGTTTCTCATGTTAGCTTGTTCCTAATCTTTTATGTTAGATGTACCCACGCATCATTGTCAAAGCTAGTTCAACTGTTTATTTATTACATGTTAGTAACTATATCAACTGTTCATCATTCACTTTTAAGTATTTTAATTATGAATGCATTATATTACAAACTGTTTTGACTTATCTGCTCACCTTGTGTTCGGTGTCCTGGACAGTGAGCTTATTGTTGCTTTTAATTTGACTTATTATTGTAGAAATTAATTTAATAAAGATCAGCATTACACCAATTTGTAATCTTATGTGAATATTGATTGTCATCCTAAACACTATATATATATATATTTATCTAATCTAATCATCATTTCTGTTTTCAAATTAGTTCCATAATGCTTTCATGACCTGCTTATTTCCAGTGCAATATTTCATCAGTTCTTTCCATGACTTCATATCCATGCGATCATGACTGTAGCTACCACTGAGGAAATAAGCTCAGTTTGGTTAATTCTCTGGACATTTGTGGGTTTTTACAACTTTAGATGCAATTGTTTGTATTCCACAATGACTTTTTGTTTTTACAGTGTGGAAATGTGAAACAGAATTCATAATAGAATAGCAAAAAATTTAGCTTTTTTGCGGTTATTCAAACATGTATTGATTGTGCTGAAGGCATTTTGACTCCACAGTATTTATAAAACCCTGATTCCAATTCTGCATATGATGTTTCTGCATATTATGTTTTCAAAAGTGTACTGTAACTCATCTCAAACATCAATTTTCAGTCTATACACAATATTGTCTCTTGGATAGACTCTTGCTTTGATTATTGCTCTACCTTGTTTGTATTTGAGACTCTTGCTCGTGTCAAGCTGTTTTACAGTGCAGACTCCACGGCTACAAATATTACCAGTGCAAATTGCTGCACCAGCCGGATTAAATGAAATAAAACCATTTTGCTCTCACGTAATTACCCCCAAATCCAGGAATGGCTGTGGAAGTGAATTTGTGTAAATAACTGCTTGGCCTCTTGAAGCCTCATGGCATAAATTTGTAAGAGCGAAAAAAGACCGAATAAACACATGCAGCCAGTTGCCGTAGTAATTTAATGATCTCACAGTTTCATCATATCATAACGGGCATTATTTGTCACTTTGGAGCAATTAAACACAAAATCACCCTCTGCCCATACAAAACAAAACAAGGAAAGCAATTATAACACAACTTTTAAGTAATCCCTGTAGCATCTAAATATTATTACTGCAGCGATAAAGATTGTATAAGCGATTAGCTAACAGCAAGGAAGCCTCCGAGGGACAATTCTGTTATATTTTCTAATAATTTTCCTACATTACCCACAAATGAGGTAAAGAGTTGTTTTCCTTGTCAAATTTAACACAGATAACTTCAGGACTGTGTACTTTTATCTTTCCTCAGTAGTTCTAGTTTATTCATCTTTTCAGCCTTTTGTTACACACTGTGCTGTAAATCTCTGTGCCTCATTTCTTTATTCTTTGCCCCTCCTCTCTCTACTCTTTCTGTTTTGTTCTGATGCTGATGCTCTGTAAAAATGGCTGTGGGTGATGCCATAACTCAGCCCTCTCCTCTCCCTCCATCCATTTCTGTCGTACAGATCATCTCCAGAAGAAAAGCACTGTGTCTGGCTCCTAATATGCTTCATGAGGTGTGTAATTCACTGTGCTCCAGAGGGGAGCCATTTGTCTTGGGGGTTAACTAAGTGACACAACAGCATTTCCTCATGCCTGTTACCACCGTGGGACATGTTGAACTAATCTAGGCAGGTAGATGCATGGAAGATCCTGCACTTCAGCAATTAAGCATTAAGATCTGTTCAGGAAATTGATCTTAATGAAGTCAGGGGCAAGTTCAAATTAAGTGTAAATATTTGCAAGCAAATATAATGTTACAACAGAAAAAAGTGATAAAAAGGCAGCTAAACTAAGTGAGACTGCTGGTGTTCTCAGAGAATCAAATATCTTCCTCAGCTTCTGTTTTGTGTATTTTCTTTTCCTTCCCTTGTGTTTCATTTCTCATTTTCTTTCTTTTCTCTGCAACTCCTTCTTTGGCTTTTTCCGCCATGCATCACTGACACTTCAACCAAGAGCCTGACTGGCTTGTTTTCATGGTGACCTGTCCCTGCCTGGAGTATATGTTTAAGTGTGGAAGCACACACACACACACACACACATACATCTACACATACACACACTAATTTAGGGAGATTTATGACTGGGGCCTTGCACCAGGAGCCACGCAGACTGACCCCAGGGGTGTAGGGGGGCACTGGATAGGAGAAGGGGGCTGGCTTCACAGGGGGGGACATTAATAATCCAGAACCAGGTCTGTCTCTGGGTCTGGCCTTGGGCCTCGGACACCAAGCTGTAACAGGCTGCAGTGGCCCAGTTTAGATATACTGGGAGAGAAATATCCAGTTTCAAGTTCCCTACTAATAAATGATAGATACACAATCTACATATGTAGACAGATAGAAACCTTGACAAAAACATAAAGAAAATATCCAAACCACATAGAGTGCACACGCACAACATGGGGGCAAATGACAAAGAGACAGAGGCCATCACACACGCACTTCTCTTCATTCCTTTGGAATACTAATCCTCAAAGAAGCGGCGAGTACCTCTATATTGCCCCCATGTCTATCTTAAGTGTCATGATTAATTCAAATAGAACATCTCCCTGCGCTAAAAAATTCATTTCCAGCTCGCTCACTCCATGCACCGTCCCATCTTCCTCCTCGTCTGTATCAGCTCGATATGTGTGCATGGCATGTCAGCTGAATTTGCCCCATCGTTAAATATTTCTCAGAACAAATGGACTCTGGAGGAGGGACACGGTGGGTCAGGGAGAGACCATGCTGTACCTTTGCCGCTCAGGGAGAAGCCCCACATGGGAGAGATCGTTCTTCACTTCCCCCGGGGCCGAAGCTCCAGTCTCAGCTTGGGGACAGAAGTCCCTGAGACACTTAACCGATTGTGTTTCATCCATTTCATCCAAAAAGGATCATTCAAAATTCAACTGAGGAATCGTGCAGACAGCATTGAAAGACAGGAAATGAGATCTCTGCTACTTGGGAGTAGCGTTAAAGAAAAGAGCACTGGATTCAACAACTTGTAGCCTGATAACATCACTACCTGTGGACTTACTTTACACCAAAGCACTGGAGAAAAAATGCAACCAAATAAAAATCTGTGCATGAATGTAGGTGTATGTGTGTGCGCATCAAAGCCATGATGAATAAGAGGCTGTCTGGGTGATGGAGAAGCTTGGCAGGCGGTACTGATTGAAACACTTCCTCTGTTGGGCCTGGCCCATTAATCTGATGGAGACAGAGACAAAGAGAGTGAGAGAGAGAGTGAGAGGGGGAGAAATGCTCCAGGTCCCCAGACCACAGGAGTAATGAAGGGTTCTGGTCCCTCTCACCTCAGAGCTGTCCTGCCATGCTGGGACGCACTGCTACTCTGTCCAGCCCAAACCCTGCCCTCGTGGGACTGACCAGTGAATAATGGCCCTGTCATCAGCTTGGGTAGACGCCACTGCTCAGCCGAAGGGTGTGTGTGACCGCACGTGTACGACCGTGTGCTTATGCCCGCCTGCATGCCTCCCCACGCAGTCATTTACCCTAACTGTTCTCCTCTCTACCTTAGTTGAAGACTGATGTATTCATATTGAATAGTGTTGATTTAAGCACATGTTAAAGTTAATGCATAATGCATGGGCTATATATAGCTTGATAAAGAGCACTGTGTCAACCCGGGACCAGCCCCATACATTGTGGGGATAAATGTGCCGCTTGCAAAAGTTCCTTCTTTTTGTTCCATTTAAGCACTGTATTAAATCATAACTATGACTGTGACGGTACACAGGCTCAAGGTTATGTTTCTAAATGCAGCAGGATCAGAAATCAGAAACTTAATTAGTGTGCCATGTTTGTTCTCAGGTGAAAAGTTGTTCCCTCCAGTGGGTCTTGAGGGAGGAATATGAAAACATAGAGTGGGAGACACAGAGAAAATGTGAGACATGGATGAATGTGTGACAGAGGAAAGACAGACGGAGACTGATACTGAAAAGAGACATATGACTTCCTACAGTGTGTGTGTGTTTGTGTTTGCGTGTACATGTGCACGTGTGTATTTTGGCCTTGCGTCCCTCTTAGTTTATCAAACATATTACAGCTCCTTCTAGATTCCTCACCTGCACACCCCCAGCCTGCTACATATGGCCCACCAATCACAAAATAAGGAATCATGCATGCATTAGCATAGCTAATAGCTTTCCCTCTCCATTTAATATGCAAATTTCCTGAAACATTACTGAATGCCGTCTGTTCTAAATGAATAAATTTGAATCGCAATTAGAATAATCCTTTATAATTAATGAAAACTGTCAATTTTGGTTCATAAGTAATTTGATTAAAGTGGTGATGGGACACTTATGAAGTTCATCAGGCTGCGAGGAGTGTGAACACACACTTGCGCGCATGCGTGCAAACACACACAAGCTGCGTGACGACCAACAGCAGGGCCGGGGCTGAATTATTGATGAAGATGATTAATAAACTTATGAAAATGGTTGTCACACATGCCAGACCTTTTTTTAACCTAACACAACTTCTTCCCACTCCTTTACCACCACAGAGAAACAACAGATCAATCACGCCTTTCTACCACCTGACAGAGAGGGAAAAGAAAGGGAGTGATTGAAAAGGTTTCCCGGCCTCATGGTGCTGTGTCAGTGGCCTGTCTGTCCGGTGGGAGACACTGATGGACTGTCGAGGCAGAAAGAGCATTGCGCACACACATGCCAAGTCACTGCTGGGTACTGAAACGCTTCCCTGTTGTTTCTCACAGGAACCACTGTTGTGCTGCTGTGTGTTGGGTTTTATCAATATACAATAACATGTTATGAGAAGCATATAGTTAAAGAAGAGCGAGGCCAGACTGCAACTGTTCATCAACATCCCCTTCTTTAACAGTAACTCTATCATGCTGTGCTGTGCTGCTATTGAAGCGTATAATGGTGGCACTTAAATTAGGGTCACTCAACTGTGGGAAATTGTTGCAGTGTGCACTGGCATGTGTATCTCTTCCCCTTATGCTGTATATACTGTGTATATGCAAGCGCACTTGTGTTTGTGCATCAACTTGAACACGGGTGTATGTGTGGTGGTGAGTGCGTTTGTATGGCTTCAACCCAATAATAATGGTCCAGATAGTGTAGAGCCTCACAGACTAATTAGCCAAATCACTGAGAAAATAGCAGCCTGCTAATTAATGGGTATTATGGCATTTCAGAAGTCACTGCTCTAATTGGGAGGGAACAGAGCCTCACATTTCCATACTGCAGTAATACCAGCTTTATCCGTCTGTCTATCTGTCCGTCTGTCTACCTACTTGGCAAGCTTATTTTTAAACACAATCCTCATGTACACAGAGAAAATAATGCACATACACAAATGTACAGGATGCATACAAACTCTGCTGCGTTTTTGTATATAAAGATAAGTAACTGTAAGAATCAGTACACGCTATACATTTCTGTTACCTCTGACCCCATTAGTTATATATTTATTCTGATTAAATATCTTTATAACCCCGTAGTAGGTTCTAAAGATCTAGCAGCTGTCCAAACGACAATTTCCCCAAGGGGATCAATAAAGTATCAATTATTATTATTATTATTATATTGCTTTGAGGGGAAAAAAGCCTGATGCAAGTGAATTGGCGAGTCATATCATCTATTTGAATAATTCTCAGACTTATTTTGTGTGTGTGTGTGTGTGTGTGTGTGTGTGTGTGTGTGTGCGTGTCCAACCAGCCCTCCGTTACACATGCAGACATGCATATCCCCCACAGAGTCCTCTTAACCCTATCAGACGGTGGGACAATCAAAATAGATTTGCATTCAAATGCCACATGCTTGGTATCAAATATCAAACCAAGCTCGAGTCACTGAGACAGACAGACAGTCACCTCCTCCCTGCTTCCTCAAACCTCCCCTCCTGCATCTCCTCATCCTTTCTCCTCTCAGGGACTCCCATTCTCCCCTGGACGAGCTCTATCGATGACTGACAGTCTGTGGCTGAGGTTTGATTGACAGCCTGTTGATGCTTCTTTTCCAACCACACACACCATTTACCTCTACCACCTCCCCCTGTTCATGTACTGGTCTGGGTGTCTGTGATAGCCCTGGGCTAGTGCCCCACAGGCTGCACAGCACTATACATACAAATCACAGTGTGTCACTCTTGTGAATGGGCCCATTTTAACTTTGTCCTTGTAAAGTCAGGCCCCCCTTGAAGCGGGCTGGATCTGTATCCAGCCTCTTTTTTACTTTCCCTCTTATTCTTATATGCACACATAGGCAGATGCATGATAGGACAAGTAGTAGGACTGCAAACACACAAATGCATGTACACACTCAAACACGGGTAAAATGTCAGATTCAAATGTGGTGCTAATGGGCACATCTCAGACAAACAGGGTATAAATACATCAACAACAACACACACACATAGATGATCTGTGCTCACTACAACAGCCAAGACCCGGGGCCTAATCTCACACACTCAGCTACTACACCTGGTTAATGTTAAGAGGGCAGTTATAGCCAATTACATTCCCATATAATGCATAAACCTCCACCCCGCCTGTGCCAGCAGAGTAATTGAAAACAGGCGCAGAACGCACTACAGTCCAGGCAAAAAGTCAACTTCCCACCCCTGACTTTCCCATTCACTATATGCGCTGTCTTCCTGTTCCATATTCTGGAGTCCTGCGGGCAAATGTAAAGGGTGGTGAAGGGGTGGGGTTGCCATTTGGATATAAGGCAGTGAAAGAGCAGAAGGATATAGAGTCATATGAGGAATAAGAGAGAAAGACAAAAGGAGAGGGAAAGGGGAGATGGTAAAAGCTTTGTCTCCCAGGTGAGGAGTATGGAAGGAACAGTTAGGGTCGGGGTAAGAGGATATAGGACTAGTGGTGGTGTTCCATGTGGGTGGGGGAGTTAAAGGGGACAGCGGTTAGTAGGAGTTTGAGACTGACAGGTGACATTACCCTGCGTCATGGCTGGAGGGACAGAGGGACAGAGGGCACGATGGTTATCCAAGCAGAGAAATGTCACTGTCCAGACACCGCTGTGACACACACTTGCACAAACATGAGCTGCACACACACACACACACACACACACACACACACAAACACACAAGCACACAAAGATTCAGGACAAAGGAGTCTGGAGTCTTTGAGAGCGAAAAAGGCTGGCTACAGTGGGCAGAGATGAAGAGATTACATCCTCTCCATTTAAAAAAGGAGGAGATGGAAATAAAGAGACAAAGCAGAAGAAAAGGCTAAGAGTCAAAGACTATACTATTATGAGTCAACAACCTTTCATTTATTCATAGCAGCTGCTTTCTAAACACAACCTTCCATCCTTTGGCAAAGTTATTTCTTTTCTCACATTTGTCCCTTTTCAATCTCTTTGTGGCTGTTTTCATTAAAGCCTAACCTAATTTTTGCCAAGGCTTATAAAATGTCCATATTGCTGCTCATTCGACCCCATTGATTTAGTGTTTGGTTAAATATTCACGACTGTGGATGCAATTAACATGCTGTTAATGAATAATTGATTGCATCTTAAGCGGCCATAAAACTCATGCATATTAATTATTGAAACAGGAAATATGAAAAAAAGCAACCTTCCTTGTTTTGCCTCAATCAACTTTCTTTCATTTTGTTTCTTTAGTCAGGAAAGCACATGGAGAGTAGTTTAGGACACAAATGTGCTTATGATTGTGTGTATGTGTGTATGAGAAGGAGATAGGACACAGAAAGTGCTATGAGCACTATGCAAATGCCTCCCATAAACACCGCTTTAACAGCTCTTACATGCATTTAGCTTCCTTTTGAGTACATCCATTTTGCTCATATATACATCTCTAGGTGTGTGTCTGTGGAGTGCAATGCAGGCGAGTGTTGTGTTGACAGCCTCGGTGTGACAGAGGTAGTTGCTGCCTGTTTTGAGAGGCAAGTGTTTACCAGGAGCGAACACAACAAAAAACAAATCTAGCGAACACGGGAGGCTTGTCAGTGCGAGACTGGAGATCAGTCAGCCAACAATAAGCTTTTCTCTGCCACTGTGTCTCTACTGGTTATAGGCTGATGTCGCCCCTGGCACCTCCCCAGGCCCCGGTGGGTGGAGAATAATAGTGTAGAGAATGTGATGGGGATGGGAGTCATCCTGAATGTGCCTCACAATAATGCTGCGGTGCACCTGTGGTCAGGTGAATACTCCACTCTGCTCCCTGTGTGCATGTACGAGAGCAAAACTGTGTGTTTGTGCACAGTTTGGGGGATTAAATTAATTATCTGTACATCCTGCACTCCTAAACCACTCTAAAATGTCTTGACATGAAAAAATACATCCCAGTAGCAGCTGCGCACGCCAGGAAAACACCAATTTACATCGTTGCTTGTTATTTATTTAGCACACAAAAACCTCTTGGAGGTGTGTATGTGTGTGTTACCCCCCTCTATCTCCCTCTCCAGCACCTAACTAACTACTCGACAATGTTGGTGCCTCGGAGCTAAAAGTGACAAGCCGTCAGTTGTGTTCCAATATTAACCCCCTCTCTATGTCTGTGTGCATGTCTTCTTCTCTGTGATGTTGCCTTGATCAAAGAAGCAGCACTTTGGTAAAAATAACCAGGGAGAGTGAGATGGAGGACACCATGCTGCTTAAAGACTGATGAACGACGACCAGTCTTTCAGCAGAACGCTGTCCCCCTTTCTGTCTCTCCTCGGTCTTTCTCATTATCTCCTTCTTTCTCTCTCCTGGACAGAGAACATGAGGTGTTGACTGAGCATGATTCAGTGTCTTCTATATACAGCCAGGCAGTAAGTAGTAGTTTGTGGAATGGTATGGTATACAGTTTTATGGGGAGGGAGTAGCTATATGCTGAAGCTTTTTATATGGAGAGGAAGACAGCACTCGCCAATGATTCCCCCCCCCCCCCCATTTTGTTCTTACAATTCTGAAGAGAGATTGAAAGAGTGCTGGGCGGAGGATAAAAGAGAGAAGCCGACCACCAGAGAGACAGAATGTGATAGAAAGATGCCCTGTGTATGTGTTTCATCTTATCTTAGCAGGTTCACCTAGCGGTGAGATTCCTCAAACACACCTTCAGTCATCAGCAAGGAGGGGCTGAAGGGAAAGGGGATGTAGAGACAGAGAAAAAGAAAGGGGAGAACACACACACACACACACAGAAAGAGAGAGAGGGAGAGGGAGAGATGGGAGGTGGATCTCACTGTGGCTAATTCTCTGGGTGTGGGAAAGCAGAGCACCTAACACAGGTTGGCCTGGTTTCAGTAATGAGTTTGATTCTTCTCTCTGCCTCCTCAGTCTCACTGGGGACCAAGGCTGCATAATAACATCCTCTACATACACACACACAGAGGCACAAACAGGTCTATGGGGAGCTAATTATTCTCACCTGTGTTAATTATTGCTGTAAGCCAATCAGCGGACTCTGTGCTAATTAGGCAGTGTTAGGTCTGATTAGTGTTTTGCAGCAGGCCCACTCAAACTGTTATCTACCATACTAGTCCCCTCAGGCGAGAGAGGAGAGAGGAGAACAGGTGGATGCTTGCCCTGTGTGTGTCTGACTGTGTGTGCGCTCACGCTTAAATGATAAATAACTGAAGGACGGCTTAAATTCACAATAAAACAAAACAGTTTCTTTTCAGATGAAACTTCTGTTAAACAAAACAATACGTGCTCTCAGCTGAGCTAGTGTCCGTCCTCTGAGTTAATTGGCCTGGGTTTGGGGTCATTTCTTTTATCTCGACAAACAGCCCCTATGCCCTTTTAGTTAATGAGGGTTGATCCAGGATCAGTTCTGTCACTAATGGCTCTTCTTTTGCCAGGATAACCCCTCGGATTGATCCACACATCACACATGCAACCTCCGTCCTGACCCAGGAGGTGCTATCTGTGTGTGTGTGTTGGCACAGAAATGCTTAAAAAAGAAAGAGAAGACGGTAGTGTTGAAAGTAGAAATTGAAGGTCTGTGGAGTCCAAGCTGAAAAAAAACCCAACAAAAAAAGGGTGAAAAGGGGAGAAAAGAGGAGAAAGGATGAGAAGAATAGAGGGGAGAAAGAAGGAGAAGGAGGCTGGAGGAAACCTTCCTCTTATGACATGATTGATTTTCTTTCAGAGGCTTGAGCCTGTCACTACTTGGTTCCCCCACTCCTCCACACACACTCAATCACTCACACAAACTCTGTGCCCTGACCTCCACGTGTGCCTGCTGGTCCATACTGGGTCTAATGACACTGGGGCCTCCCACAGATCAATACTAAGCTGTCACTCAGTTGGCAAGCACACACACACACACATGCAGACACACACACTCATACACACAAAAGCAGTGGGACAGATGCAGGCACACACATACACACATATGAGGTAGGGTATGCGTTTGCACATTTGTGTATGCTGGAAGCGATGTTTTCTACAACCTCAGCAGATGCCCTCCTCCTCCCCTTACACTCCCCCTCCCCTGCCTGCACACACACACACACGCACTCACAAACGCTGGACCAAAGCCATACTCTCTCCTCAGCCGTTTTCTCACCCTTCTGCTCCCTCACGCTGAGAGTCTTGGTCCTGATGTAATATTGATGAGCGAGGATGGAGGCCCTATAAAAACTGATAGGTCCTTGTGATTGTAAATTATAAATTGTTATCGATTTAAAGTCAATGCCCGCGCAGGCATACATGCAGAAGCACACGTGCACGCACACACACACACACACGCAGCATCAGAATAGACCTGCAACTATTCATTTTTGCCTAAGAGAGAAGAGTCATTTTTTCCCTCCTCCTCTTGACTAACTTATTCCACGTCATTCACTGCCATCCCTTACTGTTTCTTTTCTTCTTTCCACCCCTCCCTCCCCCCTTAACTCTCTCTCTCTCTCCTCAACAATCTCAAGCACCCGTCCGCCTCTCTCTATACACATCTGAAGTGCCACTTAGAAAACCAGACTGGGGCTTGAGCCAAACTCTCCTCTCAGTGGTTTAGTGTTTGTGTACGACTGTTTCTGTGTGTGACTTTTGGTGCCTTGGAGTCAAGATCACAAAATAAAAAAAATAAAAGAAGAACATAAAGCCTCACAGATCATCACAGCCACACATTTTCTTTTAATTGTGGACAAACACGGTAATTTATGTCCAACTAAAAATCTGTTGACTGTGAAAAGCTCTGGCTAAAAACATTTGTTTGTCTCTGTTAAATCACTAATTATAGCCTGGCACAACACAGGGCAGATGCAGGCTAATTCACCATTAGGCCGTTTGGTGTTTATTAAACTTTTATAATGTGATCACTCTGATAACGGCACAATTGTTTCCCTGGGCATGTGTGATTATACTATTGTACCCCTCTGTACCCTGTAATGGCTCCCGCCGCGTGTGTGTGTCCACGCGTGTGTGTCTTGTAGCTTGCGGAGTAGTGTTTTCCATTTCTCATTAGAGTGTCACAGACTCCTGCTGCAGGGTCAATGAAGGGGGGGGGGGGGTGAATATCTGTGTGTGCATGTGTGTGTGTGCAATGGTGTGTGTGTATCTGTTTGAAGGGGAGTGGGGTGGTAATGAGCGCAGGAACATAATACTACGGCGTCCATTAATGCTCTGAGGCAGTGACATTAGGCATACTTAACTAATAGAGCCAGTCTCTGCAATTACCCACTGTTATCTCTGCAGCTTTAGAGGAGAACCGGCTTTAATAAATGTTTGTAGTAATGTGATAAATGCCAGGTTTGCTCATTTGTAATCTACACTGCGGGACAAGGGGAAATGGGTGGATCTAATTGTTTTCCTCCGGATTCAAGAATGTGGTTAAGCACAGAGATAGAGAGAGAGAGAGAGAGAAAAACTTCTTTCCTTTTCATAAGATTTTCCTCCAAGTACATCACTCTCTCTGCCTGTGCTGTCTATCTATCTGTATCCCTACATCTTCATCTCTCTTGGCGCTCAGTGGGGTACTATTACAACGGTCCTCCTGTCAAACAGAGAAAAGTAGTCCATACTCAGCGCCCACCATCACGTCTCTGCCTCCTCTTTTCCCTCTCTTCTTATCTCTCTTTCATCCTGGCCCACATCAGAGTCGCATCCCTGATTGTGTGTGTAAACATCTTGTCATGCTTACACAGGCGCCATGACAGAAGACAGACGTGCTTCATTAATGGCACGCTTGTAAGTTGGTCTTTGTGTTTGAACGTGTGTGTGTATGTGTGGGTTATATGTCTGTCCATAAGCATGCATGTAAGAGCATGTATCAGTGGCAGAACATATGGATAAACTGAGTTATGTTTTGGACATCATAAGAACCATTATTAACTGCAATCTCCATGTTACTTTCACTCAAAAGCTCCTCCAAACTCCTCTCTGAATATCTACTCAAATGAAAAACTGTCAATTAAGCAGCAAGTAATCACTTGCCACAGAACGTGCACCAGCAATTCCTCCTTCTCTCACTCCCCTTGCTTTTTTGGCAGTAAGTCTTTGTTTGTGTGAAGACAACAGCCAGAGGAAGAGTGAGAGGGGGTGGTGTAATGAGAGAGAGAGAGAGAGAGAGAGAGAGAGAAAAGAGGGTACAGGAGGGAAGCAGAAGAGAAAGTGGCTCTGTTAATTGTTTTCCAGAAAAAGGTTGTGAAGGTCTGCATGTTTGAACCGAATGTCACCTCATGTAAATCACAGCTCCTGCGTCGGAGAAGCCAATAACTGGGGATAATTAGCGTGACTCTCTCCTGTGCTGCACGCAGAGATCGAGGAAGAACGCGCTACCGAGGAAGAGCATTCAAATGCGGGGAAGATTCCAAGTGTGATTAACCAAAAAGACTTTCCGAGTTAAATCTGGAGTTTTGAGTGGGAGGACCAAAGAAAAAAAGACACATAGACAAGAAGAAGAAGAAGAAGAAGAAGAAGAAGAAGAAGAGGCACATGGATGGAGAAAATCAGAGAGACAAACAGAAGGAAAACATTCTTCTCAGCGAGGTCAAGCCACTAGGTAAACAAACAAACAACGATAGCAGCACACACACAAAGGGGGTGAGGCGGTGTAAAACAACAAAGTGTCTCAGTCGATTTCCTACGCCTTACTTTGTCTCCCCTCATCAGTTACATAAACACAAACAAAGGCCTTTAAATTCAGCTCCGTTTTTTTGAAGTGGAACAATGACATGTGCTCGGGTCTCATTTGTTGATGATTAATCCAAAGTAAAAAGAATATATTAGGAATGTAAGAATATATGATCCCTTTGATCAAACAGCGCTGTTGACCATAATTGTCTGCGCGTTGACGTCTCCGCTTTACGTTTAATTATGGCAGAGATACTCCCTTGAACAGTTCCTTTTGTCTCTTAACATTACAGCTCAAATTAGTCAAGCTCAATGTCAAAAAACTCATTTAGAACAGCAGATATGAAGAGGTTGTACTTGGTGATAGTGATATTGCGACTAAACAGCCTGTATATATGTCAGAATAGAAGCGTTTTAAGTTTTTAAAGACAATGAAAAATCATTGTTCAGAAAAAAAGGAAAATCTCACATAGAGTAATGAGAATGTTTTAAAAAAGATCATTCCTATGCTTCAGAGTCCCACCACTATTATCACACTGTGCATCGCTCCCTCCCTGTCTCCCCCCATGGCGTGCAGGTTTTCCTTCTATTGTAGTGTATGAAACTGAGGGCGCAGTTCACAGCACCTGGCCAGCGATCCATTCTTCCTGGACAGATTGATGAAAAACAATCAACAGACTATACATCTTGCATGGGCACAGCGGGCCACAAGCACTCATCCTGGACACCTGGACTTACATCCTGGGCTGCATCACTGAGGTAAAGTGCCAGAAGAGGGGCTGGGTGGGAAACTGGCTGATAGGAAGTGAAACGTCAAGTTGGGGGTTTGAAGCTGGCATGAAGCATGGCGTCTGTGTTCTCGCTTAGCAGAAATAATCAGTAAACAATGAATCATCAATGAGGGGTGAGATCAGAGCAGCTGGAAGCCGAACTGCTCAATGAAGCACTGGCTCAGCCTGCTGGGAGAAGAGGCCTGAGTATCGTTCACTGAGAGGAACTGGTGTGTCTATTCAATTATGAGCAGCAACACAGGTAGCCATGTAGCACATTGGCGGCGAGAGAGCACTTAGTGGGCCGCGAGCAAGACTGTCCACACACATCAGAGCGTAGCGAAAACAAAGCCTTGCTCCTGCCACACACGCAGATAACCATGCATGTCCAAATGTATAGCATCACACCGAGAGGCACGCGCTTGTGCTCTTTACGCCTCATTTGAAAAGCAAATTGAGCGCATCTTCTAGGGCAAGTCACAGGCTAAATCCTGGAAAACGTTACTCTTTTCCACACTCGCAGTACCACACACACATTCACACATCATACATGAGACCTTTCATATGGTAAATATATCTCCATTCTATTTAACTCCCCATCTATCTCTATCTCTCCACCCTGCAATTTCCAACACCAAAGTGTCTTAAATAGCTCTCAGAGAAGTAGGACGCTACTCATTTGGGTCAGCTCTGGCCGGCTAAACCCCTTCATTCTGGGACAGAACAAACACTGACACAAAGGCAGAGGGAACGGCCAAGGAGAGCGGCCAGGTCAAGCAGGGAATGTCAAGCAATAATGACAAAGCAGTTTGCAGAGAAAATAGAGCTACAACTGCACTATTTACAGTAGCTCCAGCCAAAAAACATCTCATGTCATAAAACACAGAACTTTTCAGTGTTGTGACATTTGTAAATTACATTTTATATGCCCTAATAAACTATTTGTTAACTGAATTCAGATGGGGAGCATTAGCTTAACTATCTATAAAGTGTGATAGGAGCTCTGTTTTAGTTTACTGGGGAAGAAATTAAAACACAACACTGAAATACACACACAAACCTAAGCATTAAAAATACTTATTACCGGCGCATTCCTCATTGTTTCGTCACCACCAAACAAAAACAGCTTGTGTTAATTTGATATTTCATATTGGCATAAACAAACCCTGGTACACTGGGAATGATGTGTTAATTTTTCGTGGGGTGTTTGCAAATGAAAGCGATCCAGTTGTTCGGGCTGAGAGTGCTGAAGGTCTGGATGAGAGAGAAAGAGGCAGCGCTGCTTTAGAGGCTCCTCGACCTCCAAACTCCCTGCTGTCAATCAGCCCAGCAGCCCGTCCCCTGGGGCTACGCTTTCCTCCAACCCTCGGGAGTAGGAGGGGGGGGGGATCACAACCAAACAGATGCAAAGAGCTGCAGGTCAATGTATGTGTGTGTGTGTGTTGTATGTTTGCACGCCTGTGGATTCTTCTGACTGCGCATATGTACGTACTTGTGTTGTGTGTATGAGTTTATCCGAGGGTGAGAGATGCATCTATGGTTTTGTGTGTGTATGTGTGTTTTCGAGGCAGATTTGCGAGGTTGCCAGCACCTGCGGGAGGGGAGTTCTGCCTGCATATCGATGAGCCAGCAACTCTGCCTCTTTGCCTCTGAGCCGTACACGAACACCACAACAAGCCCAGGGCCAGTCCTTTTCAAAACCTCCCATAACATCTAATGCAGCTGCCTCCCCCCCTCAAGACAGCACAAAAAGAAACAGCACATCAATCAGAAAAAGCATCTTCTAAAGAGAAAAGTTTTGCCAAAAATCACGGCACAACCTGAGAAATCGCTTCTTTCCCCAAGAAAAACACCAAAACAAGCTTAAAGAAGCTCATACAAGTTTAAAAAAGTAGTAGTAGTAGTCATCCTTGGGGTCTCATGACAATGTTCTTAGCTTTTCTTTTACTTAGAGGGAAATGTCGAGCTAGTGATAGGGGGTCAGAGATACAACAGAAAACCAACTAAAAGTGCATCAGAGGTTGAAAATAATTACTACTGTGCATAAAATAAAACAGACCCAAGATGTGGAAAAGAAAAAAACATAAAAACCATGAAGACAATATTCAGACATATCAGCAGATACAGTCAGAAGAATAAATGATAGCTGTTTAAGTGTGTTTTCAGCCTCTCACTAAAGACAGACACGGATATAAAAGTGAAACTAAGCTGAGGGGATGGAAGGCGCTGCCAGTAAACCACATTAGCATCAAATGCAAATGAGAAGGGGGCTAATGGCTGGACAGGTGCAGACTGGGCCTCTAAATGACACACACATTCACATTTGCAGGCGCACACACACATGCACGCACACACACACACACACACACACACACACACAAATGAGATGGATGAATTAAACATGGGTGGGCTCGGCTTGGGGGGCTGGCAGAGCTGACATAAAGTCAATGACATACATTATTCACTAGCGCATGTTAGCCCAGCCAAGGCAACACATGACCTCTCACCCCAGGAAGTGCATCCAAACATAACAACCAAAACAAAGAGGGGGTTCCCCACTGGAGAGGGAGACAAAGAGGAGGAGAATTCAGAAAATACATTCCATTACTATGGAGGAAAAAAAATTGATCTGCTATTTCCAAATGTGTCGGGCTATCTGTTGTACCAGCAAACCAGGTGTAGAGAGGTGAAGCAAAACTGATGAAGCATGTTTCTGATCTACAAGTGCTAACTACCCACCATGAAGCTGAGAATCAGTCCGTTCCACTGGCTAACAGAACAGGAAACCGTCGGCCATGACATCATCCTCCCCGGGAGGAGCACTTCCTGCCTAACATTCTTCACTCAAGACACACACACACTCGCCAGGAAATGGCCTCTTTCAACACACACACACACTCCTGGGGAAACAACCAACATCAATGCGGATACACAAGTACAGACACGCATGCAAGGAAATGGGCCACATCAGCAGCGTGTGTGCAAATGCAAACACACACAAGCACACACACTCAAAAACAGCAATAAACCTGAAATAACATTGCCTGTGCATGTACACTTGACACCCCCCCGTGTATAGTGACTGGAAAGAGGGATTATGGGATATAGAGGGGCTATCCAGTGGATCCTTATCTCTGGTCACAGAGAGTTTTTCTCCCTCCAGAGAGGCTCCCCCAGCCTGGGGGAGACCCTGCAGCAGGCCTGGGGGAGCTGGACAGGCAGAAAATGGCTACAGGACACAGGTGGTAGGAGCCAAGAGAGGACACACGGGATGGAGGGACAGACAGTTAAGAGATTAGTCCACAATTATATGGAAATTAACAACAGCAGTTATGAGGTGATGTAAATTTAAGAAAGGTTATGCAGAGAGACAGGAAAGCTGCACTCGGGTGAGAGATTTGTGTGTGTTTGTGATTTGAGGCCCATCCAGGCAGATGATATGCTGACTGGCAGTGGCTGCATACGATTAACCCCACACTATACAGAAGTAATGGAGAGAAGTGGAGGTGGAAGTGGGTGGTTAAGGGCTCCCCTCTGTAAGAGGCTAAAGTGGACTACACATATCCCTGGGGAAGACAAAGGGAGGTGCACAGGAGATCCTCACCTTTGAGCTGCTTCCCCGGCCCAGTGTCAAGCACAGACATAACACGTCACTGCCAAAGTCTCTGAATTTCAGAAAACTCCCACCCTCTGATTTGAAATGACAGCATGAGGTGTTTTCATCTTGAGCACTGATTCCAATCAGATGGACTTTGAAACGAAGACAGTAAGAAATAACAACATCACTTGTAAAACTGAATGACACAACAACCATGAAACAGCCAGAAAGCAGGACAGATTGTGGGGATGTTTCTTTCAACTTCAGTAATTTTTTTTAAGTCAAAGTGCCTTTTTCTATCATAGTCTAAACAAATATGCTTCATAATTAAAATCGGAGTCATATTGCTCCTTGTAGACACTTTAAAGCCCGAACAAATTCTCTTTTAAGCAGGAGGTAAGATAAAGCGGGGGTGAGAGAGATTCTCCCACTGAGCGAGTACAGTACCCAGAGCGCTGCCGATCCACACTGTACCAGATTTGTTCTCCTAACAATCAAATAAGTTTCTCATTAGCTGACTTTATTTTTCCTCATTCCTGCGGTTTTGCTGCAGTGGCCTGTTTCTCCCATCTTAACGAGAGAGCTAATTAGGCAATCAGACCCATTACTCTTCCAGAAGAGTTAGAGCTAGCCCAGCTAATTAGGGCTGTAAAATCTAATCATCTCTGTGAAACAGCAGAGGGCTAACGAGCCCTTATTTAACGAACTAAATAACTTCAAGGGTGGAGAGGGGCTGCTGATGGTATTTCTTCATGAATTTGGAGGGGAAGTCATGGTAATTGAGTCAGTTTCACCCTCACAGTTGTTTGTTTGTTTATGAATCCCTGATTATTACAACTGCCAAGAATGTATTTGTACTAAATTAGTAAATGTATAAACCCTTCTCGCCTTATTCCCCTTCAGTTCGTTCTTTAAAACTAGCTACCAACCCCCCCCCAACTGCGCTCTTCTCACCTGACCTATTTTCCTGTCCAGAAAGAGTGCTCGCTGGAGAGGAAAACAGAGATATTGCTGTTGTTTTCCCTGCCCCTGTTCTAATTTGTTGTTCGTTAATGCTGCCCTCACACCTGAGCCATTGGGTGTCGGGGGAATACTGCCAGTGAGCAACCACAACACATGCTCAGTATGGGAAAGCTGTTCACAGCTCAGATCAGCCTGTTTCACCAAGGTGGCTTTGCTCAAGCTGAAGGCAAAAGTTTCACAGCGGCGAGCCAGGACGGCGCCCATAAAGATGGCAGCGACTGGGTGCGCAGATGATAAATTCAACAAGTATGCACACAGCAAAACAAAAATCTAAAATATAGCACAAGAGTGATGGGCAGGCATGTTGTCTGAGGCCACGTGGTGGGGTGCAGCTGTCTCAGGGAGCGCTGAGGTGAGGCCTTTCGCTTCACTGGAGCGGAACGAGGGTGGCACACGCACGCACAAAGTCACACATACATAGACACACACACACACACACACACAGGTAAAGAGTAACTTTTGACAGAGCAGCAGCAAAAACAGGACAGCTGTGTTCATCAGATAGCACAGGTCACTGCCTCATTAACACTCACACAAATACACTTGAATGTGACAAATTCAAATCAGACATAAAACTCTAAATAACCCAGGATTTACTTCTGTTTACCTGATAATGCCTTTATTCGGACACGTTATGAATCACAAACTACAGGAACTGTGACTCTCTAGTGGAAAAAAAAAATCACTTCAGCGTGCGCCCTGATCAGAGCACTCTTAAAATCTGCACGCTTCAACAATTGTTCGAGTATAAACAAATAATTTCCCTCACACTGTTCGCTCACATGTGTGCCACACACATGCACGTAGCACAGCCTGGACTGTAAATCTGCAAGGCTTTTCTTTTTGCTTAACTAAGTGTAAATCATGTGGGCTGCTGTATCGGTCAGACATGGTTTATGACGGCAGGGAAAGGTGTACACTCAAAGAAAAAGTGTGTGTGAGTGTCAGCAGCAGTAGCACCACACCAGTCCCCATGTAAGATTTATACACAGAAACACACCAGGCTGTAGCTGTAACTCTAACTGCTCATCAGCGAAGTCATGAGCCCAACCACACAAACACTGTTTGACCACACTTGAAGCAGAGCTCAGCTGCTCTGTGATTGCTCCTCCACTTCACACACATACCACTGGAATATTATTTACTGCCGTTTCACACATTTTGCTTAACACAGAAGATTATGGTTGCCGAAATTTAAACAATCTGTGGCCTGCTTCATCACGCCTGCAGGTTACATGTCTTCAGTCAGATCACATGTCAGAAATCGCTTCTCTCTGCTTCCTGTTTTTAGAAACTGAATTGAAATGTTCCCATGCTTTATTATCTGTACTATGCTTCTGCCACATATGCTGCCTGTGTATTCTGCACACATTTCTTTTTGAATAACAAAACAGTCATACGTGCTGTGTTGCACGGAATGATGATGTGTGTGTCTGCAACGACAGCGCGGCATCACGTCTGCAGGGGTTAAAGGGCAACATTTTCTTACCTGTCGATGATGACAGGGTCTGATGGGGTCTCGTTTCTGTTGCCACAACTCTTCTTATCACAGCAACGACTGCAGGGAGGCAAGGGGGTGAGGGGTGTGGGGCAGAGACAAAGGGGAGTTAGTTCACCAAGATGTGAACAACACAGACAGCAAGATAAGTTACAGCACAGAGGAGAGGAAGTCAGATGAGTGTAAAGGAAGGAAAAAAAGAAGTAAAAGGGCGTGAGACTTTTATGGAGTTTAAGAAGAAGCATGAAATGGATTTCTGTCGGGGCTTGCCGAGTTAAGGCTAGGGCTCTATCGCTACGGCAGGTAGGATCAGTGGGATGATGTTGGGCAAAGTTTGGAGGAGAAGACTAAAAAGACGGTGAGCTTGAATGGGGCTGGATGCAAACTTGAATTAGCCTCCAGGGCTCAGGTTAGCTCCATTTCTGTCAGACATCACATAACCAGACATCTTATGTTCTCGATTTTCCCTCAGTGCTCGTCCCCTCCCGCTATCCCGCCTCTCTCTCTCTCTCTCTTTTGCTCTTTCTCTCCTCTCAGAAGTGGGTCACAGAGTGGTCCCACTGGACCAGGGGAGTAGTGCATGCTGGGTAGAAGGGGGTTGCATACTGATGTGACGAGTCCTTTCTGAATCATTTGACTGCAGCACAATGTAACGGTGTGTTGTGAGACGTCAACCCCCCTATTTCCCCCAAAAGGTATCATTGTGTCTACCTTTTCTTCTCTGTCTGCTCATCTGTCTGTACAGTATGCAGGCGGGTGTGTGTACCTGTGTCTGACTGCATGTGTGCATCTACTGTATGTGTGTTTTAGAGGAGATGGAGAAAGACGCAAAAGAGGGAGAGAAGGGGGGAGAGAGAGAATTACCCCCCCTCCCCTACTTTCTGGAGTCCCTGAGGACAGGAGGCTTGGAGAGCCAGATCGGATTTCTGATCTTGACCGTTTCCTGCAGCATATGAAAACAAGTGGTCTAAATTGCCTTGTGTGATAACCAGGAAGTGGCTACACTTTTGCCACTAGCCATTTTTCTACATGTAACTCTACATGCACTTCTACACGGCTGATTTGTGAGGGACAATCACATGCTGTGCGATGCTTTTATTGATCCTAAATGCAGTCAACGGCCTATGAGAGCTTCGCTTGCTTACTACTTTTGAGTGTGTAAATGTGTGTGTGTCTGTATTTTATGTGTAATTCGAGTCTGTTCTCCTCTGCACATAGCTCACTGTCAGGACACAGCAAACTGCATGTATTACACAGACTAAGGAGGATGGGTTTGAGTAATGAGCTTTTCCTTGTCCTAATTAGCTGAACATAAGAGGGATGAACACACACACACATATACACAGATACATACACACACACCCCTACCAACAGAAATAGGCCAGGGCCCATCTCCCCAACCCACTTTGAGGAAAATGATAAGATTTCTTTTGTAATTTAGCAGTACTTCGCATATCTTTGCCCCCTCTTTACACCAAGAGAGACACCTCTAACATAAGAAAAACATTCATCTTGATCTGGACTATGAAGCACTGGGCAAAAAAAGAAGAGTTGCAGCTGGGTGTGTTTTGTCTTACCTGCACATGATTTCATGGGTCAACAAGACTCGACACATCTCTGGGTTTTTATCCTGACCCTCATAAACAATCGCCTAAAAAAAAGAAAGAGAGAGAAAAAAAAAAAGAAAATTAAAATATCTGTGATTTATATATTTTATGTGGCATCCTGAAAATAAAAAGTCAACCACGATGCAGGGGCAAATAAAAAACAGAAGAGTGTGTGTATGTTTCATCTGGGAGGAGTGTAGTCTGTCTGGCAAATGTGTGTATCGTGGGAATCCAGTCCTCCTGAAAAGGAACGCTCTGTTCTGACAGTAAGAGAGAAATTGTTGTGTGTGTATGTGTGCGCGCCTATGAGTGTGTGCGTGTACTCCTGCATGTGCATATGTGTTTGTGCGTGGATGTGTGTTTATGCACAGTGTACAGTGAGCAGTTGGACTGCCAGACTGGAGTATAGTGCACCATCTGGTCCATACAGCACAGTGTCCAAAAATCTAGTCTGGTTACCCCTCCAACCCCACTCAACATGCTCTCCAGGGCTGTGATCACCCTGCACATACACACACACACACACACGCACAGTCACAAACACGGATAAACATGCGAACACACACACACACACACACACACACATCCATGTGCACACACAAACAACATCTCCTCCAACTCTTTTCATTCTAAGGCAAACTCTCTTCAAGCCTAATGGCACTAGAGGCACAATTGGCAAAACAAAAGACCTGATATGAAAACAGCGTTGAAGAGCTTTATTTTCTTCATTGTCTAATTCATCCTAACAGAGAATTCCCTCAGTGTGCAACAGCCTGCATGTGCAGCGCTGTATTTCTTTGTGTGATTGAATTGGCCATAACACACTTTGGGATAGTTTGTTCTGTTTCACATTGAGGAAATGAGGGTCAAGGTCCTGAAAGAGTGAGCTGGAATGCATCACTGTCTCTCTCAAAACACGAACACAACTGCTTTTGCACCTCACTGAGATATTCACACACTATATGTGCACAATCAGACAGTCTCTCTCACACACACACATACATATATACCTGCCTGAAGCTTGTAAAAACACACACACATGCACACACACGCACACAATCTCCACTTAGTGGCTGCTGTGCAGAGGTATAGTATGAGGACACATGTCCTCTACTTTTCTGAGCCTCTGTAAATGTATTCCACAGGTAAGACAGGTCGTTTATCAAGCCGGCTGCTCCGTGCTGAAGTTGAGGGTCTCAGACACAGGCATGCAGCAGGGCAAGGGGGGAGCAAGAGGAGGGGAGGGGCGTTGGAGTTGGGGGCAACATTCAGACTGACACAACCAAGGAAGTGGTGCATAGTTTCGCTCTTTGAGCTTTTAGTATAACACATAACCTTTTACCTGTTTAGTCATGGAGTCAATGAGACGAACGTACAAGTCCTGCTCAGTCCGGATCCCTGCAGACAGAGAGAGAGAGAGCGAGAGAGCAATGGTTAAAATGTAACTTGCAGGTTTCATGTCACATCTGAAGGAAAGCTTCCCCCATTTTGGGGGATATGTCAGATCACAAGTTTTATTCATTCTGACTTTCCCCATGAGGCACTTCAAGAAAACTGAATGAGTCCGAACTGCTACTAATGACGTTCAGCATTTGTTGTATCCTGTCAGTTTGCTTGGAAGTAGAAAACGTAATTCAATCTCTTCACCCTGTTGATTTTATCTATAAAAACATTAATTAAGAAATTAATTGTGAAAAAGCCACAGCAGGAAGAAACACACGCTTTTTTGAATTGTAATCAGTATAATTTAATTATTCAATTGAGGCACAGAGACTAAAAAAAAAATAAGCATGAAAAGGAAAATGAGAAACATTTAATTTTGCTGCCTTGGATTGTTTACTCCTGGCAAAGCAGGCCGGCCAAAGAAGATTTAGAGTATATGAAGCAGAAACTAATAATAATAATAATAATATCAATAATAATAATAATAACAACAACAACAATAATAATAATAATAGCATTAAAATAAAGTGTAACATTTAAAGCATTTTACTAAACATATAAAGCACTAAATCCTGGAGATAAGTAATTAAATAAAATAAAGAAAAACAAAACGATCAACGATGTGACCTCCTAAAACGTGTTTCCTGAGTTTCCTCACTTTGCTTTGACGTATCATTCACTCACAGCTTTTGTTACTGCTCCATAAAAATTATGGAAACCGAACTCACCGTTACTGTAGAGGAGCTGGAGCCTATAATGAATCCCATTGTTGGTCTTTTCCCCCGTCGTTTCCTATGAAAATTAAACCAAACAGACTCGGTCAGAGCAAGAAAACCATCTCCTCCTGGGACTTTTACTGGGCGTCCAACTCCATATTTTAAGATGACCAGCATCTTACGCGTCTTTGTGATCGATTTTAAATCACTTCATTTCAGTCATCTTCGCAGGCAGAAGAAGGGAAAAAAGTGTCTTTTTACAACTTTTTTATGATAATTGACAAAATATGTGCGTAAAACTAAACTTTTCAATGATATGATATTTTAAAAACACACTGTCTTTATAAAATGACATATTTAAAACTTTATAAACCTATAGTGAAAAGGAAAAGTGTTTATAATTGCTGCAGACATCTACCATATTTAAAAAATAGCAATAATCAGACATTCTTATGATTTATATATGAGACAAGTGACGGCGTAATGTTAAAATAAGTTATGAATACTGAGCAACGGTAGAAGGACATTTGGATCTAATAAATAATAAACAAGCCGACACTAGATGTTGTGGAATAACCCATACATTTATAAAGCGAGTAAGCATTCGCTTTTAACGTCAGTGCAAATAAATCAACATTAAACTTGATCTGTGTATCAAACACTAATATCAATGTGTTTTTTATGTAATATCTTTTCTGACAACACCTGCAGGCTGCGCGCTGTGCTGAACTCGCATTAAAAAAAAACATGAGTCAACATTATTAGTGGCAACTAAAAGTTTTTATGCACTTGATATATACGTTCAAGTAAATGAGTCTAAAATGAATTAGGAAGGTTTTGTAATTATAGAGAAAAGCAGAAATAATCAGAAGTGTGCAAGTCTTTCAGGAAACCACATGTAAAAATCACATCAGGGAAGCCTTCAGAGCCAATGATCCCTGCTGTGTGCGTCTGGCCACTTTGTTAACACACGTCTGGTAATTTATCACTTTGACATAACAGGCCACAATAGTGTGTCAGTCATCAGTCAGTGCGCCGCTACAATTTATACACAAAGGACTTATTGTCATTTTTTATTATAAATTATCATGCGGTGAAAAGATTTTTGGTGAAATCTACAAACTCACCTTTTCCTTCTCGACAAAGTCGACGAAGGTGGTTCTCTCTATTTCCACCGGCTGACCCTGTCTGTCGTATAAAGCCAGGACGAAGTGGAAGAAGTTGGACTTGCGGAGGTTGGAGGGCGGCTGTTTCTCGAAGTGTGCCCGAGCAAGACCCACTCCGCTGCGGACACAAGCACAAACCAGCACCAGCCACAACGACGGCAATTAAAATAAATCAGTTCAAGAAAGAAAATGCAACATAAGTGAGATTTGCTTTAAAAAAAAAAAAAAACACACACACACACAAACACACGCTTCAGTCGCTTATATTTCAGTTACTGTTCATTCAGAAATTCTACACTACGCTTCATTTAATAAAAATCTAATTCTAATGCGCACATTCTCACGTTTATCCAGTTACACTTCAATCAGCAGTAATTAAATAAATAAGGTAAAACATTAAAGCTACACCACTAAAATTGTTAAATATACTAATTAAAAGTATAATTTGAAAAGATCATTTGTTTTCTGTATGGCAGGCCTACAGTCGTTAAACTGTTTTTTTTTTTTTTTAAACCTCAGCAACTTCATTAACAGTAGGCTAAACATTAAAACATTTTAATTTTATTATATAAGAAAAACTGATAAATTAAAACTTGAGAAGTGCGTGCAGTCAATGAAAAAGTAACCTATCCTGCTTGTTCACAACCAAAAAGAAATGTAACCACAGAAGTGAGCTGAAAAGTCTAAACACAAACTCAAAGAACACTTTCCACACACCAAAGTTAACCTAGGCCTACATTTAAGCCTAAAAATGCTTGAAGATATCGGTGATTTCCATCCAGAAATATCTTAACCCAGTTTGAGCCACATGCCGCACTTTATCATGATAACATGGGATTAGATCTAAAAACTTATAAAGCCAGCAGGAACTGGGGTTGTCCAACAACTACATCCTCTGGGAACGCATGCCGCGTGACACAGTAGCTCCGTGTTTAACACCGCAGATCTTAACGTGATTTCCGCCCGGTCTCCGCGAGCCGGTGTCAGCGCAGCGCGAAGGCCGCCTCGGGCTCACCTCTGGGCGGCTGTGTTGGCGTCCAGCACTCCGGCGCCCTGCATCCATGTCCGAACCGCGTTCATCCCGGCCACCATGGGCTCTTCTTTCATACTACTCCCACTCCTCTGGATGCTCTCGTGGATGCCAAACATCAAAACGCACCTTCACGCTGTCGCTATCTCTCTCTCCTCTCTCTCTCTCTCTCTCTCTCAAGCCTCCTCTCCTCGGCTCCCTCCTTTCTTTTCCTGCCTCCCCTCCTCTTGTGCCCGTTTGATCGCGCTGTCAGAGGAGCAAAGTGGCGTGGTCTATTTCACTTGGCGTTTAGTTGCGCGTGTTTGTCAAAGTAAACAAAAGATGCGACATGTGGAAGGAAAAGGGGAGCTGTCAGCATCCAAGGTTAGCTGCACCTCATGTCAGCGACTCCAGAAGAAAAAGAGGGGAAGCAGCAGCTATGAAGATGAACAATGTGAGAGCGATGAAAGGGGAAGCGCAAGATGAGAGGCTGCACTGAGTTGGCGACAGTCCCCCGGATCAAGGTGCAGCTGACAGAAACACAAGCAAAATGTCAGTTTTGAAAAAAAAAAAAAAACCCAAAAAACCAGAAACAGTCCACAGCGAGAGAGAAAAAACAAGCAGATGAAAGACGTTTCACCCTCCTTCGCTCCGTTTATTTATTTACAGAGTGATCTCCTCTATTTAGATGAATGAAACGGAAGATTACGCGCAATTAAGAGGCAGTCCTGGATAGCAGAGTCTCCTCTGTTCGTCAGCTCCTGCTCGGGTGATTTGCGCTCTTTTCTTCCCTGAGGAATCACTTTGGACCATCTCTTGGATGCCAAACAGGAGAAAACTAGTAGGTGAGAGAGGCGTGGTCTAGAAAGCGAGCGTGACCGCCCCCAAACACAGTTAATAACGCGGACAATCAGCTGTCCACCAACCCGACCAGCTCGCTGCTCGCCCGCCTGCCTGCTGTCCCCGCCTCGTCCCACGCAGTGTCCCGCCCCAGCCACTTAACCGAAAGCGGAGAGCGGTGTGTGTGTGTGTGTGTGTGTGTGTGTGTGTGCGCGCGCGCTGGTTTGTGCCACTGTGTATGCGCTGTGTATTTTAAACGCATGTGCTGAAAGTTGCAATTAATGTATTTTACGACTATCAAACATCAACTCAGAGGAGGACATCAGTTTCATCCATGCAGTTTGAAATTTAAGAGTAGAGTGAAGCAAAGATCCGCATCGTCTATTTGCTGCTTTGTCAGTTGTGCTGCAGCTATGAAAATGTTCCCACTGAAAAAGAAAGCATGAAGAGATTGAACTTGATCTTTATTCTCTCACCTCATTATTATGTGAATGAAAACGCGCAAGATTAAAGTGAGAGGAAACAATCTGAGCAATAGTTGCACCTCGTGTACAGATTTAATTGTTTACTTTTGCGCTTGTGCGTCAAGTTGTGCACGACTGTTTTCTAAATGAACAAGCTTTGAAGAAACACCACAAATGTCCTTGTTTGTATGTAAAATGAAACTTAAATCTAGTATTTTCTCATAAGAACTGAATCAAGTGTTGCTGCGCAGTCGAAGTGTTCATTCAGAGTATCAACTCTGGCAGATTATGAGCTTTAGAAAAGTTTCAGCTCACCAAAAAGCCTGGCAGCCACTGCGCACATTTTTCTGTTACAGCCCGATGGTTTGAAATCAGCTTTGATTAGATGCATTACATAAATCTTGCGGGACTAAATGCTGAATCCAACATAAATATGAGGATTACAGTTAAACTCTGTTGTGTCTCGCTGTCCAAAATAATGCAATCACTCAAAAAATAACAGCCCCCTCCCAAAAAACAACAACAAACAAACAAAAAAAAGTGTAACGAAAAAAACATTTGCATAGTTGCTCAGAGAACCATGAAACTGTAAAGTGAGCTGACATGCATGCAACCTGTTTTAGACAGTTGTGTTTGCATCCTGCAGAAAGAAAGAAAGAAAAAAAGTGAGGATGTTACAGCTCTCGTCACGTTGTCCATCAGTCTTGATTTCCCCCATCATTACAGAGTCATTTCGAAATTGTCAAATTGAATTGTCTGGGGGCCATCTGTTCAATAAGTACTGTTTGGTTAATTATAATGAAATGGGAAGAACGAGAGAGTGGCTTATATCAGAAGGGCATCTATGAAAATGAAGATTTTTATCAGGAATTGTTGAATTGAATCAGTTTGACACGTTGGTGTTACTGGATCACTTATTGGGTTATTGGGATGACTTCATTAAAACTGCCAAATTAAGAGCCTCAAAATGTCATAAATATTACAACAAAAATGTGCACAGTTTTGTATAATAGAATTACAGTTTTGTAATTCTAGTCATCTGAATCCAGTTTTACTTTAATTTTACCACTGATATGACATTTTCTTGTGTGACCTATAGGCTGCTGTATATCCACTTTCCCTGTGCAGCCGGCAGACTGAGACATTAAGAGTCTCAGCCAGTCGCAGAGTCTGATAAATGCCATAAACGGTCAAGGTTAGGCACCAAACCCCCGCAATCATCTCGTCATTGTCTATAGCTGTTTATTTATGTCTACTGCTGTGAGAGGAGAAATGTGAGCACCCCAACACGTAAGTACACGATACAATAAATGGTGATAAATAAAAGCAACATGAGATAAAATGTCTCTCACGCTCAGGTTTACGCGCGCGCCCACACGCACGCACACACACACACACACACACACACACACACACACACACACGTTCAGATCTATCCTTCAGCACATTTGTTTGATTGTGGCCGGCTCTCTCCATGATCTGTCTGCCTTGGTCGGCATGCGGGCCAGCGGGAACACTCCAGGCCTCTGGGGTGACGTATATTTATATCCCCGGGCACCAACACACACTGTTAGCCCAAATATCACCGTCTCAGTATCCAAAAACTGATGTCAGTTTGGCCCCTATGATCCAGCCATGTTAATACTGCGATTTATGGCACCCAGACAGGTTTACAAAATATCTATGGCCAGTACGCAGGAATGCGCACGGCATGTAAACGATGCAAAGATGTGCATGTAGAAGACTTATGTCAAGTGTTCACACATGGGAAGGCTATTAAAATTTCCCTGTGTTATAACTCTATTAGACAATTTGAAGTAACTTATCGGGAAGGAGACGCAGGCGCTGGCGTCCGCCTGCTGTTCAACCACCAGATGTTGTCGTAAATCAAAAGGTTGGGCTGATGATAATAATGGCCTGATCGACTTGAAGACTCATAAAAATGACTAGTTGTAAAAATCAGGCATATGCTTATGAGAATGTGCCTTATGTCTCAATATGTTCTCTTGTCGACATAAAAGGAGACAAATATAGATGTTAACCATTTAGACATGTAGACAAGATGCCAGCTGGATGCACTTTCATCATACTGACATTAAAAATCATGTTATCACGGCTGTGTAGACTTAAACAGTTTCTAAAACGCAAAAGAACATAATTTACTAAAACTATAGTGGAGGAAATAGAGATTTAAAAACCAAATCTGGCACAAACAATGAGAAAACGTTAGTAGTAACTGTAATACACAAATAGTAAATATTATTATATATATATTTGTGTTCAGTTTTCTGTGCAACGAATCTGTGGCATTTTCTAATTTGACCTCTTCCACTTCACTTCAGGTCCCTTTAATTCCCTCGGTTACTGTATTTGGTGCATCGTTGCCATCTAGTGGACGTAAAGAGACACTGCACGGCTAAATCTATAGGATCAACTTCCACTCAGGTCAGTTGTATTCTCAAATGGAGCGCTTGCATACTAAGTAGCATGCAGATAAATGCCATCTGTCCAAAGGGCTGTTTCTCTGTGCCCATCAATTAACATGGTCAACAAATGTGGACAAGGTCAATGAGCCTATGGATTCATGGGAACAAGTTGGGAATGTAATTGATTTCGTCAGCAACATCATGAGGTAAACCCTTAGAATAAATCATGAGGATTCAGGTTTAACTCTCCAGCCACCAAATGACTCAGAGCAAAGAAACTGATTTAAAGGGGAATTACCAGAGCTTTACAAACATTCTTGGTTTTGTGGTTCTTGTTGTGAATCAATGCGTCTTTGTTTTGAGTTCAGTTTTTAACTTAATGACAGAATATCTGTGAAGATTCTCAGTCATCCAGGTCATGGTTATCTCAAAAAACGGTTTTCAATGGCAACTGGACTTGT
>JAUMHL010000002.1:7124352-7214428 GCA_032362345.1 Sandelia bainsii | reverse complement strand
GCCCTCTGGAATGGAAGGGTGAAACGTAGTCAAGGAACTAAAACAAGTCCAGTTGCCATTGAAAACCGTTTTTTGAGTTAATGACAGAACTTTTTCATCTTTGTGGGTACAGTTATCCTTTCACAGCCAGAGTTCAACTTCTCTGTTTTATTTCCGAGCAGACAGATAGCAACTATATGTTCAAATTCAGAACAACTGAGCACAACCAAAAAATGTGTATGTTGTTTTTAAAGAATTAATTACTTATGGACATAATTAAACTTTGTTTTAGCTTTTTTCGGGGTGTGGCTCTTTAAAATGAAGCACTGTCTAAATACAAATCATTGCCACTGTTTGCATTTGTCTTTGCTTTGTTCAGCTAAAGACAAATTTTTGTTATACTGAATATTAATGAAATAAAATTTTGTTGTATTAAATGATTTAGAGGTCCATGAGACCTACATTTATCCTATAATCAAGAAATAAAAGCTAAAATTCAAGGAAAGGGAAAAAATAAAAACAGTTTTGTTTAGTGGATATTCTACTGTACCTTATGGCTAAACAGTATTTTTTCAGTAAAGTAAAAATAAATAAGCTGAGAGGTCTTGTGACTTCAATGTGACTAATAGACAGCTAGAAATGTCTTACTTCTTTGGTACACTCAACAATTTGTGAACAATTACCAACGTCCTCATTCAAAGGTTTGTGGTCACTTAGAAATTTCTTGCTTTTTAAAGAAAAGCAGATTTTTATAAAACTGGATTGACCAGAGAAACAGTGTAGACACTGTTAATGTTGGACTATAGGTGTACAGAGGCATATTATCAGCAAACATTAGTCCTGTATTTTAATGGCATGTTGTGTTTGCAAATTCAAGTTTATCTTTAGATCATTAGATCATTAGAAAACAATTTTGTAATTATGTTAGCACAGCTGAAAACATGGATGTTCTCAGGGAAAACAAAGACATTTCTAAGTGACTCCAAACTTTTCAACAGTAGTGTATATTCACAGTTCTCAAATGTGTCATGGTTACGTCTTCATTTGTTCAGTCAGTGACATATTGTGATTAAGTTTCTCTCTGACCATTTGATGTGCTTGAAGTTATTTCTAAGAAGAACGTTTTGATGATCCAGACTTACACAACAAATACAAAAATAGCTCAGCCACAGTTCTTATGGTTACTTCTGTTCAGTTACTTAAGAAGTAAAGATCAAGAAGACGTGAGTAGTGTCATCTAGACTGGGAAGCTCATGACTAAAAATGCTGTGTAAAAGGGTAAACCAATTTGACCCTTCATTGGCACCCTTTGGCCTTTATTTGTCAGACATATACAGTATTGCATGTTGTATCAGTGAAACCATGTGGGACACACTGTCCACAGTACATTATCGTGGTGACAGGCCCACTGGGGTCAAGGTCATGATTGATTCACCAGTACTTATAATCCACAGTAAATTACCTTCATCACTGCCATCATGCTGTGCTTTGAATTCAAGATGAATTGCTTCTTGTTTTAGTGTAGATGTATTTTTATTAAGATAATCATATTAACATACTATATGAAATGGTCAATTCATTGTTTCTGTGCCATTTGAAGCAAACAAAATCAAACATTCACAGGATCCAGCTTTACAAATAAGAATGTGATGCTTTTTCTTGTCATAAATGATGGAATATCTTGAGTTCTTTATTGTTGATCTAATATAATAACTTTTTGGAATGTATGGCTCTGGAAAATCTGAGTGGGCATTTTTCACTATTTTCTGACAAACAATTTATTGACAACAATCAAATAGAAACCAATGGGTCAATGGCTGGAATGGGATAATCCCTACTGTAAACCTGCAAAAAATACGTTTTAATTATTTAATAATGAAGTCAACATAGTAAGCAATGGCCATAATCTGTCCTTTGACACACTGGTTCAGATATCTTAAGATGTGATGTTTGAACATTTACTTTGAACTGTGCCATTACAGCACTTTCTGTAGATCACATTGTTCTTCAGAGTAACTTTATATAGAAACACTTCCCAAAGTGCCCTCTCTAACATAAAGGAAAAAGCAAAGGTCAGGGGTGTCAGGGTTAACATGTGTGCTATGTCAGTTCTGAAGAGTAATCGCATCACTTACTCTTCTGCTTTTGACAGGGAAGTGAACATAACATTAACCACAACTTCCTGACGAGCCAAGTTACAGACCAATACGGGAAGAGTGATGGTTACTATTCTGTATGCATGATGTTGGTTATAGGCTACTTGGGCTTTTCTTGCATGTGATGTGGAATTTTGGTAACAAACATATCTCTAGATCAATTTTGCTATTAGTTACACTGGAATTTCAGGTTGTTTAGATCTCTGGAGGATGACTAATTCCCCTAAAGTGGGGTAAAGAGCCACAAAGCCAAAGCCACTGTTATCTACTGTTTATAGAGAATTTAATACGTGAATTATTTCTAAGATCTGTAAAGATCTTCCATTGGAGATAACAGGCCAAAGAAATTTCAACCACAATCTTATTTTGTTTGTGTCTGGTACATTTACTTTATCCACTGAATTATTTAACATGCCCTGTGATAGACTGGCGACCTGTCGAGGGTGTGCACTGTCTCTCGCTCAATGACAGCTGGGATAGGCTCCAGCACTCCTGTGACCCTTAAGAGGACGAGTAGTTAGGATGATGGATGGATGGATAATTTAACATTTTGTAAATGCCTGATCAGACAGATATTTCAAGAAAAAACAAATAGTCACATACATTTTGATTTTATTTATTGGGGTTGTTCATGGTATCAGTGATTCATGGAATCAGGTTTTGCAGGTTTTGGGGTTTATGATGACCTGATCTTTCTAACTTCAGGGTCAGGGATAAAGAAAAACAACATTGGTGGTTCATGAGAAGTATGCTATAGATTTACTCTTTCTTTCTTCTCACACACTGGGTATTATCATCACATCTAAAAGAATTTAAAATTTCAGCTAATGTCCATAATCTGTGACATGTAAAGCAGATTGATGATGATCAATTAATATGAACAGCAGGAGATACTGTAGATGGGATGAGATGACAACACAAAAACCACATGTTGTCATGTGACTGGAGAAATATCACACGCATCATGGACAACAGTTCAAAAGCTTTGTCGTTTTCTTTTAGAGTGAGGCAGAGAGTTTCCACCAAAAGCCACAATCACCTAAGCGGTCAGGGAAAAGCCATAAGATCCGAGCCGCTGATTAGACCTGTTGTTGCAGGTTAACTATTGCAGTTTCTGTTCTCTAAAAAGGGCACAAAGTGTTTTGAATGTAAAGTACAGGAGTCGTTAAAGGCTGCTCAAAGGATTATACAAAGATTTGTACAAAAAAAAATCAAACATTCAGCATAATGATGCCATTGAGAATAGTTAAATGATATACGTAAGATGAATAGGAATATATTAAATCATATAAATACAAATAGCATTTCTTCAGATGTCCAGCGTTAGAAATCTTCTGTTATGCTTGTTTTCTTTTTTTCTGTTCTTTCTGCCTCTCTGTAATCTGTCATGGGATACAAATAATGAGGAGCATTAACTCTCATTTTCCAATTATGTTCTAAGGGAGCATGTAAAAAAAATATTTATTGAGCACTTTTCAAAATTGAAGTTACAACATTGTTGACATCATGAGTTCCTGACATCTAAATCAGTAGTAATATGAGTAAACTTTACAGTACTGGATTGCACTGACCTGAAGTGGCTCCAATCGCCCCACTGTGAGTTGCAGAGAGCATCCTTAGCCCGGACACAGACCGCCCTGGCTTTGTGCTTGACTTCAAATTTACAAATTTCTGTAGAGTGGATTGTCAAGGTCTAAGAATAAAAAACATACAAGTTATTATAGTTATTACTAACTATATATAGTTATTATAGCAATATTTACTCGTTTTGAATTGATGGATTTCCTGTTGTTTGGTGCAAATATTGTGTTAAAGGTTTAACACTACTTTAGTACTTTTATATAAAATTCATATCACAATCAATAAGCTCATATTACCTTTGTGGCTTTTGAGTCACTGCATGGATTTCCACACCTTTTGCACCTTCTCCTGATCTGTGCAATTTGGAAAGTGAGGGGAAAGTAGGAGTAGGGGCTGCTCCAGGAGCTTGGGTAACTCCACTCTATCACTGTTCTATTGACTTGACTGACCCTCACTTTGCCAGGTTTCACTATTCAGGAATAAAGAAGAAGAGACAGTGAGATGGCGACAAAGACACAAAATCATGGAAATAGATAAAAAGGAAAGTTATGTGCGAAAACATAAAAAAAAAATGTCTTCCCGAGATGTCTCACCTATATCTGACAGGAAAAAGTGTTTTGAGTAGTTCTCCACCAGGAAGTGCTCAGTCCTCACATACACGGTGATGTGGATCTGCTTGCGCTCCTCACTGTAGGGGCAGTGCTTCTCATCCACACAGGAGATTCCGCTGCTGTTCACTGAGCAACTAAAGGTACTGTCACCTGAAAAGCATGTCCAACGCTGACCGCTGGTGTCCACAGAACACTGGACGTAACTATCGTCTGTAACGCTGCATAAAATGACAAAAAATATGTGTTTTTATTCATAGAAACACACTGATTTTGTAGTTTGGCTTTGATTTTCATGCCAAGAAGATGTAACAACTCCTCAGCAGTTATTGATAAAAGCAGAAGCAATCAATCATTTATGAGCAGCTGTTACTGTCATATTAAATGTCACCCCTAGTCATGACTGTGACCCACAAATAACATAAAAAAGTCTGTAGTTATGTTTACTTTTATAAGGAGGTATTTATGAGTGTCACTGTGTAGTCTCAACACTGACATGATTCGGAACACTGTGTTATTACTGGAAGGAGACACTGAAAACATTTCAGCTGGTTTGTGAGCTTACTGTTGAGCTTTGATAAATGCTACTTTGCCAATGCGACTGCTGTGCCAGGTCCAGGAACACTGGAACTCTCCGTTGTAATTGTGAGCGGAGCACTTTAAATAATCTAATGAAAGTAGACAGATAAACAGTTAGAGATAGGAGAAGAAAACACAAATAAGATCCAATTTAGCTGAGTCTAAGTCTTACTCTAAAATTCCATCATTTCTAGCTGCTGTATCACTAAAACAGTGGGATGTTTTACATTAGATTATACCATGGCCAGTTTTCACTAGAATTTTCCTCCTCTTGGTCTCATCCTCTTGGATCAGGACCACAGTGTGATTGAGTAGTGATCCATTCTTGCTGTGGCAGCTGTATGTGCCACCTCCTAAGCCTTCCTCCAGCTGCACATTGTATGAATTCCCTCTTTGTGCTTCATCCACTCCGTTCTTCTTCCAAAAAATGTCCTCAGTCTTGTTGTCTCTCTTCATCAGTTTGTCTTCTGACCACAAACAGCTCAGCGGTTGCTGACCTAAAGAGCCATCCACCTCCACAACCAGAACTAGCAGAGGACAGGCAGACATTCAAAGAATTTAAAAGAGGTTAATATATAATTATTTTAACTCTGTGCAATGCACTCATAGAGATCATACGCACTATTGGGGAGCAGAGTCCAGTGACTTTTAGGATTTTGACTACTGACTCGTAGAAATGCACAGACGATGCTGAAAATGAGTAACTTCATCTGAATGACAGAAGACAGAGAGGGTGAGATGTGGAAAAGAAAGAAACCAAAAACAAAGCAAACTCAGCATGAATGCACCCCCCCAAAGACATTACATCTTGAACTGATAATACAAAAAAAAACAAAACATTAAAGATGTGTGTTGTAAGAAATTAACAACTAAATAAGTACTTTAAATACAAAATAACACTATCAATAGCCAAAAGTGCAGACTAAAGCCACCAGGATTATGATGCCTGTGTTTATGGAGATAACAAAATCACAGCTATAAAGAAACACTAGCTGTGTTTTCAAATGTTAACATTTACTTTCATCATTGTCTGTCTATCTCAAAAAATAATAATAATTTGAATTTTTTTTTTTGCATAAACAGAAAATAACACTAAAACAAAGTCTTCACAATACTGACAATGTCCCTTATGCTGAAAACATCAAGATAATAATAATATCATATTAACAGTTACTTCTAAACATGCACAGTCCATTTCCTATATTGTATTAATATTCACTTTAAATAAAGTTTAATCAAAACACAAGTGAGTAACGGGCGAACAAATCAGACATCTTACCTTGTCATCAAAGTCAAGCAGAGTAAATGAAGGCTGTGCGAGGCTGAGCGACTTTTATGTGAGCGACACTGACATTTGCAGACATAAATTTCCCCACAGTAAAAGCCCAGTGAAACTTCGCTTTCCAGCCCTGCGGCGGCTGTACAGAGGTGTCAAGTCACCTTCACTCACTTCCACTTATGCGCCTCGCTCACACTAATGCGCTCATGCTTTTCCATGACCCTTAAAACGGTGCATAACTTCATTATAGTGGTATTATGGAGTATTTGTACTGTAACAGTGTTGTTTGCTTGCTGCTGCTATTAACATACCTGTTTGTTTAGCCTAGTTTCAGGTTATCAGGATTTCCCATTTCATTTTCACTTAGTCGCCCATTGTTGCACTGGCACCAATCACAAACCTGTTCAATGCCAACTCTCCCGGGATTTTCTTTCTTTACACCGACACAGGAGTTTTTCTCATGACGGCACTTTTTCATTTTTTCATTCACCTTTGTAAACACACACAAAAGGTATCTTGTTACGTCAAATTACGTGCACGGCATCAACTAACAATAGGACTATCTCAACAGCTACAGCAACAAAAACAATAATAACAAAAACAACAACAACAACAACAATAATAATAATAATAATAGTGGGTGGGGGGCTTTAAACTTCTGGACCCAACCTTCACAATGAAATGTGATATTCCCAACATAATCCAAACTAAATGAATGCAGAAAACCTAAATTCGCCACAAAAGTGCACAATTTACATCAATTAATATAATTTTTTTTTTTTATTTAATCTGTAGCTAAATAGAAAGAAAATACAAGCCTATACAATTATTTTGGCATAAGTTGTCATTTTCCCACGACCCTTAAGAGGAAAAGCAGTTAGGATAATAGATAAATGGATGGGTGGATGGAAATTGTCATTTTGAGACTAAAAGTTGTTACTGTTATGCACAAATGTCAAACTACTCCCGATGACCTACAGGGCATTTATATTCACACAGTCATTTAGTGTATTTTTAGCTAAACTGTCAACACTGGAGTCATTATACATTACACAGAAGACTAGTTTCAAAAGAATAGCTACCTGCACCTGTAAATAGCCTTTTTCTCCCTTCCTCTGTTCCCATCAAGGACACATGCTGTCATAATAAAAGTTAATTATTCATAATGGGTCATCTTGCCTTCATAGATTTTTACCACATTATAATAATTAGCTACTATGATTAATTATTGTATTATTTTCACATGACAGACAGGAATGGCAGTGATTTGGTTTAATATTTCGCTCTGCGGCATGTTTGTATACACACATGCATGTTAGGTGCTTTTACAAGAACAGTTGTTCTCTGATGTTGGTGCATTCCCATTATGATCTGGAAACATCCGTGTGCATATAAATTAGAACAATTTTGTGAGATAAAGAAGTAAAATGGCATCACAATAAACAGTTTCCCACTCGGGGGCCATTAGATTAAACAAACAGTGTTTAGTGTTGAAAAAGTACATACAGTTTGTTTGTTTCTGTTTCTGTTCTGTTGTTTAATTTTCATTTTCTATATCATGCCCTAAGATTTGAATGTTCATATTCTTGAAATCTCATATCAAATAGTAACAATCTTGGGTACCTCTTTATTACTATGTATCTTAACATCACAAGGTTTGTCTATGTGCTATTTGTTGTCACCTTTAAAACAGGTTTGACAACATCAGTGATGATTAATTAATGACGTACAGTTTGTAGCCTGCTGTAATAAAATCAAGCTCAAGGGAAAAGGCAGTGTATTACACCTAGAGAATATGTGGCAAACCTGGGCAAGGCCCTCATTCCCTACTTTTCTTTTTCTGACAAACAAAATGTCAAAGAGAAACCAATAAAGGGAACAAAATAAAATTACTTTGCTGGGACAATGAACAATATCAAACACAGAGAACTGATAATAAGACACTTGTATGATAAAATAATAAGAAAGGACAGCAAATGGGCCTAATTGAGAAACTGTTAAAGAAACATAAATATATCAGAGAATAGGACATAAGCCAACTGTAAAGCAACAGATTTCTTTAAGTTTAAAGTTTAAAAATTAACATTTTGTTCAGAGGAACAGTGAAGCAGTGACTGAAGACCAGGTGAAAGAGTCTTGTCAGTTATCGCAGAATCATATTTTATTTTAGCATGTTTAGCCCTAAATGTTGTTTTATTTGTTCTAACCACTGAATGTTAAAAGTTCTTAATATCAGACTTTCTCTCAGTCTTACATTGTGTATATTTACGTTTTCTGTATTAGATGTTAGGCAGTAACATCATCACCAATTTTGGCTTCAGTCTCATGACCTAGTATATTCTTTGTGGTTGGTTTTACATTTTGCATCATACATACGCTCATGTTCACTTTTCGTTTCAAGGTGGTCACATGCATTTGGGCACATGTGTTTTGTGTATAATACACAGTTGACTGGGGTTGAAACATCTGCTGATCACTGGCATTTAATACTTCCTTCTGGGGAAACTTGGAGACTTTTGTAATCCATAAAGACTTGCACTATAGCTAATACAGTTTTATTAAAAAACATTTTATTTTAAATTAACATTTTTGGAAAGAAAAAAAATTAGCTGGGGTTTCTAGGCCCACTACTACTTGATCATGTTTAATTGGCTTAATATCTATAATGACTTTTTATTTTATGAAAATAACAAAATTCTAACTGAATCAAAACTCATATACTACACTTGTACTTGTACATTACATTAACTTATTTTGTTTTTTTTTGTTTGTTTTTTTCAGGGCAGCACGGTGCTGTAGTAGTTAGCACTGTCGCCTCACAGCAAGAAGGACTCGGATTCGAAGCCACGAGTTGGCTGGGTGCCTTTCTGTGTGGAGTTCTCCCCGTGTCTGCGTGGGTTCTCCAGCTTCCTCCCACTGTCCAAAGACACACATGTTATGTTAATTAATTAACCTAAATTGCCCATAGGTGTGAATGTGAGTGTGTATGGTTGTCTCTGCATTTCAGCCCTGTGAAGGACTGGGTGTACCAGGGTCCCAATAATAGATGGGATACGCTTCAGCACTCCTGTGAACCTCGAAAGGAAAAGTGGTTAGAGTAATGGATGGATGGATTTTTTTTTTCCATAAAGCATTAGGAACCTTATACAGTATTTATGTTTGACCACTAGATGTCCCCAGAGGGTTACAGGTGTATGCCTTTGAGATAGCAGGTTTCATTTGAAATGGACGCTTCAATCAGTCCAATCAGTTATACAGTCAGCACAATGTAAGCAATAATATTGCATCAGTCGTACTACTGCACATGTAGAGATTTAGATATAATTGCGTGTGGCTGGTGTCCTTGCTCAATGTTTTGCAGCTGTTGAGAATTACATGGCTGGGCAGGATCTGCATGGGCTCGTGATCTGTGGCGCTGCCCTGGAATTTCTCCCACATTCCCCCAAACAGTAACAGCTGGAATGAAATCAGTGCAATGATCTCATCTGTGTGAGGGATGGAAAGTGGAGAAACAAGGGGAAAAGAGGAGACGTTGATGATGTCATGTGTGTGGAGTAGAGAGAGATGAGCAAAGGAGCTGATGGAGGTACAGAAAAGTCAAGTAATATAAAGCGGTGTATTCTGCACCTTGATCCACCGCTCCTTCTCTTTACTGACAGAGCGCTTTGTTATTCTAAGCTACAACTAGTTTGTTTTTCAATATAGACGGACCTTTGTGGTATTTAATTTGTTTTGGCTGGCTTTCTTAAAGCTCATTTGTATGTGTGTCTGTGCATGAATATTCTCCCTGAAATCACTTAAGGGGAAAAATGGGGCTTGTATTTATATAAACTCAGACCTATGGAACATTCTCTGACTGAGACTACACACGTCATGTGAACAATATATACTGTATTACAGTTCATGCTCTTAACATTTGTCATTAATACAAGACGGAATTTACTGTGCTAATAACAATGAAGTTAAAATATCATGTGAGGAATTCTCATTGTATCTGAAAGCCGGAGGAGTTGTAAGTAAACAAATGATTTACAGGAGAAACTATTTGCCATTTCCCCATTCATTCTTCCTGATTTCTGATCTCACATATGTGACACACAGAGGTTACATTTTTATTAATAATATGTTGTTCACAAAAGGACCACATAACAAATAATTAGGTTTGTTTTAATTGTACTTTTCAAAGTACTGAGTCAGGAGTATTTAAATATGGCAGCTGATATATACAGAGTCTAGAGAAATCTGTGCGACCTGAACAACTGTACAGTACAACATCTGTAGAGAACTCACTTAGTAATTGTTGGAGAACTTCAGTGTGGACAAAATGGTGGATCAATCATCCTACTGACTGGCAGAATGAAAAAGCCTTGCATTCACAAGGCTAAAAATACAGACAATAAATTATTATCTATTATCATTAATTTGTCAGTTGCACTGGGCCTCAAATAAAATTCTCTCTCAATTCTACTCTACAATTTTATTCTACATGTCATATAATTGCTAATTATTCATCACCACCTTTGTGTCCTTTGTATGGGAGTTTTCATAAGTGGGTGAATCCAGCACTGCTATCAAAGAGCGGTCCTGTGTAGAAGTATAATGACAGAAATTGTTTTGTTTTTTTACTTCAATGAAATTTTGAAGGATAGCACTTTCCTCTCGATTGAAATCTCCTAGTTATCAAAGATTGCTGTATTCACATTACAATCAGTAACTCTTGACTCTGGGCAGCTTGACTTTGTTTGACTTTAAATTAAGTCATCTCTTGATAGAACTCAAGCAAAAGGAAACAAATACCAAAGACTCTTTCAGAATAAATTACAGAGTTGGTAAAGTTCAATAAGTTTCAATACAAGACTCTCGCTGCAGACGAAAAGTTATTAATGAAACCACCATCCCACAGGGACTCTATCGTCCTCTCTCAGGAAAATATAGGCTGGTGCAGCTCTGTTTATCGTCCTCTTTCAGAAGAACAGGGTCGGTGAGGGGTAGCCTGGCGTAGAGAAGGTGGAGGGATTTTCTCTGGCATGATATCACCTTTTCCCAGACTGCGTATAAAGTTTCTCTTTTAACACAGGCAGAAACCCGCACCAAACATTTTGCTAAAGAAAAATATTGTTCTAAAGCAAGGGGAGGGAACAAGAAAAAGATCAATGTGATCAAAGTGTCTATCAAATAGCTTTACAAAAAGGCCTTTTCTGTCTAACAAAGACTTTTTCTTCTTTTCTTTTTTTGTTGAAGAATTCTCAAGGAGAAGTGATGATTGTTTTTTCAATAGGCAAGAGAGAAGGAAAGGTAACAATCAACTAAACAATACAGGAACACCAGAAAATGTTTAGGACATTGATTTTTCCTATTGTGCACTGAAAGCAAGAGGTTATTATGGGGAAGTACACGCTGACATCTTTGAGGTAAAGACAGGAGAGAAAGACTTATTTATCACATAATTGGTATCTTATAAAATACAATAATTGGTATTTTTGAATTGCCTTGAATGTGAAGATGAAGAAAAAGTTGTTGGCAACTTTCCAAGTACGTAACCTTTACATTTGCCTTTACAATTTATATTATTACAATTATAAGTCTTGTATGTCAAGGAAATTCATATCGCAGGTTGCAGTATTGGATTACATTCTTTCTAACTATACATTATACACTTGGATTACTCCAATACTGGTTTAGCCAAGACTTGTGATATTAAAAAGTGCAGGATTAGTTTCAGTGGACCACACAGGGCATTTTATTTAAACTCTCAATGTCCTTCTTTATTTCCAGGAAGGATAGTTTTCCCTTTCTAATAGGCCAGTGTGTGGGATAGAGACTTATTTTGCCTCAAACTGTGGGTGGTACTGTACCATAAAAAGGAGTCAGTTCATGCAAAACTGTTGTTTTTGTCCAACAACTTTATCAGACTCTGTCATGAGGTCAGTGACATTTGTCTGCATCTGTGTCTGTGTACATCAAAGAGGATAAATAAGCTCAGTGACTCACAGATCACTTCCCTTTAAGTGTTATTTTTCAGTGTCTGCCTGTAACACTGACATCGGCTGGCCAAATATGCTTTGAACAACTTGACCTCTGGCGTGGCTGTTATCTCCAAATGTTAGGCATGGCGCCCAGCTCTACATAAATATCACTTTTTTTTTTCTTTATTCAATGTGTTGGCTATGGTGTCCTTAAAGTGACACAGGACAAAAGTCTGGACTCTTTTCTGGGATCCGGGCTGTCTGCCTCAGAGCTTTTCTCAGTGAGAAGTAAAAGCAGAGAAATTGGAGACAAAATGCAATAATCCGGCCCCCTATGTGGAAAGTAATACATCACAACCTTAACATAGCAACATCAAATACAATTGCACATGCAGTTGTGGTAATGAAAGGATGACAGCGAATTGAAGAGAACATGAATGTCCTGTCAGCTCTACAAAGATGGCTTCACTTAAGTGTTTTTTCAGCTAACGCCTACTACAAGGCTGATGTTACCTTCAAAGTAATCTTATCTGTAGCATAGAAGTCTCACTTTTTGTTGCTCTCCTGTGTATAAAGTGTATGAGGAGACACACACACACACACATACACACACAAACACAGAATGCTTTGCATGAAAAAGCTATTTGCTACAAAACATGCCTTGAAAAATATAAAAATAACACTGTGGAAATAATGATTAATCAGATTATTAAAAAATGAAAAATCTTATTAAAAAAGATGCGAAGATGTGTCAACAAAGCCAGCAGAGAGATGTCTTTATTTGCTTTAAAAAATAGGACCATTGCACTAAAAAAAATCTACTGTGGAGTGGATGTAATCATTTTCATCAATATTGTGGAGTCTTTGTTGGGTGCAGATAAGTTCTTAAACAGTGGGAAGTGCTGTCAAACACATTATTGGATTTTTAAAAGTTTGCTTTGTTCATTGAAAAGATTGACTTGTGATATATGTAACTGTTGCCACTATTTTTGTGTTGTCTGTGTTTTTTGCTGCTTGTGTTTTGGTGACTTGAAATATTTCTTGCTCTCTGGTCTCTCTTGATAAAGAGATTATGCTCTCAGTGAAACTTCCCGGGTTTGCAGTTAAAAATCGGTGACTGTGAATTGGAACAACTGTCTGTGAATGACTTTGCCTTGTTCTTTACTGTCAGACTTGTTGAGTGATGCTGAACAGTCTGGTTGTATGTTTGCAGTGGAAAGACGCTTGAAGAAAAAACGGTATGAGGAATCAACAGGATTTACTAATCTGTACATTTGATTAAAGATAGTACTTCATGCCTCAGATGCACACAGGTGTAATTTGGGATCAAAGAGTGGAATGTGTAATTGGTGGTAATATAGGCCAAAGTCAAAGTGATGGACTAATTTAGTCTAGTCATTGTATTATCTGAGCTACAAGAGCTGATAAGTGGAGCGGTACAGCTGTGATGCCATGCCAGTGGAATGTCATACGCCCAACAAGGCACCCTCTTCAAAGGCAGGCTCATGCGTTATTTCCTCTTGCTAACTAAACTGCTTGTGCAAGTGTGCGAGAGGGATGTGCAAGCATGAAATAGATGTGCCGTCATTTGAAAGTTGTTAATGGCCTCTAAACTCCACAGAACGTTTTGTCATGTACAGATCGCTTATCTGATTTAATGCATAGCAAATGTGGAAAAAAGGACAAGTTGATTTTTAAAACTTGTCCTTCGAGGCGTATAGGAGAAATACAGATCAATGGCAGAGACAGAATCACAAAAGTAGACGCTGAAACAAACAGTACAAGTGGCTTTAAAAGATCAGTAAAGTACATGTGCTATTGTACATCCAGTTCAAACATCAGTAGCTAGGCAACGCTGTCTCCTAGAAATGATGTTTATACATAAATACATACACTTTATACTTTACTAAATTGCAACAGTAAACATGTTTTGAACAATACTTAATGCCACACAAATCATGTTTTTTTCAACATATTGTTAAATTGCTGTTTATTAAACATCTCTAGACATAATTTATGACAGATTAAACTACTTTACTGTTACTGTTCTGAACAACAATTCTTTTTTCCACAGAGAAGTTCAATTACCTGGTTCAAAATACATATACCCCCTCTACTTCAGAGAATAATCAGACTCACTCAATATGCAACTATTTTTCGTTTCTAAAGTCTCACTGACACTAAAGACGCAAGACAAGTTGAGACAAGTCCAGTCTCACTGTGTGGAGGTTTCTAGGTATGTACTGCAGTTGTATACTGGGCCCTGATTGGCTCCAGACTTGTTACATGTGAAAACAGCCTTTCAGTGTCAAACCCTGCATGCATAGCACATCATTCTGCACAGTGAACTAACAATAAGCAAACGTTTAACATGTCAACCAAGGTACAAAACGTTCATACTGATATTGTATCTGACACAAGTTCACCAATATTGGCATTTTTATATTGTGTACCCTGTAATATCCACTGCTGCTATACAATATCTACTTGTACCAGCTAAAGCACAATTGAACACATAAAACCAATTTGTGGAAGCACACAATGGGCTTCAAGCATCATATTTGGCTTCACAGAGAAAGAACCTCTAGTTACATATGGGGTTATTTCATGACTCACCATGTTTCTGTGTTATTACGACTCAATAGTGCAGAGTAAGTATTTTTCCTTGACTTAATTTGTCAGTAATGCAGATAAAAAGTAAACATGTCAAAAAAGGACTACAGTCTTTCAAAAAATGTAATGTATTTCCCACTGTTAGGACATATACTGTAAGTCAAGCGACAACAAAGAAAAAATGTTCCCATGGCCATAACTCATGCAAGTTCTACTGAACTTATTTTCTCCCCTTACATGAACTCTGCTCTTTTCCTGTTTCAACCCATGTCATTATTTATTTTTTTTACCTCTTTCCTACTGCATTTTTTTATGACCCCGTGTATTTATTTAGTTAAAGTAATAATATGGGAATTCTAGTTCAGAGTCTCAGCACCCTGATCAACTCACTCACTGCCCAATCAGGTGCAAACTTTCCCTACAGAACCAACATTCATGTTTATCTTCTCAGGGCCGACTGTTCTCTCCACTACACACATGCTCTCCGATTGTTAATGTTGTTTATGAGACTGAGATGGCTCACCAGTCTTTTTTGCCTGTCTTGGCATACTTGTGGTGAGCTTTCTTTCAATGGACTGAACCATTTGGCCTCTGATCATCTTTAGAGTAATAATAATGATAAGACCTTGGCTGGATCTGGTTCTGTTCATGGCCCTGTTTCAAGCAGGTGGTGAAATTTACACTTGTCCAGCTGTCGGCCAAGATGAGTGCTGCACATTCTCAGAGAACTTGAGTTGGATCCAGTCAACAGCCTGTTTATTTATTTTATTTTTTTTACAGTGAATTATTATGTTGCTCTGTTATAATTAATTATCATTGAATAAGTGTCCTAAATAAACAGAGTTTATGTTTATTATAAATCATTTTAATGATGGTACATATTTGGTGAATTGTGGTGTGGGTGTACAAAGCCGAGGCAGTATTTGGGTCAACCATTTCTGTCTGCCTTTGGTATTATCACACTGTACATATCCACTGAAACGTTTGCCTCATTTAACAAGCCTGGAAAATACATGACGTGCACCAACTAGATCATGTGGTTTTTCTCTGTAAGCCATTAATTACAAATCACTATTTATTTTGTGTCATCTGTCAACATTTCCTGTGTGTTCTGAAAATCAGTAAAGTATTTAAAAACTTTTCTTAGATAAGTAGTCCATTACATTTAACATTTGGTCACCCTTCGGCTTTCCTCCATAATATAATAACAGAGCTCAGACAAAAAATAAGGCAGACAAATGAGTTTTAATGCTGCTTAACTTTTCACTACAGAATTGTGAACTCACTGTTTGATCTCTTTCATTCAGATACTATTTATGATACTATGATATGATACTATTAGTGATTTCCAGCGCAAAAGTGGTAATTTTGAGCAAATTATCTCAGTGTTTAGCACATCTAGCTGAGAGACATAGTTTTACATCAATACATCCACAGATTCTTATATGACTACAGTGTAGTGAGAGCTTATTAGTCTTTCTTATATTATAGAAGAAAACTTTTTTTTTTAGCTTTTTTATCAGTACTGTGGACCAACATAGCAGTGCAACATCCACGTGCCATACTAGATTTTGGCCCACTGATCATCATCATCACTGATTTATCATTTAACAAAGAAAATATTTCAGTTACAGTTTAACACCAACAACATACAAAACAAGACAACTTATGTTTTACCAGCCAACAAACAAGTTCAAAATATTGACCATTTTTGAAGTATTGAGGTGAAATGATGCACACTCTGCGGTCCTTCCGTTGATCTGGCTTTTTAGGTTGTTTTCGTAATTACCAATCATGTTATCTTCTTGTAGTTATACAAAGTGTGCTCTACCTGTGCAAGCGTGATCTTGTTGCTATAGCAACTGGTGTCAGGGAGAGGCTCACATCTTGTGTCATTTGTGCTTCAAAAACAAAAATACATCAGACACAATAAGCAGTAATTTACTGTAATATTTGCAGCAGCCCCAAACCCACTGCAGGCAATTTTATACAGTATCTCTATATTTGATGTACTATATATGTAACACGTATACAGGACGTAACAGATTTTAAATAAACACTGGCCCTTAATAGTGGGCAACTTGTAATTTATAATTCTAAGTTTAGCTCAGTATTGGCCCAGGTCAAAAATGGTTAAAGACTACATTGGTCTATTCAGCCATTATGTGTTGTAAAAATGAAAAGATGAGCAGGAAATGGGAGAAAAAGGCCCAGAGCATTCTACCTCTTTGTCTCCTCTCCCACTCAGGTTCTTTGGGAAGCAGTTTTGTCTTTGCTAAATATTCCCATTTATATGCAGGTGAGTGAGCAGGTGTATGCTAGTCTATTATCCCTTTGATTCCTATTTCGTAAACAACACGTCAGAGATGATGGTGGAGATGGAGAGCAATGAGATTTGATAATTATATCAGCTCTCTTCCAGAACACAATGCTAATATTAGAGATTCTGCTAATGCATCTTTCAGTTAAATTCAGAATTAAAAAACTGCCTTATTCATAACATGGGGTGAATAATGTGCAATTGGCACAGAACCTGGGTGGAAAAACTGAGACCTATCATTCATTGCTTAATAGGAGACATTTGTCTGAACTGAATTAAGTTTAACACATACTGAGATATCTTAATGCCTATGTCTTACATGTGTTAGTGCTAAATGATTAATCCACATTAAATATATATTTTAGAGACATACAGTATTAAGCAAAAACATTTTGATAAAATACATTAAATATTAAACAACTGGAGCACTTGCAAGGCTTGGATGCAAGTCATATTTTGCCACGAAAGATGAGCAAGTGTGTTTAAATATATATCTTCATTATCGACAAAAACTACTGTGTACATTAAAAATATTAGATAAGAGAACAACAAAAAAATATGCAGTCATGGAGTTTAACATACATTTTTTCTGGGGGCACCCATAGTTACTCTCTGCTAGCAGAATCACAGATAATTCTTCCATCCACACTCTGTAGCAACTGAAACCATCAGTACAACCACTGATGGCAATGCCGTATGGCTTCAGCTTGCCATATGAATCCAAATGCCACGGCATGTTAGCAACTTTGTTGTGTCTCTGCAGTTTATCTTATTGTGTCTTGTGATACATGTGCTCTGTGTTATGTGGAGGTGCAACCATCCATACCCTTGTATCTGTTCTTTATCAGCTATTTCAGTGTGCACTACTACAGCTGCCTCTTCCAGGTTTGTGTGGCTTCTCCTTCTGAACAGATGCAATTATCTCTTTAAAGTGCTAATACTTATTACCACACTGTGGTTATGAGCTAAAAGACAAATAATTGCTAAAATCAATCTGAAGTACGGTGTCACTAGTTCATCTACACAAGGCATTTTGTAGGTGCTAAAGCTGGTAATTTTAATTTGTTCTAAACAAGTTTGACTCAGTCTTGAAAGGTCAGGTTTCAACATTTCGACTTTGTTCTTGAAATGGTATTTCGTCTTTATTCTCAAAAATAAAATTTATCTTTTTGGGTCTAATATTCTTTCGTAAGGGTTAGAATGGAAAACCTGACAATAACTTGAGCAGTTTAAATGTTCAGCTTGAGGGTCAGTTATCTTCAACTATATTGCAGTTGGTATATTTTGGCACATTGCAGAATTGTAGCTAAAAAGTTTCCATTTATCAAATGAGTTATTTCTGGAAACCCATCATAAAAGCTAACTTTCACATTTATTGTTTTCAATTGCAGGAATAAGCTAGCGGCAGAGGTGATAAAATAGTTATAGATGTGCATGATAGTGTTGGAAAAGATTACTCCTTATGAAGTTCAGTCTTTGTGGTCTGTTGCTCAAATTTATAGTATTACTCTTAAAGTGACGTTTCTTTGTGGAATGTTATTCGCAGTTGATGCAGTCTATCACAGCGAAGATCATTCATAAAGTAAGCAGCTCCTAGTTAGCTGTCAATTTCAGCTACTAACTTGTACTTATGCTAAATAGATTGTGGGATTTAAATTTGATTTTAGCTGTATCATCAAAAAAATATGTAGTATGCCCCTATGACTAGCTACACAGCTGAAAGTAAAAGTTACATGAACTCCTAGTTGATTGCATTAAGTAATTTGGCAGATGACTTGCATGTGAAGAGCAAACATACCAGGAGCAAAGACATAAACATAGTAGAGTTACAGTACTTTACCTGCACTATTACCTGCACATACAAAACAGCAGGTTTCATGATGAAATGTTCAGTTAAACTCAGAGATGATGTTATAGTATAAATTGTGTATGTGTGCAGTTCTGGCAGGGCTTCGTCTGAGCTTTGAGGAAAACATCTCAGAAGCAGTGTATTTAGCCAAATGTTGGTAAAACAATGACTGTTGACATAGGATAATAAGTCAGGAGACAGTCTGATGTGTTACACTTTAGAGTGGTTGGAAATTTGCCACCTTTGAATTTAATGAAAAATACACAAATTCTAGTTAAGTGCTTTCTCCATAAAGAGGTCATACCTGTTCACTATGCTATTCCTGTGCTGGCTTGCTTCATCACTCCAGTAAGAATGTTTATGTGAACTCTGGGGAATAATCAAATGTCTACATACCAACAAAAGCAAGGTGGGACAACTTCATAATGCAGCACCAGGTGTTAAGCTAAAAGATTTCAGCATGACTGCCAGGTCACTGAACTCAATAATGAATATTTTAATAGAGAAATCAAAGAGAAAACAATAGATTGCAGACACTCAGACTGATTCAGGACCTAGACTGGTAAACACAGCTATGGAAAGCTGAAACTATAGTTTTAAGTTTTGTGAAAGTACATTAAAAAGTCCTTTTGATGTACAACTGTGGCATTAGCAGTATAAGAGTACAACATTTCTCATTGCATTTTCATTAAGTGGTGCACTGCAGCACTAACTTGGTCCAAGCAGCAAGGTCACATTGATCATGCTGTGTTCAATGTAAAGTGACAAGCAGTATAATGAAAAAGCTCCTCATTGGTAACAACATACGACTCTGCTTGTGCAAGTCATAAAACAGAACGTCTCTGTCTGTATCTCTCTATCACGTCTGGCCCGCTGAACACATGCAAAGACTCATGCAAATTTATTTACCTACTGGTCGGTACACAACAGTTTCAGTCAGGAGCAGAACTAAGATGGTTTATGATTTAACAGCTTAACTTTTGCCCTGATGAGCTACAGAATACACAGTTCTCAAACTGAACTGGAGAGTCCAGAACACAAGTTCTCATTTTACTCTGGTGATGTTTAACACTGCAGATCAGCACAATATGCATGTAGGGGCCCTACACTCGTTTTATATTGTTCTTTAGGTGAACAGTGGAAGTTTAACATTTAAACAGTAAATCCAGCTGATTACAACCTGGATCTTATTTTTGTTGTTTCAGTCTGTGTTTCCATCAGTTATCAGTACAACGAAGTCTGTTGGAACAAGGCTGTAAAGAAGGCAGCAGATAAGACAGAGTATGTAAACCACTATGTGGGTCAAAGTGATATTACAGATGTGCAGTTACAGCAAGTACAGGTCACAGTTCTGTCTGCATGTCTTAAGGATGTTTATAACAGTTTGGGAAACAGTCTGCCTTCACTTTCTCTTCCCAATAAACTGCAGTGGAAACCGTACTGAGGAAATGTACTCAAAGTACTAGTAAAAGTACTATTGCAGTATTTTAGAGAAATTTTTAATAAAATAACTTGTTTAAAAATGACTCAGATAAAAGTAAAGAAATATGACTTAAAATGTTTGCAGTGTAAACATCACTGTATCACATTTTAAAAGAGTGTTGCATGGTGACAAATTTATATACTGTAACTATTACATTACTGAACATCCTAAGGACACAATGTACATACATGCAGCTTATCAGTGCACATACAGCACTCCTGGGTGAGAACTGCACTCAAGCTCAATAGTCACTTAGGACTTTGCAACCAGTAGATGCAAATGATCAAAAACAGTTATGCAACTATCAGTTTAAAGCCTTTTGTAGTTAACTAGAAATGTTGACAAAGGTCAATTAACTGTGAAGTGCATGAATTGAATAGCCTCAATCCTGCTTAGAAAATTACATATATAAACATATATTAAATAGAATCAACAACAGACAAAAACAGCACCAAAACAATCAATGCAGAGATATATACCAGTCTATACACAACACAAAACAGTTGGTTGTTTAACAGGGAGCTGAATGATTTAACAGCTGGAGGGTCCAGTGTGAGCGTTATCAGCAAGACCCAGCATGCACATTGTCACTCCACATAGCAGGTGTGTTTCACAGAGCAAGCTGGCTGGGGGGTGCATTAAATTAGCGACCAATGATAAGACAAAGCTACATTTTATTGCACTGTTGAGCATTTTCTGTGGTCTTTACACATTTCTCCATTGCTTCTGTGTGCAGAACCAGCCTTTGCACTTCATAACACTGGGACAGTGAACATAAATATTTGGAACATGTACAGTGTATAGACTGTGAACAGAGAGAGGGTCTGCCCTCTTGCCACTGCAGACACACGAGCAACTACTGTTTATTGCATTGTTAGTGTAATGAAATGCAATACTTGAGACAAAAATACTTATATAAGGATAAAATTACAGACAAAATTTGTTACCTCTACCCCTGAAAATAAGTTTGACTAACTTGGTGGTGTTTCAAACTTGTATTGGTTGTGTTCCTGGATATGTCAGATTTCTTTTTAGCCATACTGAAATATTAATACCGCGTGTTACTATTTACCAAACTAATCAAAGCCAAAACTAGAACAACAATACCCAGGTTGTAATGCACCAAATTTTATCCTGTAAACTAATCACTGCATCCTTCAGGGTTAACTCATCTAAGTGAATCAGCAGTGCAGTAGTGGGCAGTGACATTTTCTCTATTGTTTTGGCTCTGTACTCCACACACAGCAACAAACACACACACAGTGGGTCTGAAATCAAACAATAAAATGTTATTACTCCTACATTAGTGTTCGTACTATTCCTCAAACACATAAGAGATGGCCTTTCTGATAAGGTCCCATTTGACAGGCTTTGTCAGCACTCTAATGACGTCTGTTCTATACAGAAATATGTGTGACGAAAAGTGACACCACAAAGCACAAAAAAATATAGCAATTTAGATGTAGACTTTTATCCAGCAGTGAGTAAGCACCAGATAAAGCTGTTTATCTTTATTCATCACGTTCCTGGTGCTGCTTGAATTCAGTTGCTCCACAGCATTTGATTTCCAGAGCAAACCTGTGTGTGCTTTATACACTATTTTACTCTTAATGTACTTTCTTTTTCACAATTACACTTAATATAACCATATACACAGTGCCCTTAAAAAAGTATTCATCCCCCTTGGACGCTTTCACCTTTGAATCAGGGTTGATTTAATTTGCCTTTTTTAACAAAACATTTCAAATTTCATCTCTTCAAAGTAATATATATTAATTAAAATTGTATTAATATTCACCGTTTAAAAAATTGCTCGCCTAAATTATCACTGGTGCAGCCGTTGGTTTTAGAAGTCACAAGAACATTTCCAAACCACTGAATATCCCATGGGAGTACATTTAAATCCATCATTAAGAAATGGAAGGAATAGGGCACAGGCATAAATCTGTGTGTGTAACTGTGCAAGAAGAGACTATTACTAGGAGGCCACCTGTGATTCCTCTGAAGGAGTTAAAAGCTTCTACAGCTGAGATGGTGACTGTGTATAAAGCAACTGTTGCCTGTCTTCTTCACGAATCCAAATTTTATGGGAGAGTTCTCATGTTAAATCTCGACTAGTTTACAAGATGGCATGTGGGAGACTCTGAAGTCAGCTGGAAGAACTTCCTTAAGTTTGATGTGACCAAAGTTTATTTTTTGGCCATAAGGCTGAAGAACCCAGGCAACAGTTGCTATAAGCACAGTCTGTCCCATTTCAATCATGGAAGCTTGAAGGGAGGGGAGGAGTCACAGATGTCCTGTGGCTTCCCTCACTAGTCCAGTTGCAGCACCAGTGCTGATTTAGGTGAGTTACTTTAATGGGTGAATACATGCAATAACTTATTTTCAGTGTTATTAATTCATATTAATTAATTACCAAACCAAAAAAATGAAACCTAACATTTGTACACATATGCAGAGTCTTTCTTGTCTTTCAGTCTTTACAGTTACTAGAGAAAGATTGGAATGAGAACATTATTAATTGCTGTATTTTTTTAATACTATTTTTGCCTAGGTTTGTTGTGATCTTTAATTTTTAAAGGTAAATGAATATTATTTGCACATACATATACCTTTTTAGCATTTACTGTTAAGAATAAGAAGAATAAAAAGGATTTTTAACACTTTAACACATCAAAGAAAACAGAAAAATATTCCACATTAAAGTCAATAACCCCACACTGCCCAAATGTGTTTGGATATACAACAAAATTATATAATCATAATTAATAATATTCTGAATCATGAACTATATTAGTGATTCTTTTTTTTTTGTCAAGTGATTATGTTTTGATGCTTAGGTTATGGTCTAGTTATGATCTAGTTTTCCTCCAGTACCAAGTTTCGTCTCCATGATTCTGATTGTCTTAATAAAAACTTGCAGGGAACCATGACAACACAGGCTCTTCAGGGATAGCCAATGTTCTATGTCTGCTCCCAAAATAGGGATCTGTTAATTGTTACTATCCAGGGCACTGACTTGAAAATTAAAATAATTATTTCTGGGTTTGATGTGTATCTATGGTGGTAAAAAAGGAGATGTACATTGCATAGTTTTGCAGCTTTACACAGTAAATAGTTTAGTAAATAGCACATTTACAATTTTACAGATCAAAAGTGAGCAGGAAGGGGAATCATGTTGTGCTCCTGCTAATGGCAGCATTAAGAGAATATTTTTCAGATTTTAGGGAAAGGCCAAGCTTTTTCCAAGTCTTCTGTTCTGCCCAGAGAGTCTTTAATTGTTGCTCTTTTGCCATTTTGCTTCTTAGCTTTCTCCCTCTAAGTAAAAGATGACAAGGCCAGAGCTTGTCTTTTCTTAACCCCCTGCTCTCTGTGTGCATCTATGTGGGCATGGCAACCAGGCAGAGCAGCAATAAAGGTGAGTGAAAAAGAAAACAGTGAGTCATCTTCCTCCACAACCGATGTTTTTGTTCAAATTGATGTAAAGAAAAAAGCTTGTGGAAGAGTAGAAGAGTGGCTAGTTCCAAAAACCAGCCCAAACATATATACTTAGTTCATGTAACATGCATTGCATTGCATGTACTCGGGTTTGGGTTTTATGTCTCACTCACACTGCACATACAGAGATATCCGTGTTTCCACTCAATACTATTATGTTTGTACTACTAATAATGCTCTGTTCAGCAAAGAAGAATTGCCCAAGGCTGGTTTCCATCATTAAACATCTGTGTATGTCTCTGTGTCAAACATTAGTGAGCACAACGGGGTGTTATGGAATAAAACACCCACATTAAAGCAACTTTCTTTTTATGACTCATATCTATAAAGATGAACACGTCTATTAGAGTTGCCTTCTTGTGAGTTTTAAGTTTGACTGTTTTTTTTCTGCTTCTCATTTGGCAAACTTCTTGGCTCCAATTGTTATTGAAAGAAAATGTATGTTGCATAAAAATGCGAGCAATTTAAAGCGGCCTTGCTTGACACCTGCAGGAAGTAAGATAGCATGTGGTAAAAGACTATCTCTCTAACACAATTACCAGAGCACTCTCCAATTTGAGAGCTTCACTCAGGCATATGTTCATCATTGGCTTCATTAAATCCAGTTTTCCTTTACACTCAAAGTTGTACCTAAGGAGCTGCAGCTGTTTATGAATTTGACAATGGTGTCATGTTTAATATGGTAAAAATGTCATGCACAGTACATGCATCCAAATATGCTAATGTAGCTACACATGGAGTGTACACATATCTGAATGTTTCAGAGGTGAAAACTGTGTAGTTCACAATTCATAGTAATTCACAGTTTAGTTTCAGGCATGGAAGAACTCAGCAGGCCAGCCAGACGTGTTTGCACCTTTCTATTCCTGCCTCCGGGCTACTCATATAGTGTTCTAGGTCATAAATACTGAAGTGAAGCCAGACAGAGCTTGTGATTGATGACTATATTTTTGTTAAAAATATACTCATATACTGTAAGACTGTTGAAGCCAGATCATTTGTGTAGTAGAAAAACATATAAAGCAATTCATATTCAAGGCGGATACGTGTAAGTTACTTCTAGAACATGAAGTTATAGTAAAATGTGCCTTGTGGCCATGAGCTGACACCTTTTTACTGCATTTGGGCCATAGTTGTTGTTTTTTTTAAGACATTTCCATTTGAGTTTTTTGGCATTTTCCTTCTTGCTCTTGTCAGTGGATAAAAAAGACCTTCACCTGGTGACATGCTCTTTGAAAAGTATTCAGAAAAGACAAAACACATCATCAACAGTCTAGATCCTGTCTATTTTTCATCACACATAAATTTAAACCTGACAACCTGAATTTAACGCCTGTATGTTTTTTATTCTCTGTAATAGTAGAGAATAAAATACTACATACTCGGTGCACTGTATGTCCTGATTTTAAACTCAGTGTAATTTCTTACTGTCATGTGATAAGAAGTGAAGTAGCCCACGGTATAAATAGTCTGTCTGGGAGTAAATTTGACCCCATGCTGTTCTAGTCTGAACTGCCGGAACATTCAGAGGTACAAGGTCTCATTTCATCGAAATGCATATAATGTCCGCTATTGACAACTGGAATCATGTGCCCAGGAACAGGGAGCTAAGGTGCTGTACACCACTCAAACGCAGAGCATGCAGAGGCATAGACATACCAACACCCGACCAGGAAACAAACATGTGTGCACAATTTGCATGTGCTGGCACAACCATGAAACTCTCACATGTTTCAACCAGAGCTTCACATGCAACACTTGTCTTTGGCCTTGCCTAGAATTTCAGAGTACAAATTTGCTGCACCAGAGGCATCATTCAGCAGCAAACATGAAAAGTGCAAGTGCAACACTGTCTCAAATTATGTTCCTATGCAACTAAACAGAATTATGTTTTTGTAGTAAATGTAATCCCATTATGATTATGGCCCAGCATATTTTTTGAATGAAGGGATACATATAATAAATAGTTGAAAAGTTAAAAGTTGTTGAGAATGGATGGAGGGTATATAATGCACTGGACTGGCACACTAGAGACCTGAGTTTGACTCCAGAGTCCAGAGTGTTTTGGGGATTAGGCAAGAAAAGCACTTTGGTTAAGGTTAAAGAAAGGTTAGTATTTTTATTTGTTTAAAGGTTAATAAACACTGTGTGAAGTAACTGATAATTTGTATGCCTCCGCACCGGTGATAGCCAGGGCCGCAGTCATTATGTTTTCGCGTTGGCTGTCCATCTGTCTGTCTGTCCCCCCTTGTGAATGCGATGTCTAAGGAACGCTTGGAGGGAAGTCCTTCAAACTGGCACAAATGACAACTGACAGATTCAATGATGAGCTGGTTAGAGTTTGGTGGCCAATGGTCACAGGTCAAGGTAACACAGACTTCACATTCCTCCAGTTCTTGCAACCCATTCTTGTGAACACAATATGTGAAGAGTGCTTTGAAGGAATTCCTTCAAATGTGGTATTACTGTTTAATTGATTGATTGTTAATGAAGAACTGATTAGTTTTTGGTGACCAAAGGCGAAAGGTCAAGGTCGTAGTGACCTCACCTTCATCCAATCCTTGTGAACTGATGTCAGAAATGCATTGAGGGAATTTCTTCAAATTTGCCACAACTGTCCACTTTGTGATGAACTGTTTAAAGTATGGTGGCCAAAGGTCAAAGGTCAAGTCACAGTCACTTCATGTTCAACCAGTTCTTGTTGTGAATGTGCTGTCTCAGGAACGCTTCGAGGAAAGCTTTCACAGTCAAGTTCATCGTGACCTCATATATGTCCCATTCTCATCAATGCTGTATCTCAGAAATGCCTGGAATTATTTTCATTATATTTGGCACAAACATCCACTTGAACTCATGCATAAACTTATTAGAATAGGACAGAGCAGAGTGTACTGATTCTGAGTCTTATACTAACGATATCTTAAGTTGCACATTGTAGCTTTAACAGAAAATCAAGTGGCAAGTGCATTTCCTGCAAAAACAGACTAACTGCAGTTTAGTTATCTATAAGGCTCCGTACACAGGGTTGGCAGGGTCATTTTATAATGAAATTGTTAAGAACCACCTCTTCTTTGTGTACATGCATCGCACAGATAAAATAGGTTTTACCCCCAGTTCTCTGCCTAATACACTAAACATGAACATGTATGCATTAGTTTTCTACACCAGTGGTTCTCAAACTTTTTACACTGGGTACCACCTCAAAAAATATTTGGCTCTCCAAGTACCACCATTATGACCAGAGGTGGGTAGTAACGAGTTACAATCAGACGTAGCAACAGACGTAGCAACAATGATCACAGGACTCCGTTTCATCACCGGTAATGAGGTTGCTAAATTGATTGAAGTTGGTTTCCGCTGACACGCAGAAGGCAGACAGCTGTACAGCTGTGCACAAATGCGCACACTTCACCCGCGAGATCACCCGTTAGCTCACTCTGGATTCAGAAATAGGTGATTTACCATCACATCCTGATCAACCAACAGACTTCAGCGACTAGACCTCAGGGATGTCTGTGAATAAGACTCTTTCTGTCCATGTGACTGTGCGTACAAACAGCCTGCGAGATCAAACGGGTGAAGTGTGCGCACACAGCTTTACAGCTGTCTGTGTGTCAGCGGGAACCAACTTCAATCAATGTAGTGACATTATTACCGACCTGTGTTATGTCTGCTCACATGTCTGAATAAAACGTCCCCAATAAAACTAGACATGGTTCTAATTTATGACAGACATCCAGATACTAGATTTTGGCTACAACATCATGTGAATGAAAATACTGTATAGTCAGTTTGGGCTAAGACTTGTAATTCGGGATGCGATGTTGTGACTCTAATGCTGTTAATAATGTTTATGGAGATGTAAAGTGTATAAATGTCTGATGGTCAGACGCTGTCCAGTGAGCGGAAACAGTTCACCTGTAAACTAGGAGAGGGACACACTGGGCTTCAAAGCGGCTGTATGACACAATTATTAATCCATTCTCCTGATTTATTAACCAACAGACTTCAGCGATGTCTGTGAGGATTATGTCACATTATGGATTATGTCTGTAATGTTATTATTTAATTTTCGTCAAAAATTCTCAGGTGTTCCTGCGTACCACCAGAGGGAGCCTGCGTACCACTTGTGGTACGCGTACCATAGTTTGAGAACCACTGTTCTACACATTAGCAAAGAGTTTAGCTGAATTCACAGTTCACATGAATTCCCCAAAACCAGTTCTTCTTCATTTAAACCACTCAGTTGTTAGATCATGTATTCTGCCACCCGTGTTTGTCCTCTGATTTTCTTTCTCACTCTCTCATTCTCTCGTTGCTTTTTCCCTTCAAAGCGCCTTTTTTCTCTACACAGCTTGGAAACCTTTCTCACACTAAAACAGACCTCTTCACCCCTCGTTCTAACTCACTATACATAAATTCCTTGAACAAAGCTTCTGTAGGATTGCTGTGCGCAGAGAAATAATTAAATAGCTATCCATTCATCTGCTTGTGTCTTTGTGTATGCTTGTCACGCTTCAGAACCAGTTGCTGGGCCCATTGTGGACACCAAAAGTTCACCTCCAGGTCCAGGGTGCAATGGCACAATACAGTCTTTTGCTTTAGACTTTCAATTTTGTTCTGCCAATCTCTCTCTCTCTGTCTCTCTCTCTCCCTCCCTCTCTTTGGAAAGTGTGATTCAGAGCTGTGATAGAAAAGCATTACCAAACAAAACAAGCAGAACGGACTGATTCACTATGGTGATCAGACCCTCATCAGTGGCAGACTGTACTTTTGCCAGTGTATAGGTTGACCATTATGACCCCTACTCATGTGTATGCATGTGAGTGGGAGCCATATTTCTTTTCTTTCCTGTTGAAGGTCTGAGTGTTCCTGTAATGATGGGCGGCCATGGGAAAACCAGCATCACAGAGGAATCTGGCAAGGTATTCAGAGGCCAGTTGAGCACTTCCACTAACAGCCAGGGCTGCTGTGATAATTTTATCTCCAGCAGGGACAATCTGGAAAGGCTATTTCCATCTGCTGAAAGGCTTGTAGGGAGAGCTTCCGCTTGGAAAAAAAATGGTTAGGGAGAGAGAGTGACAGAGATTTCATATCAAATACTACCAACTGGTCTTGGTTAGGCATCAGTTTGTGATGCACGAGGCATTCCAGGAGTTACTTTCTGATATAATAACCATTGTAACATACTCAATTTATCACTCCAGTCCACATTGCTTCCCATAAATTTAATACTATGATAAACAGAGCAACTGGCAACATAGCACAGCATGTCTGTCAAGCTTTCAGTTTCTCTGTAATGCCAAGTCAGTGTGGATAGGTTTTAATTACCATTTGTGTGTGTGACACCATTTGTTCTTGTTTCCAGTAATTCAAAAACCCTTTTAAGTTTTCACTTACAAAAACTGGCAAGAAACTTGCATTCAAACTGTATGTTTGAATGCAAGCCCCCTGGCTAGTTATCATATTAGCATCAGATACTGTGGTAGCCCAGTGTTACTTCCAAGGCTTGCTGATGCTGGATATACATGGTTTCATTCCCGTTTACCACATAGAAACAGTTGAAGTCAATTCTCCCATTCTTTTTGCTAAAGCAGCTTCTTCAGTGTTTATGTAAGATTTAAGAGCCATTTTGTCCAGACTGATAATAATGTTTTCTGTGATAATACATATAATCAGCTGCAGTTAGAATCATTGCTATGGCAATGCACAAGCATGTGGGAGCACTGAAGAGAGTCCAGATATCAACAATGGACCATACCTTTAACCAGCATTTTGATCATAAAGAAGTTATTGATCAAACTTGTCAAAGTGTAATATAAGAATAGAATATAAACATACATATGCTGTGCAACATAATGTATTTTCCCATCTCAAAATTGTTATGAAAAGTGACCATTAAACATTTCTTAAATGCTTATAAATAAACTCCTGATCACATTGACAGGTGCTGTTAATGTTTACATGTATTGACCAATCTTTCCTTGTGTCCCCCTCTTTCCTGAATCACCACGCTGTGGCATTTGCTGTGAAACTAGTGAAAAGGTTAATGACACATGAAACAAATTGTACAGTACGTGAGTGATTTGATCGGCTGTTTCTCTGATCACCCAGTGCAATTAGTCTTTTGTGAAAGTTTGTAACTACCACAGAAGGAGAAAAACACAGTTACTGGAGCACTAAATCCATAAGTGAGATACTTATCACATGAGATGTATTCTGTAGTAGCTAGTATTGGTGTTTCACACTTTCTTTTTTCACTGTCTTTAAAAGATTTTCCTTCTCAAATATGCTGTGTTGTCTAAACAGTAACTTCAAGATTACCAGCTTTTAATTCCCTGGTTTCCAAGAACTCATACATTCTGTTTGCGCCAGTACATTATGTTCACGCATTTTGAATTGCTAATTAGTTAGTCAGGGCCTGTGAGGCTCATGTAGCGGCAGCAATAAAACCCTTTCATGTTCAACTAAAGAAGTAAACATGCTTTGGTTTGGATTAACCAAACATTTGCCTTTTTGGCTTCAATGAAAACAAACAACAACACACACGTGGTTAAAATGTTGAAACCAGTGCAGATTGTTTTAGAGTGAACATAATGTAAATTAGTTCTCCACTGTCCATCTTGTGCAGCTACTTTTAAACCCAGTGTTCAGTGCTAATACACGCTCAGCTTGTATTTCCCATTCATAAGGTCTGACCAGGCAGGAACTGACCTGGTTGGGGATGTGAATGATGAAGGCCAGAAAACAAGAGAAGAGGGTGGGTCAAGGAACTGACCGTGGCCTAAAGGAAATAAGGTTATGTAAAAACTGATGAGAAAATGATGGGGTGAACAAAAGGGTGAACATTATTGTGTGACCTTGGGATATTAATGCTTTGCAAGAGTTCACTAATGTGATAAACTGTCAGCTTAAGTGATGTTGATGGCCTAACTTTAGCTGATGTATTCCCACATTCTTCCTTCCAGAATTAGTTGGGCAGGGAGAGGAAGTATGATCACATTTAAATAAAACATGAAATATAATTTCTAAATCTGTATCTAGTGCGGTAATTTGCAATACTAAGTTGCAAAAAACAGCATCTGCAAATCCTAAGTACACAATAATGTCTCCAAATGTATTTTTTCTTATCTGTATATTTGAAAATCAGATTAATTTTGAAATTTCAGAACGTGATGTCCCCTTTGAAGATTTTGGCAACCATGAGATGGATTCACCAGTGATAGATTGTTATATAGTAAACAGTTAGTTTCTGAGTGTAAAAAAAAACATACTGTACCTGCTTTGCAGTTGAAGAGTGTGTGACAGAGAAGTGGATCAGGTGGACAAAAATGCATGCAGAGTGCAGCAGCAACACTAGTTACAAGCTTTCTTTCACTAGCCAGACAAAATCATTATGGTCTTTGACAAGTAGGAACAACTGTAGCTCACTACGGTGCTTACTTTGGTCACAGGAGATTAAAATTCAGGTTTTTTCATAAAACAGAATGATTAAGGGTGTTGGCAGACTTTGAGCGAAAACACACACACACACGCACGCACACGCACACACACACACACACAGATTGCTTAAAGTAACAATGAATTGAAATGGAATTTACCAGCTTCAGTGAAGACAGACACTTACAGTGTTTTTTTTTTACATTGTGCCATAAATGACAGACTCATTAAGAATTTTTTTTTTGCAGGTTTAACATTCCACACTTTCATAGCTGTCACTCTAATCCCATTTTCCACAGTCTGCTAAACAATTATATGTAAGATGTCATGCTTGGACACTGTGTTCTTACGCAAGGAACATTCACAAACCTGTGTTTGTGGCTTATTCATCTTCCCCAAACCACTGATAGGTTGAATAATATACCACTGTAGCTTCTTTACTTTTGTTAGTAGAGCTATTATTCTGTAGATATCTAAGTTGTAAAAAAAATAAAATAATGGCAATAAAAACACATTTTTCCCATTTCTACCTTTTGCTTTGTACAGCAAAGTTATAAAAAATGAAATATTGGCATTGTATAAATTAAATATAGCAATCTTACTTAACTTTTCCATGCTTTTAAAGCAGGCTATAGACATTTAAATGAAGACTAAAATGCTTTAGTGCTTTAAAAATAATTCTCATGAATATGGATTGTTTGAGCGCCACTCATTCACATAAAGTTCCTATAGGGAGCACTGACATTAGCTATCCTCATCTCTCTATCGCTGCCATATATTTATTCTAACATCTAAAGTAACTAACATCTATTAACATAAAACCCATCTGCCTTCTAATGCATATAAATCTTTAAGAATACATTTGAGAAACAGCTCTTGGGGGAATGTTTGATTGATATTAATTGCTCTAACCAAGCACTGAAAAGTCCAAACTCGTGCGGGCAGTGTTTGTAATGAGGACAAATGAGTTTTGTAATAGGAGAGAGGAGAATGAAAGGCCACAATAGCTGATGCATGGTTAGGATTTGTATTTAAGCTCTGTCTCATAGAGCAGTATTGACCATGTTAGTGTGGTGTAAAGAATGATAATCTGTCCTGCGACAGGTGAGTCCAGGGCTCTGCTCTTCCTTTCTAAATCAGGTTGGACCAATTGTCAATCTTTGCAAATCTCAACCTGCATAGAAAGGTTAGAAGGATCAACTAGAGTGCAGAGAAGGTTGCAGCAGGGTTGTTTGTAGTTAGTTTAAGCGCAGTTTGTTCAGCCTTGTCCCCGGTGACTACAGAGAGATTTATCTTTGTGTTCCTCAATGTAAACCTAAACCACAGAGGACACATTTTTTCTGCGATCAGTAGGATGAGCTAAGGTGAACATTTAATCTACAGAGTTTCTCAGGAGCAGCAGCTGTTTAGGGAAGGTATGTAAAGAATAGCTTACTTCATCAAAGTCTATGTAACACATTGTATACACATATGTGCTTTTAAACAGCAACTTTTTTGTACGCAACATAGTCAATGTATTTATCAGCGTTATGTATAAATGAATGAAATAATAAAATGATGACCATAAAAGCATCACAGACTGTTGGACAGATCATCAGCGTGGTTACAGAACCCAAAATGAAGGGATTTGTGAATTTGTGTAGGTGCTGATACAAACGTCAACAAACTAACGCCAGTATCATGAACTACATCTTTAAGGTTTTCAACAAGCATGTCCCGGTCTTGTCTGTCACTTATTTGTGCTTCACTGTGAACATTTTCATTTTCTTTTTTTGTGGCACATTCTTATATTTGATTGTGTTTTCTGTTTTTGCAGATTCATTTTTTTAATGCTGCACCTGTGTTACCAAATTGGTGACGTTATTTTTTTTAATGCGCTTGTACGAGCCACTATACAACTACAAGACACTATACAAAACAATTATTTGTCAGAAATGAAATGACTGAATAGCTGAAACCAGTTCTAACTCATCTCCTACATGTCCTATGCATGTCCTGGTTAATGTACTACTTTGCTTCCATTCACCTTGTAACATTAGCAGCTAACTGTGATCCTTGGGACAGAATTTACATCTGTGTGTGTCTGTCTTGGCATATGCATGCTCATGTGTGAATATTTCCAACTCCTCGGGCTGTTGTACGTCACCATTCTGCTAAATGAGGTTTCCAGTTACTCCAACTGTTGGGTACAGTAAGTAAGTAAGAGTTTAATGTGAGGATGCAACTGTGCTCTGTCTCTCTCCAAAGAAGGAGATTCATCAATGCTGTGGTCAGATGGAATTGTAAGACAGAGAAATACAATAGGAAGGCGAAGTACAGTTTGAAGTATTTCCCCTACAGGACAATTCCTCTAGGGTTGAAAGAATACTTTAACATGTTGGTCCCCTCCCCTCTTGTGCAGAACCTTGGTATGTTTTTCTCTCTGCTACTGTCTTATGGTTTTTCACATGTACACACACATAGAGTACATTGTAGCTCCACCTTAAAAACGAGAGTTCCAAGATTCTCAGTTCTGTTTTCTACTGCCAGGGAACATTGTCTGGCTGGCTAGCTGACCAGAATAGTTGTTCACAATTATACAATCACTGTTACAGAGATGATTACAGAGAGATTAGAAGTTTACAAGCAGAAATCAAATGGCAATTACACTGTGTCTGTGCACGTTTATGATGCATGCAACCTGTGGAAAAGCAACGCAAAAGACTAAACAAAGCTATGAAAAAAAAACATGAGATATGCACTCTGGCACACATCTTCCAAACTTTCTCCAGTTACCTACATTAAAGTTCAGTTCAGATAAAATGTGATTAATTGCTCTCTTTAAAAATCTAACTTTTTCACAGGGGTTCTCACCTTTTACCATATGTCACAATCTGCTTCTTCCTTTCTTCATTAGACTGTTCATTCTTACTTTGTAATGATTTAGAAATTACAAAAATAACAAAAATGTGAGCTACTTGTGTCATTATTTTTTATAATTATGATATAAAATGTTTTATTTTATAGTTATTCATGAATCCTATGAGGTGAATCTTTCTGATGTTGGTTATCTGGTGATTTTTCTTCTATTGCCACCACAAGGTTGTGGTTTTAAGTGAAATGTCTCTAAAACAATTTTATGTATTGCTGTCCCCTACAAATAAACCAAAATATCCTAGGTGATTTAGTGGCATCGTCAGGTCAAAATTTGCCACTTTTCTAATACTTTGGTTTCTCACTTACCAAGTCCAAACATGGTAAACATTATACCTCTTAAACATACGTTAACATTGTACCACTGAGCATATTAACATGTTGATATTAGCACTTAACACTTTAATTATTTAAGCTCACTTTGCACAATATTGAGAAATGTTGATCAAATACCCAGAAGGAAGGAAGATAATTCCATGTCAACATAGCAACATGTTGCAAATCTTTGATGTTCTAAAAATAAGTGAATTGAAGTCATTTGGCTTCACCATCATTGATGTTTTATGGAGTTGTGTGTCCCAATAAATCTTGTGCGAGTGCTGTTTAAGGTACGAGAAAATTCAGGACTGTTTAGAGTTTTGCAAGTGAGGTCAGCGTATCACTGTGGTATTCCAGGATTTGTTCTTTACCAAGCAGCAACCTGCCAGTGATCTGACATGTTTATTTGAGGTGAAGAGCACATAGTCCAGAGGTTGTGCCAGACAGACTTTCAAAACACTCACTTAACTCAGTAAACATGTTCATTCGCAATACAGAATATAAATCACACACACTGCACCTGCATTATTTGCAGTTTGTAAGATTAACATATTGACCAGTCTGTTGAATAAAAGACTGAGAAAGTACCATATGTTGGTGAAGGTTCTTGAGTCATGTAAGCTGGACTTCTTTATCTTAGTTTAAAATGTTTCACTACTCATCCAAGTAGCTTCTCTTGTCTAACATGTGCAATGTTCAGGGTGATTGATATTATTCAACTATAGCAACAAGTCACTGACCTCATTTGTGGTTGCTGCATGTGTTATGCAACCTCAATCTTCAATTTCCTCTGATAAGTGCTGAACAGTGTGTCTCCTGGCAGCAGAAAAGAGGAACTAAAAGTGAGGGCAAAGCAGAAAAAATAAAGAACACCTCCCAGTGGCATGGGTTAACAGCCTAAGATTAGCAATCAACATTTCCTGTGTTTTGTCTTATGCACAGAAAAAAAATATTTTAATCACAGTTTTTTTTTTTTTGTAGAGACTACTTTTTATCGGAGAAGATTAATACAGAACAGTCACTTATCAGAAGTGAAAGTGAGTCTACTATCACATGATCTAAGATCAGACTGCATTGAATCATAAGGGATTAGATTTACAACTATCAAAATTGTAATGGCCTAAGTTTCACATACAACTTGCACTCTTGTGTGCAAAAAGAGTCATACAAATGTACTCACATGCACACCATATACACCTTAAGAAGCTCATGTTCTTTTGATTCCATTGTATTAGACCAGTTGAGAGTCTAGGGATGGCAGTTCATGATACCAAAGTAACAAATACAAATGTTAATTAGTGAATGTTGGCATACTAAGACACTATGGCCATATAACAAACATTATCATCACTGTCATTGTGAGCTTGTTAGCATGCTGACATTTAATTTACATTAAACTATAGTCTTTTTTAAACATATTCATGCCTTTATTTTTGCTGATAATTGGAATTTAAATGTCTCTTTTTAATGTCTGTCTTTTGTATTTATCTGTATTTTAAACAAACTAAACAAGTTTAACAAAATTTAATGTTTTATTGAGCTTGTCACAGACACGTCAACATTTTGAAGACAACAAAAGAGTCAGTTTAATTTAAAGACGTGTCAGAATGTGTCCTTGGTGAATAAGAAGACTTTGAATGAAAGAAGAATTGTTTTGTGTCTGTAATATTATGGTCCTTTGTAATTTGATGCAACAGGCATTGTCCTTTCCATTTCCTCTTAATGTTCTGCATGCTCTTTTGAGAGAGGCATACATTTCCACATGCAAACTGGTATCCGTACAATAGTGCTATTAAAAGAATCCATTATTTAATAAAACTCAATATTTCTCACTTTTTTTGTAGCGCTGATTTTATCCACCTTTGTTGTAAGTGCAACAAATTGAATAGTCTTTTTTTCTTTGGTTTGGTTTCATTTAACCATCAACCAACATTTTTACTTTACTGAAATAAATCATAGACTTTTATTTCTTTTTAGCACAATAACAGTTGTTAGTTTTATCTCTTGCTTCTTTCCATTAGGTAGTGATTTTGGCCACAGGTGGTTTATAAGATTGACCTTTCTTTGCATTTGGTTGGACATTTTCACAAACAAAATTGAACCTTCAAGAGTGCGACAATTAACCTGAAATAAAAACTCAGTTTAAAGATGTTTAACAAGATTTTTTGCAATCGTGGTGATCATGAAATCCGTTGACTATTTTCTTTCATATATTCTTGCACTGTGGCCCAGACGTCCTTTATCACTAATAAACAAAGTAAATGCAGGACCCTTCTCTTCATTTCCACTTGTGTACATGTGTTTCAGTCTGGATGTGTGTCTCCTGTAGGATTTTGAGAAATGGGCCAGAGATTAATTGATGGTATGATGAGGAAGACAACATGTTGTTCTCTTGTTTTGCATAGAGGCATTACCTGGCAAGGAAATGAAAAAGCTTTTTTCAGACAGGAAATATTAGCATAAATGTGCCAGACGGGGCAACTACAGTCAGCTTTTTAAACATGACAAAGGACACAAGCCCTCTCTAGTTTAACCTGAGATTTTTGTACAAGTACAAGGTTTAGAGGTTATTGTCCCATAAAGTCATCAAGTGTGATAATGACCTCTAATTAGCCACTGCCTGCAGGCGTCTCCTATCCTACTCAGACCAAGATTACAGAGGTTCACGGCTCGCAGAACAACAAAGTTTCATTATCGCCGTTGCCATTACTCAGGCAGGGTCAGTGAGGTAAATTGTCACTATACAAGCTCAAAGTATTGTATGATTGCAGAAAAATAGTTTCAATTCAAAGTATTAACTACTGAAGACAATTATTTTTGCACAACAAACATCAGGAACCTCTGTATCTATTTGTAATTTAAGAAAACATTGCTCAGGTCGGGGATAAGGTCACTCAGAGACAAGCTGGATTTGGCACAACTGACCAGGCTGAGTGGCTCTTACCTTGCATGGAACAAACCCAGTGACACACTGTGACAGAAATGTTAATTTCACACTTTGTTGTCAGTGTAACCCATGCTTGCCACACTGCTCTGCTAAGAGAACCTTGTGGCTCTGAGAACATACACTCAATTAAGTGGTTGTTAAATCAACTGATCGTGCATTATGCTGTTGATGGGAATACTGAGTTTTTGCAAAATGCTGATGTGTGTTAGCTCAGAAGTATAGCATGATTTTATTAAGGCTCTGACTGCAGTAGCAGGAGAATTACCATTAGCCTTGGTTAATATGAAGCATTTACTGACTGTCAGTCAAATCACCTGTGCTTTAATCACTGTACATAGTGACAGAGTTGAGCCTTTCACACAGCAGCTGCAGCAGCAAAACTCTGAAACTGTATGTGCTTTGTTACATATGCTAACAATTGCACTTTTTATTTGCAAGAGGAAGAACGTGTTATTTCTTCTTTCAGATGTTAGATAATATTGCTTTAAAATGGGTTATAGGTGAGATGAAGGTGACCAATAGAGTACTAAATTATCATTATGAGATATTGTGGGGAGTTGTTGATTATTTTCACTTGCTCAACTTGGGAGGAGTTCCAAGATACGATCCTTATCTGTAGGGTGGGACATCTTTAACTATAAAATCAAATATAAAGTTTAGCACCCTTCCCACCCCAGTAATTTGTGTACAGTCCCTGACCTGAGCATAGATATTTGGTTAAATTCTTTTACACTCATCGCAACTTCCTAGTGTGTTGAACATTTATCATACTGTGGCATTCTCAGGAAATCCTCTCAAATGAAAGCTAAAAATTGATTTTAATCTACACTGATGCATTATACCACCAGGGCTTGCATGACCTCAGGCTACACAGTGTACATAACTTGCAGAAAAGAAATCAAGATTATGTTTTTTATCTTTTGGAAGGAAGGGCCTGGCCATTCATTTACATACCATTACATATTACAAAATGTGTGAAGACAGAGTGGAAACAGGAGACAACTGATTGGACCAGGCTATCATGGTGATAGCCCTTTGGGTGTAAAGGTGACTTTTTCTATTAATTTTAAGATAAAAGTTCAGAATTTTTCTTTCATAAAAGTACTCTGAACTGCAAAAATTTGCAACTTTGTAAGAATGGAATAAAGACACATGAGAGAGCATGTACACCAGTGTAGGCCCTGTGTGTGTGTTTATCAGTTTGTGTGTATCTATGCATGTGTTTAGGTCTCAAATGTCCCCATGGGAGCTAAGAGTTGCTTTTAGATCTCTGTCAGTATTTGTGTGCATGGAATAGTGAAAATACATTTCCAAATAGTGTCACATGGCTGACGTCTCTTATTGAGTTGATGTCAAAAGTTTGAATGATCAATATTATCACTAAAGAATTTACAAATACTGAACTCAGAACATCTGTCACCATATAATCATAAACCCAAGATGAAATTCCACCAGTGGAGAGGAAACAATAACCCTTCTGAGAGGAATGACATTACATAAGTGTTCTCCCCTCCTTATTATGAGTTTATGTTGTTTGAATGTCCATGCATGTTTCCATGGAGTGCTGTTGATATGCCATTGTTTGAGATATTACCCAACAATAGCAATGACAACATGCTCCAATGCACCACAGAAACATTTTTAAATAGTCTTTAGAAACTTTGAGTGAAAATAATTGCTGTCCTCATAAAAGAATAAGAGTTAGCTTTACTTACAGTTTAGTAAAACAAATTTAGTAGTTGTTCTTGAATGTGCAGGACAAATACTGTGGCACCATGACTGATTCACGACAGCTGTGTTAGCATGTCTAAAGCTGTCGCTACAGCTACTGAAATGAATAGGCTTAATGTAATCGATGCATCCATTATAAATAATGGGTGCAATAACAATATATTAATTTATTAAATTCAGTTCATTCTGTTAATGCCACATTTGTTATGAATCTCATGCCACTTTTGACACATTGCTCCTAATTGTAATGAAATTATTGCATTGCCTGCAGTCGGTGTCTAATTTCACACTTCACTGGAATGTACTGCAAAGTCATCCAGGATACCTTTATTGCAAATGACATTCAGAGACTCCCCATAATTTCCAAATAAGATGCATTGCATCTGCATTTCCATATGACCAACAGAACCCTCGACAGTGAAAATAAGACAGGATTTGAAATGAAAGAACATTTTTTTAAGTGATATAAAGTTCGATTAACTAACTATTACACTGTAAATGGCATGTTTGGAAGCATTGGCATGTGGCATATTTTGATCTTTTTGCTCTTGTTTTTACCATTTAGTCAAGGAAACTAACTGACTAACTTCAGATTTCCCTTTAAGCCAACAAATCCTAAATGTCCAAAGCTACAAACACCATATAGGCACATAGCACAAATAGGATTTGACATTTGTCTTGTGAGACGAGCAGTCTAAGTCTTTCTCGATTTTGGATGAAGCTTCAACATAAATTGATTCCATCTCTCAGGTTTGTGTTGTGAGCACACATGTGGCTAAAAGATGGATTCTGACTGGTCCTGGTAATAGCTTAGCTGATAACATATCTACAGTCTATTTTTTATATTATATTTCCTCTTCTCATATTCACTGTCTTGCAGATAAAGAAAACATCACTCTGCACATTAAGTATCACCTCCTATCAGATAAGTATTAATATACTCTCAGTTAGCATATATCTGTATAAACTAATACAAATGTTTACCATTGCCAGTACATGTATAAATTGAAATGTTATATTAAACTTCAAAGACAAAACCTTTATTGATCAGAAGATACTGTTAGGACATGTGGAAACATGTTATGAAATCTCTCAAAGTCAATTTAAATGTGGCTTTTTAATTTGTAATTTTTTGTCCTTGTGGTCCAGTTTTAATAATATCAGGCTGTAAACAAACGACTTGCAAGAGGGTGGCTGATGGTGGCATCTCAACTCATTGACTCAAAGATACCAACTTTATGTGTGTGTATGTGTGTGAAAGAGTGGTAGATTTTAATTTAATGTGATAAATGAATGATAAACAAGTGATAAATTATTGAGCTTATGTTGTATGCTTTATCAGTTTAGTTCACTTCATCAGTTTACACACTAAAAAAGGAATGCTAAGTTGCACTTAAAAGGTTTATTACTGAAACATAAAAAAGTTATGGTAAATGCTTGTTGCAAATAAATCTCATTCCCAGCTTGTCGTCCTAATGGACAGAAATCATTCATGTATCTCTACAGGGTTCATACCAGAGAGCCAGTCACATCACTTGCTTATTGGGCACGGAATGGGTCATAAGTTGTAATCACTATGGCAGCAGTTTTAAGGTGGCAAAGAATAGCCTGGGATTGAGTCACTGCTTCAAGTGGCAAAGAGAAAGAAATAAGCCTACAACGTCTTTATTCTCACACAAATCACTGTAGAATTGGGAACAAATAGACTGTAATTCCACGGGTCAGTCCTATTTTGAAATTTTAAAGTTATGCAGATTTGTACCCTCTTGTAGAGTTCTTCACTTAGCAGAGCAGAGCAAAAGTTACAACAGCTCAGGCAATCCTGTGTCCTGAAAGTTACATTCCCATGCAACTAAACTGAAACTGCAATCACACTGTGCAACAAATGCAACCATTATGTTGTGATGCAGTGTATTTTTTGATGAATGAAGCGCTAGATTTATTAACAAAAACTGAGTTGCAAAGAGTTGGGATGGATAGAAGGTGTATAATGTGCAGGACTGACAAAACTGCAGATCTGAGTTTTTGAGTTCTTCACGAGTTTTTGAAATGTTTTCATGACTAGAGAGGTGAGTGCCACTGGCCTGAAGTCAGTGAGTGTTTTGGGGGGTTTTGTTCTTAGGCAGAGGAACAATTATTGAGTCCTTCCAAAGAAAAGGTAAACTCATGCAGCTGTAAGGACAACTGGAAAATAAGGCAAAATATTTCTGCCAGCTGTGCAGCACACTATCTTTTGTAAGTGTACGAGAAAGTGTGTTATTGTTTAATTTTTAATACAGATGTTGTCTGTGAAGAGACTGTTGAATTTTACTTTGTTAAGCCAGCCAACAATCTTTCCCTGACCTTAAGTCAGTGCTGCCTGGACTCAACCATGGAAAACATTAATATTGTTGGAGTCACAAAACTGGATGTTGCACTGCAACATTGGATATTTTTGCGGAAAAGAAAATGTTGTCTGTGTACATTTAATTGACATGTTAAATACCAATTTGCAACTTGTCATTTACCTTAATTGTGAAAATATCCTTATTAGATATAACCTGATTGTAATTACTTTCCCCACAAAAATGCATTTGTGATTGCAGTTTAGTTGTATAGAAACACCATTTTTAGGAGACTGGTTGGATCAGAAATGATGATGATGACATTAAATTATTTCTTCTGTACTGTAGGATCCAAGATAAGTCATACAGTGTGCTCAGACCTTGTGAAAGTATAGTATGGACTGGTCTGAGGGTTAAAATGCATAAAGAGAAAATGACTTGCATCCAGCATCAATATTAACTTGGCCAACCTAAAATTCATAGATGGTTAATACCATTGGCAGCTCCAGGATTGGTTCTCAGATGAAGACCAGCCCTCTATCTCTCTGAATGAGACAGTGGTAGGTCTTCATTTATTTATATCTGTATTTACTGTACCACCACCACCTGACATTTAGAACTGCCTATGGCTATTATAGAGCAGGTATTGTGGAAAACAAGAAAATGGGCTTTGGAATGGATAGGAGTGATGTGCTGCCCTCCCTGTACTGTGAAATTCGACCTCAGCAGCTTTTTAAACTTTTGAAAATTTGAAAATTTGAAATTCCAGACTCAAGAGTGATTGGCTTTAAAGCGATACCCATTGTTAAGATGCAGAGTGCGTACATAACATCTATAGTGAGGTAAGTTTGAGAATAATGACTCTAAGCAGGTTCTCCCCGCATCCCATTCAGGATCCAATGCTACAGAAAAGTAAACGGGATGTTGTGGATAAGATATTTTGGCAGACAAAAATATGTTGCTTGTGGACATCTAATTGATATGGTAAATAATGGATGTTTGCACAAATCTAAACAATTAAAATACACTCAGGATTCCTAAGAAATAGTTAAAAGAGCCAGTACTGAAGTAGTTTAGCTAGAATCATTTCTGCTTTAAGCAAAATTTATTACAGTTTGCCTCTGTGGTGACCAAAGGTCTACAGAGACTTTATTTGTGGAATGGTACAGATGTGTGCACACTAACAAAATTCTCACAAAGCCAGTAATGCATTACTTTTCTTCCCATAGAGTTGTACAAGAGCAGCAATTCTGCTTAGGCCTTAACTACCTCAGTCACAATGTAAATCCTTCTTTAAATCCACAAGTTAAGGCAAAACCCTTGTCTTCTAACAGGAGTTGTGGTTAACCGAATAGGTCACTGGGTCAATCTCACCATTCAACCTTTAACCTTTTTAAACAATAATAAGTCTAAATGCACTAACTACCACTGTTTCCCTTTGTACATCATGATCAATAAGAGAGACAAAAAAGTGTGTCCCATGAGAGCAGTAATTTTTCTGCTAAGCTAAGCTAAGAAAGGCTTTGTGAGATATTCCATTGTCATTCATTGACTTCTTGGAGTGTACTGAGAGAGTAAGGAAGTGTTGGTAAGACATATTGATAAATTCTCCAACAGTGTGTTATGTTTGCACACTAAAATGCAAGAGCATCCTTTGCAATATCTTATGAGTTACATTGTTCAGATCCCATAAGAACATTTTGTTATGTTGTCTTTTGTATATGTTATGCTTGTTCTGGAAACCATAGCTCAAACGTTGTTGAATAGTACAGTAAAGTGTTTTTACAACCTCTTCCTCCGTCTGAACTTTATCAGGAGCCAGCTGAGTGAACAATGACTCGTACACCCTCTCAGTAACTGCTTTTTCTATATATGGTCTCAATCATTTGAAATACACAAAATAGTTTTGTCCTAATGTTTTTGTTTATGTGAACCACATGTAATAGCAAGTGGGATACTTTCAACAAGAACACTAACAGTTGATAATGCAAACAGAGTCGGATTTCTGCTCTTTGATGGTCATACACCCATTTCTTTTTGGGTGGACCTCACCCACAGTCCCTTGGGGGGATTTAACACAGAACCAATTTGTTGTCCAGGCTCTGAATTAATCCCAGGGGAATGTCTTTGTTCCAGTGAATTAAATGAGGACATGATTTGCCTCGACAATATTTCCTTGATTCAGTCAGAAAGACTAAACAGTCAGCAACAGCAGTCAGCCTAGTATTCTTCAAATGATCACATTAGAATAAAAATTCCTTTTCTAATGTTTACATTAATTTATGTCTATTTGTCCTATGTTAAAGATAAATCGTACATGCGTTTACACCGGCTGAAGAGGTCACAAATCTTACAGTGCTTACATTTGCGTTTACCTGTGCACATAACAGAGAGAGAGAGAACTTCTGTTATTACTCTTTGCTATGTGCAACTCTGCAGCTGTGCTGCTGTGAACATCTGTCATACAGCAGATGTTCCATTGTCAATGAGTATTGATTTTTTGATAATTAAATAGGGTAGTTAAACAGGCTAGTTGAAAGATATTCATGTTGAGTAGCTCAACATGTTGGAAAATACTCTTAATCAGTATTGTGCTTAGAGTTAGATGTAATGTTTGATATCACTTCCTTGTCTGTATGCTAAATATGAAGCTAGAGCCAGATAAGTGAAGCAGAAAAAAACAGGTAACCTCGCTCTGCCTGGCTAAGAAGAAGTATTTACTATGCAGATGTTTTAACTCTGGACAGAGTCAGACTAGCTGTTTCACCCTGCTTCCAATATTTCTGCCAACTTAAGCTAATTACCTGCTGGTTCTAGTTTCAGATCCAACACACTGACATGAGATTTCTATCAGTGTTCTCATATAACTCAGAAAGAAACTGAGAAACTGTGTTTTCTTTGGTTGTGTTTATTTTTTACAAATGTGGTAAAGGTAACATGGGTAAAGTGGACTGACATTTAAGAGGTGAGAGAGAGAGTATCTAGGCTCAGTTCCCCTCATTTCCTTAGAGGAATAAGGTCTCCAGGTATTGTTCCTTGCAGATTACAGGAATACTGTATGGGGATGGGTGTGGGGGTTGGGGAGGTGCAAGTTGAGTCAATAAGTGAATGTCAAAAGTAAGTATAAGTATTTATGCAAGACAGATGATGTGGAAGAAAGATGGGTGTGTTGTAACAGTGTTTGACCAAGCAGAGCAATGTACAATATCTTAGCGTGGACCAAGACAGTTAGGCGGGTTATCCAAAAGTGTTTTGGCTCTGCCTGGGAGTGACAGGATACAGGAAGACAGATGTCACAGACTGAGGAAACTAGTCATGATTAATTAAACATGCAGACCCGCACTTTCCAAACAAGGCAAAGAACAGCAATTACATTACATTTAAGTATATGGTACATAGCTCTAAGCAGGTGAAAATCAGTATGCAGTTTGACAAGTGCAAAATGATTATGCAATAATATAGGCTAAGCAAGCAAGAAAGAAAGGACAACTTTTTTATAAAATCTTTTTTTTTTTAAATATGAGCAGAGATAAAGGCTCTGCTGAAGGGTCTAGATTGAAAAGTTAAACACCAAATGGTGCAATGTTCACACTCTATGCTATAAGTTTTGGAGGTTGTGGGCAACATACTGACCATCTGTCCATTGTTAGAGCCTTATAAGTAAATTCCATCTTAATCCTAGTTGCACTGATGACATTTTCACCTCAATGATGCACGAGGACAGCTCAGCGGGTTAAAAATGGAAAGTATTCATTCTAAAGGGAGAAGGAATGTGTTCTGTTAATTATAAGGCACTGATTGTGTAATATGTTGATATTTCTTTGGCAGAAGTGGAAATTTCATCACATAGGGCTAGAAAAATGGGCAAGAGGTCATACAAACATTTAAATTCATATTGGGATCATGAGTAGTCAGAGATACTAAGTTGACATTTAAAAAAGTGTGTAATTAGGGTCAAACAGAAGGTCAGAAGGATGTGAAAATGAAGAGAAAGCCATGCCTTTAATATCCATAGAACATTTTATAATAATCTGCCTAGCAGGCTCACAATCATAAAAAAATGTCTACGTTTAAAAGCAAGTCCTAGCAAATGATTTATAACATGTGCATGTATCCTGAGTCTCAGTGGACTCACTGGTTGGATCTGTTGTTGCGTTATCAGTCATATGACCTGTGTGAGAGCTTATTGTCAAGTACATTGTTGAAGCACATGCCTGTGGCGCTGGCATTCGTTGATGTCAGAACTCTGGTAACTCATCACTTCCCTCATTGAGGTCAGCACAGGCATACACACACACACACAAACACACTTGCAGACACTGATAGAAAACTATGGACTAACAACAACTACTTGTATCAAAGGCCTGTTTATAATCCATGTTCTTTCTTAATGGCTATATTTTTCAGAATCTTTGCTCAGCCTCCCACTCTACTGTATTTCAGCTAAACTGCCTCCACTCTTCATTATTATCAAAGAGAACTCTACCAGAATCAATGTGCAACAAGAAATTATCCAGTGATGACAGATGTCTGGAAGAGCATTGATCATTTTACTGCAGTCACCTAATGTGAGCGTGACTGAGACTAAATTCTGAATGGAGCCTCCCGAAAGTGAAGACAGTCGAGCAGATGACAAGGACCAAAGTGCAGTAAATACTGGTTCTGCTACTTCTCAATTTGCTGTACAGCACATGCCTGTTAGAGTCTGTATTGTTGCATGGTGCAGAGTAAATCTGTGAATACCATGTATGATGTGATCTTTCCAAAGTTAGTTTAATTCTCCAGTGATTCCCCAGTTCAAATGGTCTGGATATTACCAAAACTCATTTGTTTTATAACTTTGTAAGGCTTTTAATATACACCCAGCTTGCTTGCATACAAAACGTATAGGATGTCTATGTATATTATAATGACAGTTACGTATTTGAGGAATAATGTGAGGAAACACCATGCTGACTCAACAGAAGCAGGGCTGAGTCACTGAGCCACAAGAAATATAATGAAAAAAAACATTTACACCCTACAATCACTGATCTGTTCTTTTTTCATCTGTCACTGACAGGTTCCCACACAAGGCTCTGTGTTTGTTTAGCTAACACATAGATAATGCAGTTCAGTGTGTCAGACTTTAAATATAATTTCAGGTTCACTGAGTAGCTGTATGTCACCATCTTTTGCATGAAGCTTTACTGAAATGCAAATTTGTCCTGAATCAAAAAAGACTTTTTCTTTCCATGTAAAGCAGTATTTATTTATTTTCTGCAGCGTACATTTGCAGGATCATGATCATGCACATTCATAACAGAAATACGATGGAATTTTCTGTAGTTTAACCTTTATATTATTTCCCTTGTTGCATTACGTAAATATATATATAAATACATTTTTGATTTCTGCAAACGCTCAAACATTCCCAGTGTTCACGTGTGCTGGAGTATACATTTTTGATATTACACACATGGAACATTAACAAGGTTTTGTCAGGACACTGCAAGTAGTAAAAGTTAAAATTTCCAATAAATTAAAGTTTATACACCAAAGCTGGTTTAACTCGCCAGCTGGATGAACACTCAAATGTCTCCTCACTTTACAGAGTCAGAAAAAGCTTCACCTGTTTTTAATATTACACAGATAAATAGGCAAGAGCTGTTAAACCTCCTAAGTGCATGTACTGCAAATTCAAGTGAATGTTTTATCTCACCTTTGAAAATAATACATGCATTTAAAAAATAGTGTGTATATACAGAACTTTTAATATGTTTGCATATTTTAAAAGAAGCCGTTGCTTGTGTTTGCGGCTTTTGTGTCAAGCAGCGCTGCAGAAGCGGCTGCAGGGACAATGCGTTCAAGCTCTCAGAAGCTCACAGCACCCACCGCAGGCTGTCTGTCTGATTGGCTGAGCACTGACCGTGATGTCATCACTGCATGCTATAAGGGCTCTGACAAATAGCCTGGGAGACAGATCTGAAGAAACACTGCTCAGCCGAGGCACTGAGTGAGTGAGGCACACAGAGGTTTAGAAAAACGGAAGGTAGAAAAAAGGACATGTGACACTGAATACTTCACAGGAACTACCTGAACAGTCACATTTCTACTTTATATGGGAAGCAGGAAGCAAAACAACTACCTGTGGAGGTTTGTATTTTTATTTTTGTTGGAGTATTTAACATTCTTTTTAAGCTGTGATTGCTAAAGCCTAACAAGGTATAATGAACATGTTTTGCAGGGCTGGTGGAGTAATTTTTGTTCAACTTTTTTGTGAAAATAAAACACACACCAGTGCAAATTTGTTAGTGCTAGTAGTGCACACATGAGTTCTGTGAGCAGTTTTTTTCTCCTTTTATATATCAAGCCATTTTTAGTTTTAAACTGTGATCTTCACCTCTGTGTGTTATCCACATATTATCCCTTCAGATGGGAAGCACAACCCCCTCAGAGTACCTCAATGCGAGTGCAGAGATCAACTCGTCATCGGATCCAACTAAGCATGAGGAGGGTTACAGTGAGGTAACAATGATCCTGCTGGGCATGATCATGTCCTTACTTGTCCTGTGCATTGTCTTTGGTAACATCCTGGTTATTACAGCGATTGCCCACTTCCAGCGTCTCCAAAATGTCACCAACTGCTTCATCACGTCCCTGGCCTGCGCTGACCTGGTTATGGGTCTTGTTGTAATTCCATTTGGTGCCTGCCACATCATCTTTAAGACCTGGCACTTTGGTAGCTTCTGGTGTGAGTTCTGGACTGCGACTGATGTTCTCTGTGTGACTGCAAGCATCGAGACCCTATGTGTCATAGCTATAGATCGTTATTTGGCCATCACTTCTCCCTTCCAATACCAGTCGATGTTGACCAAGTGCAAGGCTCGCATTGTGGTTGTTCTGGTGTGGCTGATTGCCGCCCTGATATCTTACTTGCCCATCCATATGAAGTGGTGGATATCTGATGACAAGGAAGCTAAGAAGTGCACTGAGGACAGTAACTGCTGCGAGTTCAACACCAACAGGGCTTATGCCATCACCTCCTCCATCATCTCCTTTTACATCCCTTTGATCATTATGGTTTTCGTCTACAGTCGTGTTTTCCAGGAGGCCAGGCGCCAGCTGAAGAAAATTGACCAAAGTGTTGGACGTTTTCATAACAATGACAACAGCAACCTCAAATCTTTGGAGGCCAATAATGGGCGTGCCCACAAGAAGGTTAAATTTTGCTTGCGGGAACACAAAGCCTTAAAGACACTGGGCATCATCATGGGGATTTTCACCCTGTGCTGGCTGCCCTTCTTTCTGCTCAATGTGGTGGAGGCAATATGGAAAGTGGACTTTAAGCTCACCTTCAGGATACTGAACTGGATAGGTTATGCAAATTCTGCCTTCAACCCACTAATTTACTGTCGGAGTCCTGAGTTTAGGTATGCCTTCAAGGAAATTCTCTGCATGAAGAGGAACCGTCTCAGCAACCCAGCACCTGTGAATGGATACATCTACAGCAGGCACAGTTGGCAGAGTGAGCACCAAGGGAGAAGTAAGGGCAGCTCAGAAGACAGCGGTGACCCTAATGAAGGATGTCCGGGGAAAGGAGTGGGAGTCTGCACTGTTGTGGACAGAGCAGTGGATCCTAACGGGAATTGTAGCAAAGGCCTGACAACTGCAACAACTGTCCTTTAGAGCCCTGAGACTTTTGTGAATGGGGCAATCCAGATATGTTTACATGGCTATCATAAACTATTTCCAGATTGACTAATGAAGGTAAGGCCAGTCAAGTTGACTGGCAGAGTCTGGAGACTACTTTAAAGAAACTGTTATAATCATGATCAACTAAGTGTTTCTTTCCTCTTCAAACACAGTGAATAGATACTGTAGGTAGATCACTTTTCTTTTTGTTACATTTATAATATTGATTTTACATCTACCTCATCACATCTTTATTCACTCTGCTAAATGGTCTGTGGTTTATATACGGTAATTGCTAATAACCTGGCTCCAATTTAAAAAAAAGTGGTGGGAATGTTTATCTGTAGTTCTTGATGGAAGATCCCACAATTTCGTAGCATAAAAATATAATTGAATTTCAAAGTAAATGTTGTTTGAAGTTGTAAATTCCATTTGAACATACCAATATGGCATGGATAGTAACTTATGTCTGTCAGAAAACTGGTGAGGAGTATTTAAGGCTCAAATGTAATGCCTCTTTGGTTTTGTTGTACAAAGAAATACATTCCAAATCAACCAAATTATCATTTGTTTTAATGTAGTTTTTATGGATGGAGTTTTTTTTTTTTGTTTTTTTTTTGCGTGTGTATTTTTGTATGTATGTGTTTAAAATGACTGACAGCAGCTGTGGTGTGACCTGTCTCTCGCTTCTCACTGTTCAGCAATGTTCTGAGGCCCTGCTCCCCTGTGTTTTTGCAGCCTGTTGCAAAGGAGCACCAGAGATATGAGTGTTCACAGTTATCTGCATCTCACTGGTGCAAGCTGAGACACTCCTGGGGCTATACCCTGTGAATCATATGATAAAACTAAAAGTAAGTTTGAATGTGTTGTATCAGCCAGATTCCACTTTCAGTCCTCAAGATATCTAATAACTTTTAGTGCAAAGCAGCTGTCGTTACTTGGTTAATCATGGGTATTGAACTTTAAAGCTTGCAGCTGTTGCATACACTTAGATGCACTTTTTATTAAAACATTTGCTACTGTACATCATGCAAACTGCTATTTGGTACATTATATAGCCATTATAGAAGTTTTAAGCCATGATATTAATGTTTTCTGACCCTTCCATGTATGGGTAGCAGTAACAGTTGCTCCAACTGTTGCACAAACCCTGTTTGTTTATCAAATTTTGTGGTTGCAGCGCTTCAGCATGTAGAGTGTTTACTGAAACAAAAGAAGCCACTTCTTTAGACATGGCACAAAGGTACAAACCACACATAATAAAAAACAGTGCATTGAAATAGCCAAGCGATAACAAAGTTTCAAACCCGAGGTGCATTGGCGCTGACTACTTGTACAAATAAACAAATATGTCTTGTTGCACTACTTAGTCATGCACCTTTGTCGCTGCTCCCTGGCAGTTTCCTCTGTCATTTGAACAGATGTCTGGGTCTTTACACCATTTTGATAAGACAAAGAAGGACTAAGAAGTCCACTGAGAATTGTCTCATCTGTTCCAGCTGTTTCAGTCAGTCTATTTTAAATGCCTCTTGGCGTGAAGTCTCTAGGAAATTTGCCAATCCAGTTGAGCCCAGCCCAGTAAGCACAAATTAATTCATTATCTCTGCTGTTTAGCTGAAGAATCAACTAACTCCCTCATAAAAAACTACACCAAAGTTGATTACTATATTACAAAGTATAGTTTCCCATTAGTACATTGTGATGACACTCGTTCTTATTGCCCGTCTAAAGGTCAAAGGCTCCTGGGAATGTCATTTTTTTTACTTAGGTAAGCATTAATGTAGAATGAGCACTTAGCATGTGGGACTTTAATTTGAAATTTTCACCCACCTTTTCCCACACTAAATGGCTTGCATTGCTCTCATGAGGTGTAATGGAGGTGTTGTTGCAGCTGTACCCCCTTTCCCCAGTGAGTTTGGCAATCTCTAGTATGTTCTGATCAAAGTGACAGCATGCTAAATGTGGCTACTGAAAATACGGGGGGGTAGGGATTCTCTGCCAGTCTAAATTGGTGTTAGTGACCTGTGTTTCAGTGCATGTGGCGTTGCCTCTGGAGTTAGGGTCAGCTGACATCGTCAGAACTGTGAACTTTGTTCCCTCAGAGTAATCACTATGTACTGTATGGTTAGGTTTAGTCAGTGCTGTTACCTTAGGCATAGTTGTAAATATGGTGTCATCATACTTCCGGCCATGTGAAAAACAAGCTTTCCAGTATGTTGATCTTTTTCTGTTTTTCTTTTTCATGGCTTTACAGCAAAGTAAATGCAGTGGCTGACTGTTAGAACAGAAGTTCACTCAGCTTTTCTACTGTACAGCATGCACAAAGCACAAAACAGATAAAGAAGATATTGGTATTGAACTTCAACTCTTCACTTACAGTTAACTGAGACATTGACAACAATGTTACTGCTGGATAATATAAGCTCTGTATTTTAAACTATATGTCTCTTTTAGAAGCACTCCAAATGTGATCTTTGCATGTTTGCAAAATATTTGTGGCAATGTATTTGTGGACACTGGTGCCATTTCCTTTTAGAGTGATCTCTTTCAGTTCAAGTGGAGCAGTATTCGAACTACTATATATCCACACTGCTCCCTCCTGGCAGTGGCCTCTCCTTGCACCTCAGCTGTCTTAAAGTTATTAATGGTTACTGTTTCATCAATACACTATTACAATAAGGAGTGTATGTCATGTCTTCACCTCTGCATCCTGGAGGACTTAACACAGTTACGTGCAACAAGTCTTGAATGATTAGCTGACACTCAAACATTCCAAATACAGCTGATGGTTTGGAACCATCTGTAGTGCTCACTGGTGCACCACACAGTTTACTTTCAGTTTGGCCACATAATAACAATTTTAACCACTGCTTTGCATATACCAACTCTGAAAAAATAAAGTTGTTGTTTTTTTCATTGGATTCTACATTACAGACAAGTCTAAGAGTGCATATTCATATATGACACATGCATTTTCAATCTAAAATTATATACTGTATTTTATGTCACGGACTGACAAATCTTAATAAAATCCAGGCTCATTGCTAATACCGTGTTCACAGATCTATCGTTCATTAAAAGTCACTTAGGCCTACAATCATGATCCTCCATGATTCAGATTAGGTTAATCAATGTATCCGTCATACATTAATGTATAGCACTTTCTGTGTAAATGACCCCACATTAGAGTTCATGAACTATAAATAATATTTGGATGATGAGTTATGTCTGTTCACTTGTACCATAATATTTGGGTGGAAGTTCCTGTTCCTGTTTGCAACTAAAAATGAGGAGCTATGAGAAATGATTGCTGCAGAATCTCAGCAACAAGATGTTGGACTATTCTGACAAGTTGATGTATGTAAATGTGAATTTTCTATGAAAGTTAAATATTGCTTCAGCTATCATATGACAGACAAACCTTTCATATGTGAACTTCTTTTGTCACCAGAGTGAAAAAGTCGTCACTCAGCTGAATGTTTACTAAATGTTTGCAAGCTATTTCGCAAGCTATTTTCGCACAAGTTCAGAGTTTGTAAAGGTAATGAAGCCTGTTACAACATGTGGTGTTCTGTAGTATTTATGAAAAAGAAAATGTGTATGTGCTGTAAAATTTGTATTAAAATAAATTATGTACACGTTGCATGTAATGTCCTTAGTGATGTCTTTTGTCATCATTAGTGAGTACAAATTTTTAGATTTCATCTAGCCTTCACAATGACAGCAGTTAAGTCTATTTCAGTATGGGAAACTCAGTACCAGCATGTGATCCAGATGGAATGATGGACAGGAAAAAGATCAGGACATTATGAAAATGTTTCCATTCTGCTTCTGAAACTACATGACTGCCCAGTGCTCCGAGTGGTCATAGATTATACAGAGCACCTATTTCTATTCCAGAAATGCATGGGAGGAGAAGTGGAGGTATATAGAGGCATAAAAATGTCTACATTTGGCACTTAGCTGGAGTAGAAAGCATTTTTCATGTTTCTTTCTACTCTATGTCCATCTGCTGAATGAATATTAAAAAGCTTAGAGTAGTTATGGTTAGAAATGCATGTTTGATAGAAAACATGACCAGAACAACATACTTTGCAAGATTTGGAAATCAGTTAATACATTTGGTTTTATTGGCAACCAACAAGACTGGACACTGTGTATGTGTATTTTAAAATGAGATAATGGGCTTCCATCACCCACACAGCTCTGTCTTCTCTTTCTTCTTTTGACAGAGTAGGGTGAAAAATGAGTTAGCCCTTCTGTTGTGATTGTCGAACACACTGGTAAGTCCTCATGCTAAAAGCTTTTTTTCTTTTTTCGATTTAAAAGTAAAGCATACAGTTTGAACATATAAACATTTATGAATCTAATCTATTTGTTGCGTAAGTATGTGGGCTGTGCAGCCAAATAGGATTATGTTAAATGTTAGGTTTAGTGTGAATCTTTTAGCATATAGCCATGAAAAGCACATTAAAGACTCTTTCTTAATTTGCTACTTAGCAACAGCTGTATTATCAGTCAGTTAAAGTGGAGCCTATCAGCTAGAAATGAAAAGTCTGTTTTTGTCTACGTCTGTCTGTAAAGGGCCTATTATTTGAAAATTAATATGAAATTTGATGGAAAATCTGGCAATGTTATCATTGTGACTGAGTTTTATGAAAATGGAAAGCTTGACAGGCAAACAGCAGCGATAGTAAATAAGGGCTTTGCAAAGAGTCAATTATAGAGAGCCATAGTATCGTCTATAAATTATATCTATGGACTCTGAACAGTTCCAGACCTACTTGTGAATATATAAACAGTCTAAAAGCTATTTATCAACTGCCCTTGAATTTCACAGTTGAACATCAGTGTTGTAGCAGACGCATTTCAAGTGTAAATGCCTCCACTTTTGCATACAATAGCTCTTCACTGCCCTTACACTTTAATCCCTTAAAACTCAAGTTTTCCCCCTGCAGATTGCAATTTCAGTTTAAGTCGTGAAACGCTGTCTTTCAGGGATTTAGATGTGCATTGAGGCTGAGTCAAAGGGACGTGGGCAGACTTCATTCTGTGAGATCTGCCACGTGCTCTCTGGAGCTTGATTGCCACTTTTCAGTTCTGACTTCTAAAACTTCAAGAAATCACACCCAACTTAGCTTTCCAACTTTTTCAAATAAGTCCTTTGCATGGTAATACAATACCTATCATTAGGCTTCAAGACTAAGATCGTTAGGATCATGATTGAAAGAAAACTGTTGCATATCTAAACTTACCATGTCACAGTTAATTTTTAAAAAGTACCACAGAGGGAAAAATTCCTGGAAAGAAGGAGCCTGTTTTGGTACAGGATGACTATTTTCTTAGATATGTTAATCATGTCGGTGACATCCTGCTTAAAGGGTGTGAGCATGTGAAAACTTTCTCTCTGATAGAGTCCCCCGGCACTTTGGTGACTACAGTGACCAAGGCACCACAGTGTCTGGAGCCCACTCGCTCCCAAAGGCCTTACTAGTATGTGTGTGTGTGTGTGTGCGTAAGAGAGTGTGTGGATGCATGTGCTCGCATAAGCGCATCTCAAACCGTACAGTAGCTTTATCGTTCTTGAAAAACTAGCCCTATCTGACCTCAGGTTATAAAAGCAAACATGTATTCAAAGGATAGGCTTCATGTGGTTTCATGTGGAGAAAGCCATGTTAGGAACAAAGCTTGTTCCTAACATGTTACAAACTGAGCGCACTTTTCTTTTAAATGTTCTTGTTCGTCACTGTGTCAGAATCAGGTAATTTTTGTTTCCAATCTGCAGTCAACCATGAATCTTGATATGTGACTGTTTCCTTTGACAGATGATTTATGCTCTGTTCTGTCAGAGTCAAATCTTGTGCTATGTCAGTTCTTTTCCCTGAGTCCCTTCTTTAAATAACAGAACTATTGGCAATGAAATAAATCATGTTTATATGAAATGTAGTAAAAATCAACAGCCCAGCGTGCTTGTCTATGTAAAGAGTGGCTCCTTCATACAGACAGCTACAAACTACATACATCTGTTTTCTATGATGAAAAATGTGTTCTGCGTTTAGTTTACAGAAGGTCAAGTCAAGGTCAAATTTGTGGTGTGCACGGGTGGTCAAATAATCTTTTTCTTCATTTTTCTGCTGTCAGACTTTTGGCTTAAATTGTCATAATGACACTGGCCCAAGAGCTGGTGCAGTGTAATAATACCACTATAAATGTTCTTTTGCTTCTAATGCCTCAATTATCTGAGTAAATAACAGTCATAATTTGCTTCCAAATAATCAATTTGACTGTGAGCCTGCTCATATTGTATTCTTAATGGCAAGCAATTTTATTTGTTGATGGCTTTGTCAAGTATCAATTTTACCACCTTCCTAAATCCACCTTAGTGTCTTATGTAATGCTGCAGTATACTGTTGATCTGCCTGGTTTAAAAAGTCTAAGTGATGAATAATGTGTCCAAGCTGCAGAATTTGACTTATTTATCAAACAGCGCCATCACCGTCGTACAGTACAGTCTTCAGCAGGTATGTTAGAATAGAAAGTAAACATTAATATGAACCTATTATCACAACTCAAAAGACTGCTCTTCAGCCAATCTCAAAGAAGGTGTTCAACTGGACTTTCTTGAAGTTCTTGAAGATGCTTCAACTCTCATTTGAACATCCATAGACTGGATGATGGAGAATCTTCAAAAACACTATCAATAAAAATCAGTCCAGAAATTGTTCCTCTTAAATAACTGGAAATGTCCTAGGTTTTGAATCATCCAATGGAAACAAACACAGGAAGAAATGTTGAAAACATGATTGTCACATTTTTATAGCATCCTAACAAAAGTGAAAATTCTTTCTTCTGACCTGTTACACACAGACTTGAGAGGCCCTGTCACTACTAGTCTCTGAGAAAGCGGCCTTTATCGCTTTGACATCGCAATAATCTCCCCCAGCATTCCCTTACATACACCTAGTGTTCACTAATTGTGAGACAAAGATGCCTGTCATTTGAGTAAACAGATGCCTTATAGGGTGATACAGATATGTGTGAGGCAGAGGAAACCAACCAGTGTGTCTAAAAGTGTGTGTGTGTGCGTGTGGATGTGTGTCATGGGATCATGGTTAATGTCCAGTGGCAAATAAGTATCCAACATTAAGCCCTGACTCAACAGAGGAGCACAGAATGTGAAATGGAAGCTATGAAGTGTATTTAAAACACATCTTGCCCAATAGTAAATACTTAACATAGGTAATACATTCCACTAGACCTGTCTCAGTAGCTGCTGCTTCATCAGAAAGCTGGGTGCACTGAATTCTGTTAGTTAACAGAGCTTTCACATTATTAGTCATGATGAAAGAAAACAAAACAATATAAGAATTTCAAACTTCCATAATGTATTCACAATTCTTAATAGAACCAGAAAAACTGGACGCATTTTGCAAAACACCATCCTTTTAATATGAATTTAAACATTGTGTACATATGTTATTTAGAAAACTATGGAAAGAACTTGAAATACCTGTTATTAATACCATCCCAGATATTTACAGTTTCATATTTTAAGTAAAGGCCAGTGTGAAGTGACAGATTCTGTCAACTTGAACCTCTTCTAATGAAAATCTATACAGACAGAGAGTGAAACCAGAGTTAATCCTGCTGGCCAAGCTTTCATCACGACCTGCTATTTTCTGCTATTCACCTTGACCTTATTGAGGTTATGAGAGGGTTTTGACAACCTGGATAATGTATCAGTTTGCTGCGAGATTGTCTTAACTGGAGCAGTCAACCTTAAACAGTAACTTCTCCTCAATATTACAGAGAACACAGACTCACCAGTCACCCACTAAGGTGAAGGATAATGTTGCGGAGAAGAGAGTTATTATCCTCAGAGAAGGTGAAGTGTGATAAAGGACAGGGCAGAGAGCAATAGAGAGGTAGTGGATGTGTTTGTGTGTCCTAAAAGGCAGAACATGGCACACATGTACTTAAATCCTGCTGCTGACATGAACTGAACTGTGACAAATCAGCTATGTTCTCAGTGAGAATTAACATGCAATTTTTTTTGTTAAGAATATTAAGCACTCAACCCTGGCAAATAAGTGACCAGCTCTGCTTAGATTAATAACATTAGTGTGTTACCATTTGACTCTATAATTCAATAAAGAGTCTGCAGAGATGCTGTGGGAGTTTCCAGACCAGTATTATTTTTTTTCAGTTCTTCAAAGAAAATTCCTTATTGGTGAAAAATGTAGTTAGGTGTTTAACAAACTTCACACTTCTCCATTGTTAACAGTGAATTGCATTCTATCATACGTATCCTTTTTTTGGGCTGTATTCAGTTTTTTGGGCTGTTTTACTAATCCTAAACAACCCTGGTTTGACTACATGCAGTGGTATGAGCATGACCCTGACAGAGACAGGGCCAAATTTCCCTAAAATGGCAACTTCTTTGTTGTGTCTGTCAACTTGAGTTCTCTCTTCTCACATCTCTTCTGGTTATTATTGCAAACCGACAATGCAGAAATACCCACAAAAAATAATTCTTAAAAGGTTATACTTCCCAAAAATTATGAATGTGGTCCCAGGGGGGCTTGACGCTTCTATTTTGTATCACTATAATTATCATGCACCTCCAGTATTAGTCAGGAAAAAATAATCTACTTTTGGATTTGTACTTCTTTGTTCAGTGGATTGTTTTCATTTATTCAGTTTTTCATTCTTCACTCACTTCCTTCCATGTTTTGTGGTGTTTTAGCTTTGTTTTATTGTTATGTAATACTCTTTTAGAATAAGTCTTGGCATTTTCTATATTTTGGTCGTTATCAACTAATCCCATAAAGAGACTAAAACCAACAATGAATTGTGTCTATTTACTATAATTTCTATGAATCCAGAACCTCATTTATGCATTTCGCCTGTGCCATAGAGCTCTATCCAGTGAGGCAACACTGCACTGTTTTTCCTCATGAAAAAAGGCGAAGAACAGCCATCAGTCTATCAGTATGACATGGGCATGATTAAACTCGATGGTAACATTGCTTTAAAAAATGATGTGACTTAGTCCTCACATGCAAGATACATTAATTTTTGTACAAGTGAAAATTACACACTCATTTAAAAGAATGCAATAATAATACATAATTATTAACTAAAACTTTAAAAGGAACCTCCTGCTGTGAGTAATTTCTGGTAATTATACAGAACAGTGGCCTGAGCATTTTCAAAGTCAGCTGGTTTTTAATTGAGAGTGTTTTCATATGTGAATAAAATGTAAACAGTATTACATTTTATTCACTTAAGGCTTCACATGTTCTTTATTTTGGGGGTTTTGTGGTCACATGAGAGAATTTTCCTTCTGTTAAACTTAATGAGCATCTGTAGTTCCTCATAAGTATTTTATAGAGTGTAGAGCGTAAACTTGTTAGTCAAAAATCCCTTAAGATCATTTGAAAGTAGCCCTGGGAATACTTAAAAGGAAGAGCAATTCAGTGCTTGTTTTGGCACAAATGAACTTGTTTTGAACTTGTGCTAAACTCATGCCTGTGGGGGGAAGGAAAAAAGCCTTGAAACATTATTCAGCATGCAGATCATGTATGCAAACATTCCTATCTGCATTAAAACATTGTAATCTTTGTTTGCCTTTGTCTGAACTCTCACTATATTCACTTGCTTTTCTTTGCAATTTATATTGTGTTAGTACCACAAAATTTTGGCTAGTTAATCCCTTAATACTGTAATTCAAGAGATGCCATTAAATTCAAGCAAAGCATATGTACTGACTGAATCACTAGATATTATTGCCTGTATTTTAAATTCATCCTGTCAGGAAATGTATTTTAACAAACAAACCCTACACCTGCCTCTTACTCACGGTGTAATACAAGAAGCTTTTTGCATAAATGGATGTCATTATTGGACTTGTGACTGAGGTGACACTTTCCATTATGGTCAGCATGGATACCTGCCATTGCCATGGCAGATGATACAAGTCATCTCGTTCCTCATCTCTCTCTCTCTCAACTGTTATATGTGCCAGCTGGGGCAACATGGGCTGCAGTTAGGCATTGTCTTTCACTGCCCACCTCTGGCTAAAATGAGTAATAACACAATCATGGTGGCTTTTACTGCAAGGCACAAAATTAATGTGATAGCTCTCTCTTGTGGCACTTTTATGATATTGTTGTTTTAATACATCTGCTGGATAAAAGCAGCATTGGCCAAATCAGAAAGAAGAAAAGATACAAAAGATTAAATTACCTAATCCTTTTTGGTATTGCATCTCCAGACCTTAATGGACAAACAAAGAAGTGTGTGCTGTGGGAGTCACTTTCAAATTTGGTGATGCATAAAAGAAGCCACTTTGAAAGTGTCTTAGATTCAGAGAGCCAATTGTGCATATTCAAATCAAACCAACTGGACTATATATGTTTTCTTTACATATCCCAGTTCCACAAAACACACATTTGCTTCTGTTTACGTTTCTTCTTGCTGCCAGTGTTGCCATCCTTACGGTGGCCCCTAGAGACAAAGCACATTCAAAAGTGAAACGCACATGCATCTTACACATGCAAGATGAAAACGTGATGCAAAATTACACAACACAGGCAAGATGAAAACGCGCTGCAAACAGGAAAGCATGATCAAAAACAAAACGCTGCAAATAGCTGATCCCAAAACGGAAGAATAAAATAAAATAAAATAAATAAAACAACAAATAAAACAGTTTACATTAGCATCAGTTAGCAAGCTAACGCTAGTAAGCAAACTATCTATTCAGGGGCGTAGCGTTTTCAGTCATAACTGCTGTGTGCTGAAGAAGACTATGACATGATGTAAATTAGCTAGGGAGCAAGCCAACGCATATCCTGCAATTACTTTGAATAAATCCAGAAACCCTAGATTTAGTAACTGACACTAACTAGATGGCTAGCCGGCTACCTAGCCTCATTAGTAGATTTAAACTAGATTTTCTGTAAAATAGCTAGCTTCAGTTGTTAATTAACGGTTTCCAAACTTCATTCACAATGTGTGTAGCAACTTACAATAAACAGACGAAACATAGTTTAAGACGCATAACACATGCATAGTTTGATGTATTCTTACATTGATTTTATATATGGTTTTTGGTAAGTATGTCTGTATACATGGGTTGATCAATCAATCAATCAATCTGTCCGTTCCGTCTGACCCCTCTGTCTGGCGTCAGAGATGGCACCCGGCCTCTCCGTCTTACCGGGGCACACCGGCTCCCAGTCTGCCCGGCCCGTCTATCCATGCTCTCACCCACCTGTCCGTGCTCTTGCCTTTAACCCCGCTAAACATGCAATAAAAATCACACCAAACAAAAACATGCAATAAAACCCTAAAATACACAACAACCATCCCATCTATTAAAATACACATCAAAAGAACTTCCCCTAATGATAAAAAAGATGGTAAATATAATACAGGATGGCTGCCCAGATAGCAGTAGACTCAGGGGCGGATCCGCCCTCAAGTCGGCAGATCCGCCGCAATACCAACTCATACATAACATGCGCACAGTATACGGCCCGCCTCCAGACAGCGTACCGTCAAACACTGGACCCGCTGCGCACTCTGGGAGAATGTGCACATCGTACATGCCTTTTTCAAACCATTCTTCAGTTACAGCTGCACTTGGAGTGGAGCAGCAACACGTCTCTGGGGCAGATCTTCACTTCTTGCACTGTAAGTAAACTGCTAAAACTGTTAAAATGTGCTTTGTTTGTACAGGTGAAAAGTGGGTGAAAATATAACAGTCTCTTTGCTGTTTTTAACTTTGTAATGTATGACGGTTAGCTAGCTCACACAACCCGTCGTTGTCAGGATTCCCACTTACTTCCGGGTCTCTGCTCTTATTTTGAGAAGCCCACTTCCTGTTCCTCCCTACCCTCAGTTCCCCTAGCTTCACTCCTAATTAGCCCCTGATTGCTTTCACCTGTGTTCTCTCCACTCAGTATATAAGCAGCACCTCAGTCACTCCCACTTTGCCAGATTGTCTGCATACTTTCACCAGTTGCAACTCTCCAGCTCTCTTCATTTACTCACTGTCTACTTGGATCCCTCGACCTGTTTTATGCTCCGGACCTGCCTTAAGCCTATCACCAGAAAGACTGTGAGTCTCTGATTACCTGGCTTTGATCTCTGCCTGCCCTGGTTTCCCTCCTCTGCCTGTCGGCTCCGTGTTCCCTGGCTCTCGTCCCCTGTCTTCGGCTCTGGACTCTGACCCTGGATTGCTTGTTTGGATTTACCCGGACTGTCTCGATTGGGAAGGATTGTCTCAGTGAGTCTGTTTGCGCTTGTGAGTTTCTGGCACCATCTTGGTAACCGCTGTTAACTGTACAACTTTTAATAAAACCACTTAAACTCTCCCTGTGTGTCTGACTGTACTTCTGGGTCCACTACTCACCTTAATCCTTACAGTACAATCTGGCCACTATGGACCCAGCAGTCAGAGCTAGGGAAGGTCAGGTGATTTCACAGCTGAAACAGCAGTGATGACTGTGACAATGACAGTGATATCGCTATCCTCAGGGGGGACCTTGAAGCAGAGCTAAGCCAGTCTCCTCCCAGTTCCAGGCCCCTATCTGAATCTACTGCAGCTAGCACTGGGCCAGCTAGCTGCCACCCTGTCCTCCAGCCTGCATTGCACACAGCTAGCCCCGGGCTGGTTAGTTGGAACCCTGTTTTCCAGCCCACTCACTCTATCATCTCTGGATGTGCCAAGTGCTCTCCTGTCTCCCAGCTCACATCCTCTGCAACTAGCATGGTGTCTGCTAACTGTTATCCTGCCACCAAATCTGACCTACCTGCAGCTAGCTCCAGGCCTGCTAGCCACCAACGGGCCTCCAAGCCTCCCCTGCGTGCAGCTAGTTCAGGATAGGCTAGCTGCCACCTTGCTTCCCAGTCTTCCTCCCATAACCAGGGCCCAGCTACCCGGCCTTCTGTCCCTCTGTCTGACTATGACTCGCAGGACCCCATTGCCCTGAGCCCACTGGAAGCTAGGGGGATTTGGGCCCAGCTTAAGGCTTAGTCGGGTTGCCAACCTGGGACCCCCTAGTTATCACCCATTCATCCAGCCAGTCAAGACTTCAAGGTTGCCTGTTCCTCCTGCCTCCAGTACCTCTCTTGCCTCCCCTAGACTCCTGACCCGCCAAGTATCCACATCCCCATCTGAACCTGCCTCCTCATGGGAGAAGGCTTGCAGCAGAAAGCGGTGCTCGCACCAAGCTCTGCCTGATAAACCAGGTCCTGCTCCGGGCCCAGCGTCTGCTCCAGGTCCTGCTCCGGACCCTGCTCCGGGCCCAGCTCCAGTCTCCGTGGCGGCTCCTGCCTCAGTTCCTGCAGCCAAGTCAGTCCTTGCCAGTGCCACAGCCCCATCATCTCCCTACCTGGGAACCCGTCTGGCCATCAGCCCTAGACCTCTGGGGGAGAGGGGAAGGAACTATCTTCAGCGAATGCGCCAGAAATGCCAATCCTTCCAGAGGCTGGAATCCCCCAGGCTCATAACCATGCCAGGCCCTATCGTCGCTGCCGCAGCTCCGGCCTTAACTTCTGTCGTCGCTGACCCCGCTCCAGCCTCGGCTCCAGCCTCGGCTCCAGCCTCGGCTCCAGCTTCAGCCTCTGCCGTCTCTATTGCAGTCCCAGCCTCCGCCCCAGCCTCAGCTCCAGCTTCCGCTTCTATCGTCACCGCTGCAGCCTCAGCTCCGGCTCCTGTTCCAGTCGTCTCAGCAGCCTCGGCTCCTGGTCCAGCCGTCTCAGCTCTTGCCCCAGTCTTCACTGCAGCTCCAGGTTCAGCTCCTGAAGTGGATCCAGTTTCCACTGATGTCTCTGCGTCCCCCAATCGTTGCGGCAACCCCAGCCCTGGTTTCTACATGGGTCCTGGATCCCCTCATCCCGTCTACCCCAGTCAGTACTTCGCCCGCTGTCCAGCAGTCTATGTCGACGCCTCCTGCAGTCCAGGGGGACCCGCTCAATCTGATACTATCTCTTCTGTTCCTGCTCCTCGGCGGATCGACGCTGCTACTTCCTCTCCTGCCCCTGGGCTCGTCAACGCAGCCACTTCATGTCCTGTCACAGTGCGTCGATGTTTCCACCGCAGCTGTTTCTTCCTGCGGGCACCCAGTTCCTGTTCCTCGGTGGGGTCGTGTCAAGGACGCAGCTGCCGCATCTGTTCCTGTCTCTGGGCGCCCAGTTGCTGTTCCCTGGCGGGGCTGCGTCGAGGGCGCCGCAGCCGCCACCTCTATGGTTCCTGTTCCTGTTCTCAGGTGGGACAGCTTCGAGGATGCTTCCTCCGCCTCTCCGGTCCCTGTTCCTGTCTCCAGGCAGGGCTTTGTTGAGAACCATGTCGGTGCTACCTCACCAGTTCCTGCTCCCAGGCGGGGTTGTTTGGAGGATGTCGCCAACGCATCTCCCCATGTTCCTGGGTGGGCCGACACCTTCATTGCATCAGCCTCAGTCCCCAGGTCACGCTATGCTCAGGTCATAGGTCTCAGGTCCTGTTCCTTGGTGGGGTGACAACGTGGCCATCCTAGCCTTGGTCCCTGCTCCGGAGGGCTGCCGCCGCCCGCCTGCTCTGTCTCCAGCCTGGTCCCCAGAGGGGTTCCGACAGCGGCGTGAGCCCCCTTCTCTGTCTCCAGAGGGTTTCAGCCGTCAACGTCGCCCACCTGCCCCGCCTCCAGTCCGGCCCCTGGAGGGGTTCTTCCAGCAACGTTGGCCACCTTCACAAGCTCCAGTCCGGCCCCCGGAGGGGTTCTGCTGGCGACATTGCCCACCTGCCCGGCATACAGTTCAGCCCCCAGAGGACTTCTGCCATTGATGTCGTCTGCCTGCTCTGCCTCCAGTTCGCCCCCCAGAGGGCTTCTGTCATCGCCGTCGGCCTCCTGCTCAATACAGCCACCGCCACCGGTCATCAATGGCTTCCAGCCCTGCATCTCGAAAGGCTTTCCTGTCACTGCCGGCCCCCTGATTGTCATCGCACCCCATGGCTCCTGCGCACCTCCTGGTCCCCACCTCCGGGCCGCCCACCCGAGGCTCTTCAGTGCCTTCTCCTGCCGCCTCTGGGCTGCCCGCCTGAGGTTCATCAGCGCCTTCACCTGCCACCTCTGAGCCATTCCCCCGCGGGTCTCCAGTCTCCACATTGGCCACCTCCAGGCCTCCTGCCCTCCTGTTCCCTAGGTTCCTCCCTCCTTACAGTCCTGAGGAGGGCTCTCTTGTTGTCTTGTTGTCCCTCTGTCCTATGTATCCCCGCTACACCTTGCAATATTAACTGTACACCTTTTAATAAAACCACCTAAACTCTCCCTGTGTGTCTGACTGTACTTCTGGGTCCACTACTCACCTTAACACTCAAACTCCCAGAATTCTATAACTACTGGAATGGCCGTAGGCGGTCATTTTGACCGCTATGTATTATTTGCGTATTATTTCACTAATCAATATAAAATTAAGCATAAATTGGTCGATATCACTGTATAAACTCTTTTTATAAACTCTAAATACTTACAAAGTTCTAGATATTTTGTTTTATGTGCAGGGGCCAATTTAATTCTACCAGTTAAGTGTGATGCTTTTTTGAGCTTTGTTAATGGTTTAAAAATATTGAATGAAGAAAAGACAGTTTGTAATCACTGTAAGAAAATAGTGCTATACACCAAGGCTAACACAAGCACTTTGCTAAGACACTTACAGAACAACCATAGCTCTCTACTAATCAACAGCATCTGTGTAGAAAACACTAAAAGTCCAGAAAATGCTGACAAATATCTCATTTTACACAAATCCCAGATTTTCTGTTGTGGAAAATCTGGGCTGTAACCTTGGTTATGATTTGCATTTACTGTTTGCACTTAATAAGACTAAGAATAATTTAATTTACTTTTGTTTTTGTTGTGGAAAGGAGGACAGACAGCTTCAATAAGAACTTAGAAGCTCATGCATGGTTGATGCAGTTATAACATCTGAAGAGACTCATGAGAAATCATACTGGAGAGAAGCTGGCTTATGATATGATTTACTGCATATGATAATATTAGTGGTTATGTGTATCCTGTTAAAATAGTAAAAAAGAGCCCGCTCTTCTTGGTGAGTTGAGCCAAATGATCTGTCTCAGTAAAAGTAGTCAAAAGTTGAACTGCATTAGGGATTTAATGTAAACTGCATTTATGTTCTCAGCTGTTAGTACTTTTATTTGACATCAGTCTCACTGATACTTGATGGCTATAGCCCTAGCAGAACTGTTTTAATTTCCTACTAATATTAACTAAATTTTACTTCTTTTGCTGCTTCACCGTAAAAGCATTTACCTTCTTTAATGTGTTTAAAGTTAAACTGGTGGGAAGTATTCAGACTTTTATAGAGCAATCTAGTTGGTAAGCAAGTTTTTTTCTGTAAATACTTTTGGCAATTAAGTAATTATAAATAAAGGTCCCAGACCAAATGAGTCCAGATCAGATAAGGGTGGGATGTGCTGCTTCATGAACAGGTCCAAGCCGGATCCAGGTCGGGTGAGGTGCATGATGAACGGGTCCAAGCCGGATCCGGGCCGGATGAGGTGCTTCATGAATGGGTCCAAACCTGATCGGATGAAACCTGGTCGGGCCCGTTTTGTGGATCCGTTCCAGAACCTACGCTACCAACGGGTTGGATCCGGTCCGGAGTCAGTTTGCTATCTGGGTGTCCTGTGACACACACATGCAAAATCAGTATATATTAAGTGTCCAACTCATTTGATTTTCCTCACTTCTCCCTTTTATGCCTTGTTTTTTGTATATATCCTAAAGTTCTAATAAAGATTTTTTTTTTTTTATTATCACATTAGCTCAACTCTGCCCCTAGCGTCCTGGAGCACTTCCTTTTTGGGATCAGCTATTTGCAGCGTTTTGTTTTTGTTCTTTCTTTCCTGTTAGCAGCCCGTTTTCATTTTGCATGTCTTGTGTAATTTGCAGCGCATTTTTATCTTGCATGTGTTGTGTAATTTGCAGCGCGTTTCACTTTTGCATGTGCTTTGTCTCTAGGGGCCACTGTACATCCTTGACGTAAGGATCTACAGTACTTAAATAATAAAACATTTACTATGGCATATAATGTATTATTTAATCTTCACAGCATCTGTAACTTTTAAACAATGCATCTAGTATAGGATTTTGTATGTGGCACCATAGCAGAGCCACTGGGATTCACATGACTAACAAAAACATACATGCAAATGTAACATAAAGAGTTTTATAGTCAGTACACAGCAAGTCAACCGGGCATGCAACAATGTGATATTTGCCACAAGGAAGCACATACAGTAGTTCAAAACATTAGCAGCTAATGAACAAAAGTTTATTTGGATTTAAAATAACATTTCGCACGAGTGCTTTTGCTTTTACATACTGCTAATATTACAGAATTCTGAATTTTAACTAAAGTCAAGTTTTGAATGTACAGCAGCATCTGTATCCAGTAAAGATGGAGACATGGAGCACTCTTCCCACACAGACTTTTCAGACACAGTAATGTATAATATGATGGGTATCCTCTCCTATATTCTGTACCAGTATTTGTGAATTTGCACTCAGTATATGAGAATCAACAACAAAATCTGGGGCTTTAAAGTAAAATGTTTCATTTACACTTAGGCATTAATATGTAAATGTAAACATTTTCCATAACTGAGATGGGATAACAGTTTAAAAAGTTAAGCATTTGTTTGACACATGACTGCAATTATTTGATTTTTTGTGATTCAAATGATTAACATTTATATAATTAAAACATGGAGTCAGTTCAAAAAGAAGTTAGTTTGTCACTATTAGCAAAGCAGCAGCACAGTGGTTTAAAGAGCCATTGGAAGAAATGTAATGCTCTGTTCTTGTCCCTCCTCTTGACTTGGTAGGTTCTGGTTCTCTCACCAGCCTGGGCTTTTCATTGTCATTCTTCCTTGACTGAACCTCAGTGATGGATGCAGGTTCCGCAGAGGGTGTCGTAGGAGCTGCTGGCACCACAGCAGTTTGTCTTTGGGCTGGGTTTTGGGTTCTCCTTAGTCACAGGCAGACTGCAGCCATCCTGGACTGGAGTGGTGGCAGAATGTCCAACAGTGGGTGTCAGATGCGCCAACACTTCTGGGGTTCTGGGGGTGAAACATCCCACAAATTTGTCCCACTGCAACATCAACAATTTTACTCAGCAGCACTGGTGCAAAGCTCTTGATCCTGTTCACCAGGATGTCATGTGGGTACATCTGTCTGATCTCTTTTAGGATAGACAGCACCAAGTCATCCCTGATGGAGCGAGAGAAGATGGCCTGATGTTCCTTTCCTGGGATCAAGTTTTTCTGCTGAAGCCTTAGAAGCTCCGTCATCAGAGCAATCTAAAAAAGGAAGGCCATTTGTCACTTTAAGTACAACAAGAAAGATTTATCAGCATTTACCTGGCATTTTATATCACTGTAGTTTTGGAAGGATAGTAGGTCTTACCTATGACTTGTAGTTGTTAATATGCCAGCAGAGCTGCAGAGCCTGATCATATATGGGTGTATCAAACAACACCTTTGAAAGATATAATTTTACTTTTAGTTTTTGTCAGCTTTTTAAAATACATCTGAAAATTCTCAAAGTCTAACTCAACTAAAAACAAAATATCTCTCACATACCCTGAATGGTCTGTAGATTCTTCTACTTCCTTCAAGAAACTCCATGGATGTTTTGTTGCTGTATATCACAATCAGTGTTGCCAGATATTAATTCTTGAAGTATTGTACCAGCAGCTTAAAATTATCGTACGCCTGCAATTTGTTTTCTGACGTGACTCAGACAATGTGCTTCAAATAACACATTATCATAAACTGTGCATATTATAGTCTATAATGCAATTTTTACCTACAGAACGATTGTAAAACCACCTTTGTATGGGATCAAATCACGGTCACAATGATTTTGTACTCATAATTTAGGTTTGTACTTGTAGAGAGGATTTCTACTCGTAAAACAATGTTCGTCTGTCCGTAAATACAATTTGTACTTGTAATGAACATGTTTGTGCATCTGTAAAACAGATTTGTACTCATACAAAAGATTAGATTAGAAGAATAGATTCGTGTTCATACAGATCAGTGTTTCACTTTCCCACAGAGTGAACAACACCGGAGTTACAGCACGGAATTCTGACCCTGTTTTGACACTTGAATCTGATTAGTCAGTCATACCCAATCACTTGGCAGATTGTCCCTGTTGCACGGCAGGTCCTAAAACTTACAACGGCATGTTAGTGCAACAGTATTTAAAGCAAATAAATGAAGCCAGAATATTGCTAATAAGTCGGATTATTCTTTGAAACGAATTGCCGAGGTGAACTTTCATATGCGCTGTCTGGTAATTAGAATATTAAAGTTCACCTTGGCAATTACATACTCCAAGCGCTAGCCTCGGGTCAGCAACATGTCCACTGGGCTGCAGAGCTGAGAATGATGACCAACACACACACTGACCGTGGAGCGATTTTTTTTTTTCCAATCATTAGTTTGTGTAATATTTACACTCTACAGAAGAGTGATAAACTGATAATAAGGAAATGAAACCATGTATTTATATGCTCTTAGTACATTTTCCTCGTTATTAGTGTTTCTTAATTCCTAACATTAAATAACGCATTCTACAGTCTGACCATTAACATCTCACTCAAAATAAGACGAAGCCTCAAAGCCCCCTTCATAAAAATATAAATACAGCCAAACTTTATCTGCACACAGGGCGACATCTGAACATCAACCTTTCTCCACATTAGAGCAACAATATTGATCCATAAACCACAAAGAACAGAACACATTGTTTCTGTGGCTTTGGACAGTATTCACCAAAATCACAGAACATCTTCCTGTACACACTGTGGGAAAGTGAAGCACTGATCTATACAAACACGAATCTATTCTACACACGCACAAGCTGTTTTACAATGAGTACAAATCTTTTGTACAAGCACAAATCTTTTTTATAGATGCACAAACATGTTCTTTACATGTACAAATCGTATTTACAGACAGACAAACATTGTTTTACGAGTACAAATCCTCTCTACAAGTACAAACCTAAACTACGAGCACGAAATCATTGTGACCGTGATTTGATCCCATATCTCTGGGCAGAACAGTGCCTTTACCTGTGTGGAGTGAAGGATCCCTCCGCGCTCAAACCACTCATAATTGTTTACATCGTGTGTCACCACGTGTTACATCGTGCGTTGATTGGCTGTAAAGGCACTTGAGATGATTGTGCATAAACAAGTAAAATATGTCTGGGCAGGGTGAAAAAAAAATAATCTGTACCTTGTCATGCTAATGAAATAACTTAGCCATAAAATGAATGGGTCAGATTATCGTACATTATGGGATTTTTGGAATTATTGATCATACATCGTACATAGGGTAAAATTAACATACAAATAAGATAGTTAACGTACATCTGGCAACACTGATCACAATACAATGTGCCATTGAATTATTAAATACTGAAATTAATTCACACATAATGTATTAAATATGAAATTTATTAAATATATAAGTAACCAAATATATTCATTTCATTTAAAAAAAGCATATATAATTATTTCACTATTTATTTATTTCATGGTATGTGTAGCACACATTTATTAAATATAAAATTTATTAATATATATAAAATATATTCACTATTTATTTAATTATTTCAGTATTTAATTATTTCATGGTCTGTGTTGCTGCACATCATTAATTTATTTTATTTGTCACCTTTGCCCATCAAAGTCAGTGGGCGGGTCTAACACTGGTTATTAGTCAAGATGATTGGTCTGGTGTGAAGGATTTTTTCCAAACATGGCGTTTCTCCTTATAGAGGATCTGAATGAGTTTCTAACAGGTTGGTGAGAGACTTTCTAAACTTGATATTAAATCGGGAGTTGCTGACACAGAATATGTGACAAGTCAAACAGAGGAATTTATTGAATTTCTTGGAGTTATCAGCCTTGTGGTCTGCTAAACAGCAGAAAGTGCTAGCCTTCCGCGTAGCATCCCCCCAACCCCAACTATGACTGTATAACTGTGTATAAAGTATGAGCACAGTTAGCTAGACACCTAAAATTAAGGTGACTGATCTCTGCTGTTTGTTAAACATTACCTTACATGTAATACAGTCATCATTGGGGGAGCGGGGTGGGGCAGAATTAGCAAAGCGAATTAGCTGCAACATTCCAGTGCATTGGAGTGAGTAGTCTTTGTCAAGTTTATTGTTTCAAATAATGTTAATCTGGCTGATTTGGTTGTTTGAAGTAAGTGCTTATGCTGTGACATTTTCTTCTGGTTTGCTGCCGAGGTAGTGAGTCTCTTTGCTAATGTCAGGGCTAGAAGGAGTTTGATGAGACGTCTAGCTGCACAAAGCCACGTAAATCAAAGAAGCTACACACACACTTTCTGCTGTTTGGCACCACAAGGCTGATGACTCCAAGAAATTCAAGAAATTCCTCTGTTTTACTTGTCACATATTCTGTGTCAGCAACTCCCGATTTAATATCAAATTTAGACCATTTTTTAAGAATGACTGAGATCCACAGACAGCCACAGATTCTTCTTAATGATTTTCTTTTCTGATTTACTATGTGTAATGGTTGGTTCATATTTGTCAGCTCTACATAGTGTTGTCATGTCATATTTCCTTTGTTCAAATGGACAAAAACACACAATAAACACTCGGCAAATAAAATAACGTTCTTTATGTTTGAGTCATATCTTCCAGAGATACAAAAATTTAGAAAACATATTACAAGCACAAAGCACTGTATGACCACAGTATATATTATACTAAAGGCACATGCTTTAAGTTTACTAAATTTCTGACAACTATACAGTATTAACATAATCTCAGTGCCATGTGGCTGGAACGTTGCAGTTTTTGTTCAACAGACATGTGACCAGAAAAAGGAAATTACAGTAAAGAACATAAAGTGCAACTATGTGTAGACATCAAGTCCCTATGTTTACTGTGTGTCAGCAGTCTCAGATTTAGCTTTGTCTGTGACCACCGCAAACAGTCTCTGCATGGTCAGCATCAAACTTGATTGTCATCAACACTGACAGGATCTCATTTGGCATTTGTTTCTTTAGAGAGGTTGTTTTGTTCATCCTGAATATCAGAATACGTGTCTCTGGCGTCTGCATGTCCTGTGATCTCACTTGAGTGATTAAGAGGTATTTGACTGGATGTGCTCTGGTCAGTATCGAAATCTGGTTCTGGGTCTACGTCTGTTGGCTTCTGGCAAGATTGCAAAGTGTCAGTAGAGGTGCTGGAGTCTGAGATCTGCTCTTTAGCTGTATCAAAGGACTCAGTGAAAATACTGTCACTGTACGACTGACTGGCAACTGTGTCTGTTTCAGATGCATCCACATAAGGTCCATCTGTATCACAGAGATTGTGATCTTCTTTCACATCAGTATTTTCAGTGTTAGTGTCTGTACATTTTGAGTCTGAGCCTTCATGGATCATAAAAGTTTGTGGAGGTGAGCCATGTTCATACTTTTTATCTCCAGGCATGGAATCAAATATTTGATTTTCATTTTCTCTGTGTCCCATATCATCATCTGATTCCTTTTCCTTCTTTTGGCCAGGCTCTGAGTCTGCATGAATCACATTTTCCTCTCCAACAGCACCGCTTTCCTCTCCAGCCAGAACTCTCTTTAGATTCTGGGCTCTGTCTCTGTAAACTTGGCACATCTGAGCGTCGGGCATGTGGTTGCCGTGGATCTCTGCCAGCTTCATGTACACCACGTACAGAGCCTCTGGGTTAGCTTGGTCCTCCAAGGCTGCTGCCAGAGCCAACTGGAAGTAGCCCACTGCATCAAAAGTGTCCTGGACAGAGTGTACAGTGCAGAGGTCAGAACAAGCCTCACTGAAATAAACAAATACAGTGATCTTTGTATTTGAAGGTTGGATTTTGACCATGACCATTTGCTGTTATACCAGTGTAAGTCGGGATCTAAAGCCTTTTTATTAGGACAGGTTAATCTTGTGTCTGCGTTAAATGAAGGATTTATTTTGACAAATTCTATTTTTGATTTTCTTTGAGCAATGCATTGCATATATTCTATTAGTTCATGCAACGCTGCCACATATATTTTTGTCTTTTGTACCTTGAGTTTGTGTAGAGTGAGATTTCCCAGTCTGCAGTAGACTTTAGTGTAGTAGCGAGCCTCCATAGGATGTTGCAGGATAGGTGGGCACAGGGATAGAGATTTGAGGTAGTAGTTTTCTGCCATCTCATACTGCTTCAGGCTGTAGTAAACTGAAGCCAGCCGGTGGAAGGCTGTCCTCTCGTTAACACGCACACCTGAGGAGAAACAAAAATAGCATGTACTCACGAAGTTATTCTAAGAAATATACCTGTCATTACACCCGCATTGAAGGTGGTGAGACTATCATGAGACTGTGCTTTGACCCATACCTGTTTTGCTGGCGATCTGAACAGCCAGTGTTGCATACTGCAGGGCCTCTTCCTGGTCTTTCTGGTTCATCAACAGCTCTGTTAGTTTACTCAACAAACGGAACTCTGAATGGGTGTCCTTGATGCTTCGTGCAAATGGCAAGCTGCCATCCTGAAACCACATATGAACAACTGTTCAATTAGATCAGGAGTGTCAAAATAAAACATTTTTGTGACTTTGTAACTTTCAGATATATTAAAATAAATCACTTTTTTTGCATGCTCTTACCCTGTAGAAAGGTAGTGAACCTATCTGGTTCCTGTGGCCTTTAAAGTAAACGTCTCCTGCCTCCTCATAGATGCTCATGGCAAAATGAGGATCATTCATCTTCAGGGCTGTCTTCACTGCTGCCTGTCAATCCATACAGTTTTTATATCTCACAATTGAACTGGAACGTAGCTACTTATAATGTTTCTCGTTGCTCCTCAGGAATGAGGAAGATGTCAATTTAAAAATGCTCCCATCCTTCCTATAACCACTGCATTTTACGTACTGCCATATGTTCCTTCATTCTCACCTGCAGGTACATATCAGCCAGCTCGTCCTCCCGGATGAGGTAATAGATGCGTCCCACCTGAAGCCAGGTCTCTGACTCTTCCTCTCTCTTGCCCAAATCAATAGAAATCCTCAGGCTTTGCTTTGTGTAGTCCAGAGACTTACGAGATGATCTGTGTCACAGAATATGAAAAACAAAATGATATTATGAACAAACATGAGAGACTGAGATTGAGTGGGAAGAAGAGGCAAAAAACTCACTTCTCAGTGTTGAGTGATAGATACAGGCTGCTGAGGATTTCTAGGTACTCTCCCTCTAGTCTCTTGTCCTTTAGTTCTCTGGATACTGACACACAGTGCTCATAGTACACAATACTCTGACCATATAGTAGCATGTCCGCATATAGTCGGCTCAGCACCTTGGCCACCACCATCTGACCTATGAGAAATACAGAAAAAGTGTTATCAGATGCTTGTGAGACAAAATATATGGCCCAGATTCACAATCTGAACTAAATTTTTAAAACGATTAAAAGGAGTAATATTAAACAGTTTTGCTAATTTCATTTTACATTTGTCATTTCACAACTTACTGTGCAGGTTTCTGGCTTGCAGTGCAATAAGTAACCCCATTTCATAAGATGCCCTGCTGTCCTGACTCCTCCCTTGGTCTTTGTAGCTCCGTCCCAACCAAAGGTAGGTCTGAACATGCTCTTCATCAGTGTAGCTCTCCCAGAGCTCCAGAAAAAGATGCAGCGATCTGGTAATGTAGTTACCATTGAGAATAAATAAAAATATGCAAACTGTGTACATTTCATTGAACTCTTACACAACTTGAAAAACATAATCAAGACAGATATCTGACCTAACCAAGAAGCGTTCTGCTATCCACGATGCCCCTACATCCAGTGCCAAGCAGCCCAGGTTGGCCAGTGCCAGGGCCTGGTTCCTCTGATTGCCGTTCTCCCTGGAGATTACCAAAGCTGAGTAAAGATGCTGGCCTGCCTCTTGGACCCGACCCTGCCGTCTCAGACACAGAGCCAAGAGGTCATGGATCACACCTGTTTGTGTAGGACTATCTGTCCCCTTAAGAGACGTGCACAGACGCACAGATATTATAATCATATAGAGGAACTGGAAAAACCTATATCTTAAAACTAGTGAATGGCTTGTGTTGCTATACCTGAAGCGATGAGAGTAGTGGCTGTAGGACACTTTGGGCCTGATCAGCCTGTCCTGTTAACACCAGTAGCCACCCGAGGAGCACAGAGGCCTCAAAGCCCTCCTCCTCATTAATGTGGCCCCCTCTTTCCACAGCTTGCTGAGCACAACGCACCGCCTTATTTAGAGCTCCATGCTGCTGGTAGACTGAGGCCAAGCCCAAACAAAGGTCCCTCTGGGTCTTCATGTCTTCCCCTTGCTCAGCTATAGCCAGAGCCTGCTGCAGGTAAATGACTATTTGAGCGGGGAGCAGGGAAGTTCCTTCCTTCCAGCACGGGTTGAGACGTACAGAGTTTTTGATAAACAACTCAATCCTCTGGAATGCATCGTGGAGAGAGTGGTCGTGTCTAGAGTCCAGACTCAGAGAGGCTAGTGCTAAGTAAGGCATGTATTTACGATAATAGAGCCAGCTCAAGAGCCAGTTCAGGTCCAGAGGAACTATAGATCGCCCCTCAGTTGCAGAGAGAGTCACTGAGAGAAACTGGAGTCGCTCAACAAAGGGAAGTGCGTCATCAGACTTCCTGAGAAGCAGGAAGAGGCTGGAGATGAGGTAGCATACACGGGCCTCCAGGTGTTTGTCCCCCATCACCACTGATCTCCTCAGGAGCAGCTTCAGCAGTTCAATCTCATCAGTGGAGGTGAAGTTGTGTCTGGGGAGACAGAGGAGCAGAGCACTGGCCTTTTCTAGGGTCTGGGACAGCTTGTCTGTCATGCGCTGCTTCAGGTAGACAGACGTGAGATTTGTGAAGAGAGCAATGAGGAGTGGTGTGTCAGAAAAGCTGTCTACACAAACACTCAGGGCCTCCTCATAGTACACACGTGCCTGATGAAAAGAGGAAATATATGAGGAACTGTTTCCAAACACATGTAGACTATAATAGAAACGATTTGAGTAGGCCTCAGCAAGCAGAATGACAGAGTAGATTTTTGATTATTGAAATAGAGTTCAAACCTGGGAGAACTTTAGCTTCCTAGCACAGAGTCTTCCGAGGAGGAAGCATGCCCGTCGATGTGCCCAGTGCATGCCCATCCTCTTGGCACACTCCCTGATGCTCTCTAAATGTCCCGAGAGCTCGTCCTCAGTTTTACCGGTGAAAGTCACCCACAGGAAGGAATACTGCAGGTCGTAGAGGGGCAGGAAGTCCTCCTGGAAGAAACAACAAACCAGAGATTAAGTAACAATGGAGTTATCCATATAATTTGAACTAATGTTTTGGCCACCCTATCTACATAAATGAGTGGACCAAAACATTAGCAACACTTCTTAATATAATGCACTCCAGAGCAACTTTACCACCTCAATAATAAACATGTAGTACAATTATCACCTTTCTGACAGTTTCAATGACAACAGAGAAATTATAACCTAAGTAAAAGTAGAAGTCATGCCAGAGTTGCTATAGTGGACAGTATTGGACTACAGTAGCAATAAGGTGATATCTGTGTGAATCAAGATATTTTAGTAAAAAATAAATATATATGTACAACAAAGGCAGCGTGGCCTACAGTAAAACAAATGTTGCTTTGTCCTTAATTCATTTACAGATTGAATGATGTCTTTTACTGCACTTTCTGTTAGTTATATCCATGGCCATTGTAGAACATAACCAAGATGTTCTACTGTCTGCCACAGACATAAGAATAGAAACCATCCACCCATTATCCTACCCTGGACAGGTCACCAGTCTATCACAGGGTTGACATATAGAGACCATTCACACTCACATTCTATGGGCAATTTAGAGTCACCACCTAACCTGACATGCATGTCTTTGGATGGTGGGAGGACAGAAAAACAAAGGAAAAAAAACAACAATCTGGTGTTTGATTTTTGGGACCCATCATTATAATAGCTGTACTGGTTGAACTGAGACTTTGCTGACCTGAAAGCACTGATGGTTGAGCAATGTCAGTGTGGGGTCACTGAACTCAGACTCCTCCCCCTCCCAGCTGTTCTCCTCCAAGAAAAGTGGCGGATCTTCCTGGAACTCATCCAGCTCTCTGAATGTGTCATCCAGATTGAGGGACAGGCGCTCTACCTCATGTGGCAGAGGATTGTGGGAGTGATAGAGGGACAGGCGGGGAGAGGAGTGAGAAAGAGAGGGGAGAGGGGAAGAGTGGTAGGGGGGTGTCTCTCCACTTTTCTCTGACATGATGCTTTGACGTGTGCTTGTGGGAACCTTATCTATAGGAAGAAGATACAGTGGTTAACTATAATAACACAGAGCAAAGAATCAATACAGATTAAATTTTTTAAGCTATTTGAAGAAACTAATTTTCTCAATACACTGCATTACCATGTTTTGGTCGACTTCTGATGTACATGAAGTCAGTCTCATCCAGTCTATCTGGAAACACATATGGTAATTGAAATTAAGCGTCAGTGTTCCAGTTGGGTTGTAGAGACAGAAATACTTTTCTCAGAATGAATGAAACATCACCACTATTTGGGAAACAAACAGGAGCTTCACATCAAAGCAAACATGACCTGTATTTTAGTTATGGCTCAGTGGCACATCCTGACAAAAAGTACATCTCTCGATCAGCCCAGTCATTCCTTTACCTAGCCTGTACACAGAGCTGAAGTCAGATGAGAAGAGTTTTTCCAGCAGGCTGCTGTCACATGGCTCAGAGTTAGACAGATCAATCTGAGCCACGCTTGCCCTCTCCTCCTCAGTCAGAAAGACCAATTGTTCGTCTCTGTGCGAGGGAAACAAAGACAGCATTATCATCCCAGCTGTCTCCCCAGCCTCCTCACCTGATCTACCCTGTCCAGACCTTAACTAGGATTTCAGAAAAAGACTATAAACAAGTTGTCTGAGTAGTGAAACATTTCGACTTAGAAAGAAAGTTGCCATGACTCAACTTCCACATAACCTCATCTGGATGACAGAGAATATTGACCGACCATAAACAACAGGTAACTAATGTGAATTTGTTTAAGATAAAATGCTTTAAAGTCAAAATGACGCACAACATCATTAGAGCAGTAAGTTCAAGCCACGTCATGTATTACAAAACTAAAAAGATCAAACGTCTTACAAGGGTGTGGTGTCCTGAGGTTTGACATGGGCCTTGTGTACGAAGCCAGTGTGTCCTGTGGAAATGTGTGTTCCTATGAACACACCCACGCCTTGAACTAGTAGACCCTGAATCTCCACAATGTCACCTTGGCTCAGCTGGAGTTCATCGGGTCCTGTTGGGCTGTAGTTAACTACTGCTACACAAGAACCTGTCACTGAGAGCAGGATTGGGACAAAATTACTACTTGATCACATAAAACAGATATCTGAGAACTGATTTACACAGTTTTCAGCTGAAGGGCTGTGATGATTATAGTATCTGTGGGTTTATTATACAAGCAAAACCTTTCCCATTACAAATTTGTTCCACTGTTAATAAAACAAATCTGGATTTGTGAAGCTTAAGAATTTAATGTGATTATAGCACCTTTAAAATTATTCTGATGGTAGATGTTTTTGTTCGCTGAAAAATGAAACAACTAGTGCATTCATTGTAGCGATTTCAGCTCATTTAAAATTAATCAGAGAGGAGAGTATAGCGGCATACATTGTTGTCTGCTGCAGTGTTATTCTTGATACCATGATACCATGAGAAGGAAGCAGTGTTTGGGCATGTGCATTTGCTATACAGGTGTACAGTAGTACAGTGAGTTTTGTTTGTTATTGTGTATGTATGTGTGTATGACTTTACCAAATGGATGTACATAAGGTTCATTTTCTGTTGGTGAGCATCCAGCATAGCCTGGGTACTTCCTCAGGAACCACCTGACCAAACAGGAAGAACAGTTTAACAAAAATATGCTCAGTGATTCGAACAAATGTCCACCACTTGTAGTATTGCTCCATTCATTCAGCCAAAGTTTTGACAAGAGAACATTTAATCCTACTGTTTCTCAATCAGGAAATTTGTAACTGAAGTGGTCCAGGAACACAGACTGACTCACTGATAGAAGGGGTAGGGTAGTGGCTGCATGGCGTCGACTGGCACCAGGCCGTGGTTTCCTGTGGCGAGCATGGTGCCCTCCCACATGTTGTCCTGCCCTGTGTCTTTCACCATGAGCAAGTCATTCTTTTTGAATGACAGCTGATCTTCGTCTTCTTCATCCTGCTCACTTCTTGTGAACAGAGCCTTAGCAAAGAAGCAGCCTGCAAAGAGAGTGATTTATGAGCAGACACATCTAACATTCACATACCCCAGAAAACAAATGTGTACAGAGAGTACACATAAGCATGCATAAATCCAGACACAGCAAGAGATTTCAGTTGATGGTTTTGTGTTGATAAAAGCCGCCACGCTCAAGTGAAAGATCAGCAAAATTGCTACAGCTACTGCGCCCTCATTCAGTCACTGGCAAATGATGGATGTTTTATATTTCCTCTCTATTAAGCTAATGTAATTCTCATCACTATTTGCCAGCACTGCAGTACTATTATACATTTATGCTTTTTACCTAGGGAAATGTAGGAGAAAGTAGTGATGTCTGTCTAGACCAGGCAGGAGGAAATCAATGTACATTCTTGGAGACAAGTAGTATATTAGTTTTGCTTTAGCAGAACACTGACTGATATTGCAAAACAAATAAAAGAAGAAATTGCTAAAATTCAGTTGTATCAGTTCTAAATTAATTCAGTTGTACAATTCAGGGAGCAGTTTTGGTAAATGAAATTGTTGCTTGCTTGTAATTAAAGGTCTTTAGGAGTTTTGACATTAGCTATACACAGAAATGCACAAGGTGTTCTCTCAGAACAACTATAAGGCATTATTATAATTTGGCCATAGTCACATGCAGCACCTTATTCATTTGGTCTTTCTCTGTGTTAATTGGGGTCAGTAAAAGTGGATTAAAAGTAATGGGATCAAATGGCAGCTGAAGCCTGTATAATTACAGTCACTAGATTTAAAAAGTCTCAGACAATAGTTGCTTCTTATAAAGTAAAATAACTGTTTCTTTTGAAAAACTCACACACACAATAGTGACTTGTCACAGTCACGGTAATCAACTTTGTGTCATTTTAAAAGGAAAGGCATAAGAGACAATACTGTTCAGATTAGAGTCATATTTAATTAGTCAAGCTAAAAATTTTGGATTACAGATTCAGTGACTGGATTCCAACTTCTAACTTCACAACACAACATTACTCACCCTCCTGCAGTACAAGTCCCAGGTAGAGGGTGGCCAGATGTTCCTCATTTACAGTTACACTGATCTCCAAGTCACTGAGCAGCTCTGGGTCCAGCCAGAAGGACTGATCACACAGGAAGTTCTCCAAGCAGCGAGTCACAAAGCCTGAGACAAAGCATTATGCAATTTACATACTACTAGTCGAAAATACACAGCTGATGATTATGCGTTTTAATATGTTTAAGTTTTTCTGTGCAACTTATTAATTCATTCTAAAGTTGAAATAAAGTTTAAGTTGAAAGTTTTGATTTGATAGAAAAAAAACATTAAATAGCATTTTCTTTCACCACTCATAACTACAATTAGTTACTTAAGCCTATAAACACAACTGTCAGATTTTGATTCAGATGTTTCTAAGTCTCATAATCATGATAATTAATCCAAAGTTTTCACTTTAGATGAAAGTGATGTGTTGATGCAGGACTCCATCACTGTAAGTTAGAAGAAGCTGATTAAGAAAATATGTCTTTGAGACCTCCAAGAAAATGATCTAGATTAGTTACCCAAGGCTAAGTAAGTCGAAAACTTCCAAATTTCCTCCACAGTCTTGAATGTGAGTACAAAGCTGTCTTTCTCAGCGTGGACAGACACCAGACGTGCAGACAAGTCCTGCAGAAACAAAGTGTCATGTTTCAGTAAGTGAACACCCCTCCATAAGCATTAAGTGCACAACAAATATACTATATAATATTTCACATTACATTGGACTGTTATAGACTCTTGACATATCATAATGCACCAAGAGGTTTGAGTAGTAGAGTAATATCTATACAATGTTTGCATTGTCAGGTCTGACTGTGACTCACTTTAAAGAGCTGGATGACGTCCTTGCTGTTGCTCTCTACTACCCGTAGTCGTGTGCGCAGTGCCTCCTGTAGCGCTCGGTCAGGATTTGCACTGGAGCGCCTCCGCCCCCTGAACAAAAGCACAATTTCTAGGGAAAAGATTAGAATAATACATGTTATTGGTCACAATTATATTATTCCCTTTTGAATAATATGCAATGTACTGTAAAGAAATTCAATGCAAATAAGTTAGGAAGAAAAATTAGCTTGGAGAACAAGGGAGCAGACGTATTATCTATTCTGTAACAGTAACAGAATGAACAAAAATGGGATTGATAATCCTTTTGTTAATTCATCAAACATATGCAAATATATTCTTGTATTTTTCTGTCTGTAATCAGCAAGTAAAAGGAGAAAATTAAACAAAGAGTCAGAAATGAAATGTTTTGTTCTATAAAAGCAAGAGACAAAACTTCTAAGACTTTATTAAACATTTGCAACAAGAGCTAACATTTCAGTGAGATGCTCTGTGAGCACAATGTTAGTCTCTGGAGTAATAATGAAGCTATTAGGCGTCTTACTGGACTCTCACTATGGCCATTTAAATCCATTTGAGAGGAAGAACCTGAGGGAATGTGATGGATGGAGCTAAACTGCTGATTGAGTAAAACATTAGTGAAATGTGCTTCAGGGAAATGTGCTTCATCATTATGCATAGATGTAATATGCACGGTGAATACCTCTGTTTTTAAAATGTAGTTCAGACCAGCTGATATAAAAGATAGTTTCCCAGTAAAAAAACACGACAAGTCAGGAAATAGACTATGCAAAAAGCATCATTAAATATACCTGAGGAGAATTTGTCTCCTAATGACACAGTGCTTCCTCTAAGGAAGGCTTCTTTTTTCTTCCAGTAGCTGTCTGGCTCCACCCCACCTTCACCTGACTCCACTACTGGACCGTCCTCCTCACCTGCACCTGTATGAGGAAACAAAGTCAGGGAAGAAGCTCCTTGATCAAGTTCAGATGGTTATGTCTTCTGATTCAAGGCCAAAACGATAACATCTTTATGTAAGCTATAAAAAAAACTCAATCCAGTTTTGGTTAAGCCAACGTTTCCTAAACAGCATACTGTGTTTAGGGTAGTCTGTGCGATAAAGGCAGGTGTGTAGTATGTGAAAACACTGTTATCACAAGGGCAGCAGTCACAATGCACGTCCTGCCCGACACAACACAGCAACAACTGTTTTGCCATTTAAGAAAATACATCTGCGGTCAGTATTTAGCCACACAGTACGGCTCAGGTTGAACATATGAATCAGAGCACTTTCAGATACAATCAAATATTCAGTATGTATTTGAATATCAGCAACATGCAACATACATTCGGAGCGTGTTAATTTCATTTTAAATGGGATGTTCTTAACTAAGACTTATCACACTATAGTATTTATTTTACACGACCAAAGTATGTAAGATAAACATTTGTAACCACTTTTACTATTTCTGCATAACATTTAGCTATTTAACTTTTTCATCATTTATCAAAACCTTTAGATAATTATTGCACCTGTTTCTCTATTTTAACTATTAATTCATGAATATAAAATAATAGCTATCTGTTTAGACACATCTGCTCCCTTACTCACTACCTCTCACATACATTACTCTCAGTTATGCACTGTTAAGATACAGACGAGTCTATATTTGTATTTGTTTCTTAATTTATTTCGGCAAATATTTGGGCCACACATTTGTGTTCTGGTTGAACACCTAGGTCCAAGTCCGGCCCACATACAGCATCACTGTCTGCTACTTCCACATCTGTGCCGATTCTGGCACACCCACAGGAAAATCTTGCTGGCTGTCATGGAGGATAACCACCAGAATCAGGCCAGATGTGTGTGTGTGGACTCAGGCATACTGTATATTACGCCAGAAGAACCCCTGTTTGAGAATCACTGAATTAGAGTAGTTAGTAAGTTAACCTAAGGTAAGGTAAGTTTACCTCAGAACATAAATTATTAGTAATTTCAAAACCTACACATATCAGCCAGATGGATGCATATAATAGCTGGCTACTGCAGTAACACGGCAACAGGTTTCCCCTGATTTGTTCCATTGTGCAGAGAGGATGTCCCAAACACATCCTCAGTTTGTGACCACAGAGAGACAGCAGCACAGCTCCTTCTTAAAGGAGCCTCACAATGTGGTTTGTGCTCAACGGTCATAGAGGAGTCTCTTTTAACATGATTTTCAGTTAACCGAGAGGTTCAACAAAATTTTTCTGAGCAACTCTACCTTGAGTCATGATTTCATTTCCTGAGAAGTGTTCATTTGTTCCCCCAAGAGTATAGGGTGGTTCCCTCCAAAGAGCATCCAGCTCAGCAGGAGAGATGTCTGTAAAAAGAAAAGCAAATCAGTGTTGGACCTAAACATAAAACATTTACTCTGGCCCAGTTCCAATGAATATTCAAACACTAATAATTAAAATAATCATAAACAAAAGTTTTCGGAGAACTTAAACATCAAGGCATTTTAAAGGAATAGTTTGACATTTTGGGGAATTTGTTTTCTTGCTGAGATGAGAAAACTGATGCACTATGCATGGTCAGTTTGAAGCAAGCAAATGCAGACAGCTACTGAATACTGCTTGAAAACAGGCTACCTGTTTCTAGCTGTTAGCTAAGCTAAGCTAAATGTCTTCTGGCTGTACAAAAAAAAAAAGAGTAGAATTGATCTTCTCATCTTGGCTAAAAAGTATATTTCCCAAAAATGTTAAACTATTATTTTAAAGAAAATCGGTTTATAAGTAGGGGAGGAGAATTATTGTCACTAGGGGAGATGAATGCAGCTGTCTATAGTTATTTGAAATGCCAAGTTTGTGCTTTTGGTTAGTGTGAGGAGTTATTGGGGGGTGTGGGGATACAGAGACATCAAATACACACAGGCCTGCCACAGACACACAGCTGCACTGACATCAGAAGAATCTCAAGGCTCAAACAGCTGCCCTGCCCCTGACTCCTACGAGCACAGTCATATGTCTTTCATAAATTGTCAGACACCGTGAAATATAACAGGAAGATAGTGTTAACCAAATACAATACAAATAAAAATTGTTATAATTTTAATTAAAAGGCCTTTTGTGTTCCTTTCATGCTTTGTCAGTGCAAAACAAAACATAACAGAAAAGTATTATCTTAATGCAGTGCATTCACAACAAGACAATGAGGCACACAACTTAGCAACACAATGCATCATGACATTAGGCTGATGAGGACAACAGCCTATTCTTTCCATCCTACTACACAGAGCACAGTTAGCACCAACAGGACTGCTTGAGTCAACACAAGCGCAGTCATGCTTCTGAACACAACATGCCCTCTTTACCTTCTTGGCTAAGTGTGTTACCCATGTTACACCTATTCTGCCTATCTGAATGTAGCAGTCTGCCTCATGATGGTACAGCAGTACCACAGAGTGCGGGCTGGGACCAACCTGTGAAGGAGGAGAGGCAGACTTTGATGAGCGGTCCACAACAAGAGGAGTCGAGCAGCGGTCTGCAGCAACAAGACGCCATCTGGCCCAAGAGCCGGCAGCTCCCAGAGATCAATGCCATCCCATCAGTTCTCCCCAGCTTCTTTAACAGCAACTCACTCTCTTCCTCTCTGCTGGACAAACCCTTGTTTCCCCTACTATTTCTGTATTTCCTATCCTGTCCTGCTCACTTTCTCTGTCCACCAGTTAGTGTTTATTAAATGTGTTTCTTCTGTCTTTCTTCTTCTTCTCTATCTGTCAGGGTCTGCTCCTTTTTGGAATTCTTCTGTCTCTTACTGTCTGCATCTCCCTCCTCCCACCAACCTCTCTCTCTCTCTCTCTCTCTCTCTCTCTCTCTCTCTCCAGTAGCTGCCCAGTCAGTTGGTAAATGCACAAAGAACTCTCTGCAATTCGCCTGAGCGTGTGGGGGGCAGGCCTCTGTGAGAGTTTCCCTGTGTGTTGCATATGTGAGTCTGGGCAAGCGAAAATATGAGCAGAATGTGTGTCACAAAGACAATGTGAGGATCGTTTGTGCGTGGTTCACTGTAAGGCAATGCCACACAGAGAGAGGCTGCAAGGTCACAGGGAGGAGAGTAAGAGTAGCTTGTTGGCAGAGATCAGGGATCAGTTTATTGACACTACAAAGTTCAGCACAGCTCTGCGCCAATAGAGAGGTAACAGACATACTCAAGATAAGGCATGAGCACACCAGGAGAGCGTTATCTACGCATAGAAAGTTCATCATGTAGAAAATGATGGCAGCCCACTATGTGACTGAAAGATGTGGGGGTGAGTTGGTCAATGGTAAAATAAATAAGCAGCTGACAGAAATCACGACAATTTGCTGTATATATTTATAAAGTTGATTTATTTTTTATCTGTTTTTTACAGTGTGAATGGAAAAATCTGATAATAAAACAACCTAACTCACTGCCTTGCACACACAGAAATCAATACTGAATTTCAAGCTTTATTACTGTCAATCTAAAGGGGAATGCACTCTGCATTAAAAAAAGTCACTTTAGAAATTAAATACTGTAGATGAGCCAGTCTGAAAGGAAACAAGGCCTTATTTTAATCATTTAGGATGATGTCAGACTAAGAGTTTCCCCAAAGACTTCTGCTCAGGAGCTGAATGCTCAGCTAAATGGGGATCGAAAGGGCTCAGATTTAGCTGTTATGTGTGAAGGCTGCTGCTGCTCAGTGGTGAAGTTATACACAGGATTTGTGTAAATCAGTAAAATAGTCCTAATTTCAGTAGTGGTGGTCAATATATAATAATATCCATTAATAGTGAAGCACGATGAACATTCAATCATCCATTTTCCATGAGCAACTTGATATAATCTTTCATAATGATTTGTCTACCTAATGAATGGCCACACCTCATAATGACTACACTAACTTCCTTGAACTAGATGGCATACAGTTTTAGAGGGATTTATTACTTCTAAGAAAACTTTACACTTTTTTATCCTCAAACAATCTCATGCATGTTAGAACTGCTGGTGTACATATAAGCATACACTGTTGACATTACAACACGCAGTGTCCGCATGATGGCATGTGACTTGAGATGTCAGTGTAATCGCTGAGGACAAAGAGGCTGGTATCATGGTATTATTGCCCGAGACCAGTCTTTTCATCTTCTTTATGTGGTGGCTGAATGGTTGTGGTTGAATCTGTGTTTGTGTCTGGCGGACAGCTGTAAACAGGCCGAAGGCGTGTTGAGGCATATCCTGACACCCAGAGGCCCTCCTGCTTTAGTGTAACAGATTCTGTCTGATCTAATAAACACAGACTGCACATGGTTGATATGCTCAGTCACATGGCCTTTGTTAGCACCAAAAGTTACACAAGGGGAAGCGGTTGTCTCCAGTGGCAACCACTTTTAAACATGCAGAGGTTGTCTCAGTGGTTTCTGATACTGTACAGAGGATCCAGCTACAGGGTTGCTTCCTTGCAGCAGGAATGACAAAACCCCTCCTCACCAACATGACTTCACACAACTGCTTTATTAAACTTTCACCTAAACAATAGATACAATTACATTAAATTTTAAGCCACAAACACAGTATGTATTGCCTGTGATAACAGGTATGTGTTTACTGGAACACAGTAAACACATACCTTAAATTACCTTTCAGTCCCCACACAGTCTGAAACCACAGCAAAAAGACTGAGACTGCAATTGTGACACTCAACAGTCCGTGACAATAACATGCAACCCTAATATGAAACATGTGGTGTCAGCAGAGTTTGACAGTGTTCAATGACATGAGCGGCAACAGTGGTTTGCGGTGTTTGTGAGCGTATATACGTGTGTGTGCACAATCTAGGTTTGTAAATTTGTAATATGTGGTAGAGGAGTTAGAGCAGAGTAATACGAGACGGGGGTTTGGGGCTCTAAGTTTAGACTAATACCCTGTTAGCTCACTCGCATGCCTGTGTGTCTAGAGCTCCCTGCAGGGAGATTCCCACACTGTTGCACAGTGGCTTTTATACCACACTGAACCAAAGACTGGGTCCATAATTGTAAGTTTATCAGGCATTGTGATAGTTGTATCTCCACAATCTAATATTTTTATTTGTTAGAAATTAAGTAAAAAGATCTTTGATTGAACAGGACATTTTTCTGCTCTTCAGGATCAATTGGAAGCATTTACATTTATCACTAAGCCACTAGTGAATATAACGCGAAACTGCTATCTCTAATCAACAATCACTGCTCATTTAAAGCTTTACTGCCCATCCTATAACCTACCTCAGTGTCAGCAACTTTATGATTATGTGACTAAGTACAGTAGTGTTAAATCTGCTGAAGAGAAGAACACCTATGAAGTAGTAAAACTTATTGAAAGCTGAAGAAAACAACTCTTACCTCTGTGTTGCTGCCAGTTGTCTCCTCTCAATTCATTCCTCATGTGCGTGGAAGAATGTGTGTGTGTATCTATGCCTCTGCGTGCGTGAGTGTGTGTGCGTGGGTATGGTTTCACCACTTCACTGGTGAGCTGCATCCCACGACAGCTGCCAGTCCTGCCCTCATTCTCCACTGTCAGCCCCGAAAACAGCAGAAGAGGCAACAGAACAGAAAAAGAAAATTAGCGAGTGTAAGGGTGTGTGTGTGTGTGCGCTAAAGAAGCTATTCCAGACGGCATGTCAGTGACTGAGGAAGTGTTTTTGCAGTAAACTCCTCCCACCATTTCTGTGGGAGAAGGGTAAAGCCTCCTTCTTCTCTCCCTCTCTTTCTTTTTCACACTCACCCCTATCCACACACACACACACACACTCATTCTTCCCCTTTCTGTCAAAATGTGGAAACATGAGCCTACGACAGCACTGAGGCAGGAAAGAGTTTATACTTTTTGAAATCTAATCTATTAAACCCTTTTCATTTATATGACACCTCTTCCCATTTGGTGTGGCAAAAGCACAATGAGCATAAACAGTGTGTTTCCTCATCTTACAACACCAGTTACACCAGTTTTCATTAACACACCCGCACACACACAAACACACAGAGTCAGCTGGTTCAGCAGCAGACAGTTGTTCAGCCCATACCTGAGAAATCACTTCATTCCAAAGGCGTAATGCCTTAATACAATCCTGTCCATCAACTTACTTGCACTCGCATTCCATTAAATTTCCTGTACTGCTGAGAAATGTGAAGTATTTACCTTCGTGTGCTACATGACAGAGCTAAAAAAAAAGAAAAGGGATCTAGCAGTGACCTCTCTTTATCTTTGACTGTGTTTCACTTTCTGGGTTATGTATATCTGTGCAAGGGGAGATAATAATCCCCAGGCCAGTGGTGCTTTGCTGTCTTGTGTGTATGTGTGTTTTTTGCCTGCTTAGTTAAATATAAACTCTGGAACTGATTGTGTATTCCCAGCCCCCAGTGCACCATGACAAAGTCACCCTGAACACAGAATTTCAGTGCTGTACTGCACATGTGATCATGCAATTGGCCATGCAAGGCTACAGGACACAGACCATTTATTCTGCTCTGTTTGCAAATGTGTGTGTGTGTGTGTGTGTATGTGGCAGAGAAAGACAGAAATTGTGGGTGTACTAAAAAGCAACAAATAACAAATACACAGGAATGGGTGGAGATTGCGTAGCATTACACAGTGGCTGGTAGATCATGCATGTGTGTGTGTGTGTGTGTGTGTGTGTGTGTGTGTGTGTGTGTTTACTTTCCCCTCACTATGTGGTTGGACAAAGGGCAAGGATTGTGAGGGTTAGTGAAAAATGTAGCACACTGCTGATCAGTGTTACTGATAGAGGACACATGATCACACACAAAAGAGAAATTACTTCCAATAGACAAACACTGAGTGGATGATTAGGAAGCACAGTGTGTCATGTGTCTCCATCATGTGTTTATAGAGTACATACTTTGTGCTCAGTGTTGTTCTATACTACATGCTATGCTTCATGACACTGTTAGAATGAGCAGAGTGATGTCAGTAGCATGCAGGTTTATTTCACTAATGATGCACATAAGGTGATGTTCGCCTTTCTTGTCCCATTAAGGTGCACTGGCATCTTTTCAGACAGTGACAATACTGTATTGACCCGACGGCCTCCTACTCCACTGCCTTTAGTGCACAGGAAGGCCAGTTTCCTGTTTTTCTGCCACATCAGTTTGGAGGACAAAAGCACAATGCAGGATTGACACAGAAGCATGATCAGCAGCCAGCATACGTAGGTCCACAGGGCAGTCACACACACACTGATGAAGATAGGTTTTTTTTCAGTCAATCATTATCCATACTGATTGTAATCAGCTTTAACCTGGACACTATCAGCAAACAAATAAAAACAATGCAATTCAGTGGACACTTGTAATGTTCTATTTATTTTTTCCTATTATACGCAGCTTTATTTGTTTATTTAAATTAGATTAAGATTTTCTTCCTCTATTTTACACTTACTGGACAGTTAACTGATATACACTGATATTATAGTTTATTGTGTACAATGTAATATCAATAACATAACATGCTGAAGGAATTTATACATGCATTTAATTCTTTTTCAGTAGAAGCCACACTATAGTTGTACGAACCTCACTATAAAACTGAGAGTAACACTGTGTGGGGAGTAAAGCAGATTAAAAGACAAAGAGAGAACATCTTGTACAACCACTGAGCTCCAGAACCAAAGAGGTAAGACTGTGCCGGGCAGCAGAGAGAGAGAGAGAGGCGCCTCTCACATCCCGCCATTGTCCAGCTTCCTCCAGGCTTCAGAACCAGGGCTTCCTCAGGACATGAGTCAAGGCAGTTGGTTTGTTCAATAAAAACAGCACACACAGGGTTTAATAAAACAGGACACACATACAAGTGCAAAAAAACAAAAAACACAAGTATACTGACAACTAATGACCATTTGCTGCTGACAATTAATCACCAAATTACTAACTTATTAATTTATTATGGATAAAATAAAAAAAAATGCATGTTAATATCTGTACAGTAACTGTGAACAGTGAACCTATATAAACTGTAAAGAAGTTATATTTGGAATTTTTTCTGAAACAAATCATTTTTGATCTGCTTTTAAAGATGTCTTCCTTTAAATCCTCATGTTACAAGGACCACTCGTTTTCTCTATAGTCTTGTGCATCGTTGACTTTTTTGTTGCATTTGACCGACTTGTGTGTAGGAAACAGTGGGTGGGTGTTTCACCGTTAGATGGAGATCTTTCCACACTGATACCACTGAACCCACTGAGTCATGACAGTTCGGCTAGAAATCAAATCGAGGTACAATGTTGGGGCCAATTCAGACTCACATGTTACTTAACTTTACAGGTCAGTCAAGCCAATTCCAGTAGTGGAGTAGACTGTGTCTATGGCAAGTATGGCAAGCCGATTTAACATTTAACAGGTAGACAGGATATACGATTAAGATATCTGCAATGTCTTTCCGGCTAGTCAAAAGTGTAATTTAAGTTATCTGCAACTACATTTTGACTAGTCAAAAGTCAAATTAAAGATATCTCTAATTCAACACATTTAAAAGATATCTTATTTATCTTTTTGGATGTCTCAAAGTAAGATATTACTAGTC